>CP054670.1:23975853-24505853 GCA_013348765.1 Carpinus viminea | reverse complement strand
AATACTAAACTAAAAACAAAATGAAAAACAAAAAACAAAAAGATAAATCCATCTTTCGTGGGATAGACGGTTGCATTTCGCATATGCAACAAGCCTTTTAAATCCCTAAGAATTCCCTAGAGGACGAGTTAAGTCTCGTGAGGGTTTTCCAAGAATGTTACCCACAAACATTATGCACAGTTCATATTATCCAAAAATCATAGTGTCACTCAAAACCATGATTTTCATTCATTAGCAAGCTTAAAACGTTAAACTTCATCTTCACAATGAATTGGAATTTAAAGTCTAATCACTTACAACAAGCAAGTTAAGGCATCACAAGTTCGAAACAGTGTAAAGTGAACTAGCACAAAACTATGAAGCTTCCAAATAATTTCAATGTGCAATGTCTCAACATCTCAAGCTTCACTGAATTTCCCATTAGAATGAACAACATTGGCATGCTTTTATTATATTTTTCTTTCTTTCTTTTAATTTTTGACTCTGTAATGTTTAGTTCCCTTAAGCTTTCTAATTGACTCATATAGCGAGTGTTGAGCCAATAACTCCCAAACCAGATGGTTTTAGGGCATTAGGTGTAAACACACCCCTAAGGACTTACTAACTCAAGTAAAAAAGGCTACGAAACTAAACTAGCCATAATGTTAACCACATCAAATCTCCTCACCTTTTTACATGAACACTCAATGCTTACTGAAGCAAGAGGCCCAGTTACTCAGTGAGAAGCTTATCCATGGTCATCATCACCAAATCAAATCTTCTCACCTTTTGACGTGAACACTCACTGCTTTTTAGGCAAGAGGCCCAGTTACTTAGTGAAAAGTTTATCAATGGATCCTTTTTTTTTTTCATGCCAATGTGTTCAACCAATAATTCATTAAGTGTTACCCCAAACATGAAGACATACACATCAAACTCATATGTCATACCCCACCAATCATGTGCCAATGTACTTGTGTTAGAACAAATCAACAAGTGAATTCTTACTTGCCTAAAGTAAGTAACAACTAGAAAAATCCAATCTGATTATGTGTTCAAAGTTTTAAGCCCGCCAATGAAATCAACTCATAATTCTCAAATCAACCAAGATTTCAAGACAACATGAACATGCAAAATAATTAATTTTTTTTTTAAAGAAAAATAAAATGGGACAAAGTGTGGAAATGTGTCTCCTATTGCACATTGTCCCCAATGTGCAAATATATGGAAAGAGCTGACCTGGGTTTGGAGAAACTGGCTGAAGCATCAACCAAACTTGAACACAAGCACACTTGTCTGCATTTAGTGGCCTCAGTACCACTAACCTCACAGAAGCGTTTGAGCTTCAAGACTCCTCAAACGCTTTCCATAGTTGCGGTGCTACTCTTTGGGAAGATGCACTTGAAGTCCACCACTTGTGGCTCAGGTGCTCTTGGTGTAGAATTCGCTTCAACAGATGGCTTCACTCTGTGTCCATTTACCACAAATGTTTGCTTCTTCTATGGACTATGAACCTCCAACGTTCCCTGAGGACGCACATTAGTGATAATACAATGACCAAACCATTGATACTTGAACTTACCAGGAATGAACCGAAATCTTGATTTATAGGTCCATACTTTCTGCCCCACTTGAAACTCCTTCTTGGCATGGTACTTGTCATGATTAGTCTTGGTTCTTCCTTTGCAGAGTTTGTTATTCTTATCCGCCTTATGCCTCAACTCTTCAAGTTCCTTCAGCTGTTGCTTTTCAACCCCTAGATGTGATGGAGGATTCTCCCGGTGTTTCACAACTTCCATGATGTCTTCAGTAACATTGTCAACAACTGGCTTCTTGTGCCACTGTGAGTAAGGGTAGCTTGCAATGGATTGATTTGATGGTCCTGAAAAACATTCTCAACAACCTCTTTGATCATTCAAGCATTAAAACATTCAAAATCATCTTGAGGCAATTGTGAAAAAACTTTAAATTTTATCTTTTCACCATTTACTTTCATACTCACAATACCCTTTTTCACATAGATTTTCATATTAGCAGTGCTCATGAAGGGCCTCCCTAAGATAAGTGGAAGAAGTGATGGCATTGGGCCTTCTTCCATATCCAAGACAATAAAATCAACAGGTAAAATAAATTTACCTACCTTTACCAAGACATCCTCAACTATACCTCTTGGTCTTTTTATGCTTCTGTCTACCAGTTGCAAAGTGATAGAAGTTGGTTGCAGCTCCCCCAAACCTAGCTTTTCATACACAGTGTACGGCACCAAATTGACACTAGCTCCTAGCTCCAGTAATGACCGCTCACAATCATGGTCACCAATCCTGCAAGGAATAGTAAAACTCCTTGGATCCTTAAGCTTAGGTGGCAATTTCCTTAACAATACCGCACTTACCTCTTCAGTTAAAGCCACTGTTTCATGATCCTGAAATCTCCTTTTATTAGTGCAGCAATCTTTAAGAAATTTAGCATAAGATGGAATTTGTTTGATTGCATCTAGTAAAGGAATATTAATTTGTACTTTTCTCAAGATTTCAAAAATATCAGACATCTTATTTTCTTTCTTTGGCTTTACTAACCTTTGAGGGAAGGGTGGTGCATTCACCTTCTCCAATTCACTTACCTTGGATGTGGAGGCTTCAGGTGGAGGTACTTGTGATTTTGCTTCAGTCCTTGGCTTTACTAATCTCTGAGGGAAGGGTGGTGGTGGATACACTTTCATCTTACTTATCTCTGACTGTGGCATCTCTTGTGTTCCTATCTCCTTGCCACCTATGAGAACCGCGACAGCTTGTAGTTGTTGGTGACCCCTTGGATTAGGTATTGTTTGTGCTGGAAATTCACCCTGCTTTCTTCCACTTAGCTCGTTAGCTATTTTGCCCCACTGTTACTTCCAGTCTTTGAATGGCTTGCTCATGCTTTGCATTGGTTTGTCTGTGCTCACTGCTCTTGTTTCGTCAGCATTTCTTGTTGAAAACTCCCTTTTCTTTGACTCTTGAACTGGTTGGGCTGCTTGTTGGGAATTCCTTTGCTGCCTTTGAAGGTTCAAAGCATTCTGATTGTTACTCTAGGAGAACTTGGGGTGGTTTCGCCACCCTGGATTGTAGGTGTTGGAGTATGGGTTGTTCTTGGGAGGATAATTGTTCTATCCCACATAATTTGCTTGCTCTTGATCTGCATAAGAATACAAAGGACAAATGTCAGTAGTGTGATCAAACTGAGAACAATTAGCAGATACCTGGGGTAGTGCGGCTTGTTGACTAGGTGAGATGTTTTGTAAGGCCATGGCCTTGACAATCATGTCTAGCTTTCTGTCCACAGCAACCATGTGACTTGGAGATCCACCATTTAAGTTTACTTCATACAAGCCTTTACTCTTTACTTCCTCTAGATGAGAATTGTTGGGAGTGCTCACTTAGTGTCTCAAACAGTTCCATGGCTTCTTCACTGCTCTTTTCCATTAGCACTCCTCCGCAGCCAGAATCAACAACCCCTTTATTTGCATCATTTAAACCTTCATAAAAAGCTTGAACCAGCTCATCTTGAGGTAACTTATGATGTGGACACTTTAGAAGGAAATCATTGAAATGCCCCTATGCTCATTTGTTGCCAAGATTGAATTTCCTTCCTCATTTGTCTTGTCTTCAGAGCTAGAAAGAATTTCTTTAGGAACTTACTGGACAGCGCTTCCCAAGTATGGATGGTATTAGAAGGCATTGAGTTGTACCACAACCTCGCTTTGTCTTTCAAAGAGAAAGGGAAGAGAATCATCCTGATTCCCTCTTGATCTAGGCCTTGAACATGTTGAAATTTGCAAAGATCAGTGAATTCCCTTAGATGCAAGTTTGGATCCTCAGTAGGTGTGCCTCTGAAGTGGGTCAATGCATTGAGTATCTGTGGAGATATATAGTAGTTGCCTTCTACCTCAGGTTGATAGGCAATGCATGATGTCTGGTTGGGATTGTGATGCAGGGTTAGAACGTAAATAATCAAGAAAACAGTAAACAGAAGGGATAAATATTCATAAGATTGTGAGACTATCACAAAATCAAAGAAATCTTCTCTAAGCAATAGATGCTATCTAAAGCCTGAAGGAAAAAGAACCAAGAAACTCAATTAAACAAAAACAATAATAATAATAATCTGTTTTTCCAATGGGTCTAAGCATAAAAGAAGTTAACATAAACTAGGATTACACATCCTAGAAGGAAAAGTAAACTAAAACAATTAAAAGACTAACAAAGAAACCTAATTGAAATAAAAGACTAAATAGATAAGATAAGTCACCTAATCATCATCCTCCCATTGAAGAGAATTGTCCTCATCTTCTCGATAAGTCCTCTATAATTGACATTAAAGACATCGACGCCTTAATATGGCTTGGTAGCTTCAACCGGTATGCGTTTGGATTGATTTTCATGATTATCTCTACCGGACCCACTTTACGAGCTGCCAGCTTGTTGTATTCTCCCACAGGAAATCTGTCTTTTGTCAAGATAGCCCACACAAAATCTCCTTCCTCAAATTCAACGTTTTTCTTTTCTTGTGCGCTTGCCTTATACTTGGCAGTGGACTCTTGTAATTTCTGGATGATCAGGTCTTCTGCTGTTGTGTTTATTCTCGTCATGTCTGGGATAGGTGCCAAGTCTAGTGGGGCACGAGTATTACTCCATAAATGATGGTAAATGGGCTTAAGCCTGTGCTCCGGTTTGTGGAACGATTGTCAGCGAACTCGGCTTGGAATAATTTTGTATCCCATGACTTAATGTGTTCCCCCACCAAACTTCGAAGTAGAGCTCCCAATGATCGATTAACGACTTCTGTTTGTCCATCTGTTTGTGGGCGGTAGGCACTACTGAAATCAAGTCTTGTGTCGTGGTCTGATACTATCGACAAAGGTAAACCATGGAGGCGGTATACCTCTCTAAAGTATAACTGTGCCACATTGACCGCATCGGCGGTTTTCTTGCACGCAATGAAGTGCACCATTTTAGAGAATCTATCAACAACAACAAAGATGGAATCATTACCTTTTTGTGTCCTTGGTAAACCCAACACGAAATCCATGCTCACATTTGTCCATGGTTGTTCCGGAATAGGAGAGGTAAATATAGGCCAGCATTGGTAGCGCTCCTTTTGATACTTGACATACCCTGCAACTCTTCACTAGTTTGTCCACTTCTCTCCGCATACTTGGCCAATAGAACTGTTCGGCCACCAGTTCACCCTCGTCATAGCGTTCTTTGATAATTTTCAATCGTAGGCTTCCTTCAGGAATGCACAGCTGAGTGCCTTTGAAAAGGAACACATTATGCAATACAAAGCCTCCTTGTGCTCTTGTGGACACATCTTCTAAAATAGGGCCAAAAAACGGGTCACTAGATAAGGAATCTTTCAATAATTCATACCCTAATACCTCCGATTTCATGGTAGTGAGTAATGATGTCTTTCGGCTGAGGGCGTCGGCCACTTTGTTCAATGCCCTTAATTTGTGCTTGATGGTGAAAGAAAATTGCTGCACGAAAGCGGCCCATTTAGCATGTCGAGCAGATAACTTATCTTGACTGTTGAGGTGCTTCAGCGCTTCATGGTCAAAGTACAAGATGAAGTCATTATAGACGAGGTAGGAGCTCCAATGCTTTAGCGACTGCACCAATGCGTAGAACTCAATGTCGTAAGTACTGAATTGAGTTATGCGCTCTTCAACTCTCACCGAAATAGGCCAGGTCGCTCAATTGGCTGAGCACCGCTCAATGCCTATCTTGGATGCATCGCAATGCAATTCAAACGGTATGTCAAAGTTGGGAAGGACTAATAATGCTGTGATCAATTTGACCTTGATCAACTCAAGCGTTAATGCTGCCTCATTCCATGAGAATTTTCCGCCTTCATGCATTCCGTGATTGGTGCTGAAATTGTGAATAAAACGACGATAGAAGGACACCAATCCATGAAAACTACGTACCTCATGTAGTGTAGTAGGGAGAGGCCAATCACGAACCGCTGCTACTTTAGACTCGTCCACGCTAATCCATCCTTGGATACCACATATCCAAGAAAAGTACCGAGTCGATCATGAAAGAACACTTGGCGTGCTGCATAAAATTTCTCTTGTCGTAGCACAAGGAGTACCTCCCGTATGTGTTGGATGTGTGTCTCTGGGTTGGAGCTATAAATGAGGATGTCGTCAAAGTAGACGACCACTGATTTGCCGATGAATGGGCGGAATATCTGGTTCATTACTCGCATAAAGGTACTAGGAGCATTAGCTAATTCAAATGGCATCACCAACCATTCATAAAGTCCCTCACGTGTTTTAAATGCTGTCTTCCACTCATCGCTAACCCGTACTCGGATTTGGTGGTAACCGCTCTTCAAATCCAGTTTGGTAAATATAGTTGCCCCACTCAATTGATCCAATAAATCATCTAATCGCGGAATGGGAAATCTATATCGTACCGTAATTTTGTTGATGGCGCGGCTGTCCACGCACATCCTCCATGTCCCATCTTTCTTGGGTGTGAGCAATGCTGGAACTGCACATGGGCTCAGGCTCTCCCGAATGTGCCCTTTAGCCAGTAGTCCCTCCACTTGTCTTCGTAATTCTTCATACTCTTTGGGACTCATGCGGTAGTGTGGTCGGTTGGGAAGGCTAGACCCGGGTACCAAATCAATTTGGTGTTGAATGTCACGCAGGGGTGGTAGCTCCTCTGGTAGGTCTTTTGGGAATACATCAGCAAATTCCTCTAGCAAACCCATAACTGCCTCTGGTATGAGTAGGTATACTTGATCAGCATCGAGCATTTCTCTTATGAACTCTCTTTTGGCTAGAAGTGTTTGGCCCACCTCTTTTGGTGGTTTGGTTACGTCTCCTGGGTTAGGTAGGAGAGTAAGCTTCACATTATCCACTAAGAAGCTGTAGGTGTTCTTCCGTCCATCGTGGTGCGCATTTCGGTCATATTGCCATGGTCTCCCCAGTAATAGGTGGAAGGCATCCATGGCCACCACGTCACACCAAGTGTTATCTTTATATTTGGTACCAATAGAAAAATGTACAAGGCAACGTTTTGAAACTATTACCTCGTTTCCCTTCTTGAGCCACTCCAAGCGATAGGGTGTGGGCTGTTTCTCTATGTCTAGGGCCAGCTTCTGAACTGCTTCTTCTGCTACCATCATGATTAGTTTGCAAACCTTACCTCCAATAGTGCATGTGGAGTGAAAAGGTTGTGCCGCTGTTAATCATCTCCTTCCGTCTTCGGTGTAAGACATATCCTCCTCACCATTAAGCTAGGCCCGCTATCTCCGGTAATGAGTTCTTCTTCCACGTCCCCGTAGTCATCAAAGGTTTGTTGCTCTTCTTCATCGCCTTGCTCATCGAAGGCGTTTCCCGAGTCAATGTGTAGACCCTTTCCATATTTATCTCCCTTGCGGCAATCCGCAATTCTGTGACCCAGTTCACCACACTTAAAGCATTTAGGCCCATTCGTCGTTGCACTCCGATTAGGTGGGCCGGTTGTAGTTGGAGCCCTGTTTGGGATTGATGATTGGGTGGTGTTTAGAGGTGTGAACGGCCCGTTGTAGCGAGTCGTGCTGCCCCACGTGCCACGCCCAAAGAAGCTTGTGGATCCTCTGGCTGTCGTTTTCTCCAATAGAAGGGCTCTTTGATGAGCCGCAGATACGTTAACGGGATCAAAAAGATTTAGTGAATCTTGAATGTTTTGTCGCAGCCCTCCGATGTATCGGGATACTAATTGATCATCCGTCTCGGCTAACTCAACCCGTGTCAAGTATTTGTAGAACTCCTCCGTGTACTCATCCACGGTCTTCGAACCTTGGCTTAAATTCTGAGTCACGATACATGGTTCGGGTAGTTGTATGGCAAGGGGCCGCATGTGCTTCAACAATTTCTCCCATCTGCTGATTTTGATTTGCCTAGCCGAGTCCTAGATTGCTTGATTTCGCCACCACCGCAGCTCTTCCCGAACTTGATTGACAGTGACCAAAGAAACTTTACCTTTGAAATCAGAACTTCTTCCTTCTGCCGCTATCGGTCCAAAAATTCCTCGGGTTGGAGACCCCGTTGAATTCTAGAATATCGAGTTTGAAACCGGATTCCCGATTGGCTGAGCTTGTACAGGTCAATGTACATGCACTCCAGCGCTCCATAAAAGGGTTTCGTATTCATTCTCCACACGTCGTCTTCCTCCTCCAGTCGATGCGGTGAGGGTATATACCGACGTCTGTCTTGAACATTCTTGATGGACAAGCGCCTTGTGAGACTGCAATTTGTTCCTCAAGGCGGCAAATAGTGCCTCCGAATGTGCTTGATAGGCTGCTGATGATTCTTCTCTAACTGGTTCCTCACGATCATTCCCATCCTCTGAGTGTGCAAAGCGGTTACCCCTTCCCCTTGTGGTGCTATGGAAAGAGCGGGCTCACGATACCAAGCGATCTGAGGTTAGAGCGTAAATAATCAAGAAAAGCGATGGCAGAAGGATAAATTCATAGATTGTGAGACTATCACAAAATCAAAGAAATCTTCTCTAAGCAATAGATGCTATCTAAAGCCTGAAGGAAAAAGAACCAAGAAACTCAATTAAACAAAACCAATAATAATAATAATCTGTTTTTCCAATGGGTCTAAGCCTGTATTTATAGGCTTAGAGGCTAAAGCATAAAAGAAGTTAACATAAACTAGGATTACACATCCTAGAAGGAAAAGTAATCTAAAACCGTGTACTAGAAGGAAAAGTAAACTAAAACAATTAAAAGACTAACAAAGAAACCTAATTGAAATAAAAGACTAAATAGATAAGATAAGTCATCCTAATCTACATCAGATTGTCAGGGATGAAAGCTTGTTTCATGGGCCTTCACTCTGGTGGCGGTTGGTTCCCAAGCTACAGTTGGTTGACATGCTGTTCCCCTATAGCTTTCTCTTCTTGAAGTTCTTCTTCTTCTTCCTCAACGTTTTCTCTGGGCTTCTGACGAATGGTCCTTTCAATCTCTGTATCAAGTGGAAGGATAGTCGGATTTTTGGAGCGAAGCCCTTGCATGAATTAGATGACGTTCTGCCAAGTACAGCAACTTCAATACTGCTGTTTGGAAGGTTTCTGGAACTGCGAACGATTGCTAGAAGATGTGCGCTTGATCTCTGGGTGATCGTTACTTTTCAGGCTCGATCGTTAAGCTCAAGCGATTGCCACAAAAAGGCGAGACATGAGAAAAGCAAAATTTTTTTTTTTTTTCGAAAATATTAAAAACAGAAAATTAAACAAAAACAGAATTCAAACTACAATAAAAATAAAAACAAAATAAAAATTAAACGAAAGTAATTCTAAACAGAATTTAACGCAATCTCCGGCAATGGCGCCAAAAACTTGTTGTTCAAATATCTACCTAAATTAATAGGCAAATAATTGTATGTTTTACTTGCAAGTGCAGAAGGTCAAAAGTATAGTAGAGTGTGTAAGTGCAAGATCGATCCCACAGGGATTAGTAAATTATGTTTAAAAATAAATTCGCAATAAAAAATAAAAGACGTAAAAATTGAGTTTGATTAAACAATGAGAAAGAGGTAGGGCTTTGATTTCCACCGCTAATCATGCTTATACAATAAATTAGTAAGCCAATGGTTTGATCACATTATGAATATTTAATGTTTGCCAACCTAAGGGCATGGGTGTCTACTCCTTATACTATTGGTTTTCCTAAGCAACGAATTAGGCATGGGTGTCTACTCTAATTCTTTTCTTCCTTAAAGGATTTAGCATGTGTGTCTACTAAGTTGTTCTTTAAGAAAGGATAAAAACTGTGAAAACCGACAAACACATGAGACCTAGTGTATGGGTGTCTACTCCCGGTTTCCCATGTTGATTAACCCAAGAACCCGGTGTGGATATCTTTTGTTACTTGTGTTAAACCCTAGACTTGGTCATCCAAATTGATCTAACTAACAGGTCCATACCACATGCATATGTTGATCAGGCAAATACATATGAGGAATTATTGAAAGCAGGAATTAATCAAATTAAATATCATAATGCAATTATCGCAAATGCGCCAATATTGAATTAAAATATAAATATGATCAGGGCTTCAATCAAGCCCTACTTAAAGGTTTAGTTACACATGAAATTTAGGCTAATCATCTTCATAAAATAAAGGAAAAGAATAAACCCGGAAAATTGCTCTTTGAAGTAGCCTCCAAATTCTCCTCTCTGAAATTGGATCTCTAATTGTGAGGCTTAGAGGTCTATTTATAGGCTTTAGGAGAGTCCTAAAAGCACTAGTAAAACTAGGAATTTTGGAATTCTATCTCCTAGTCAATTTAGGAGACAATCCTATTACAAATCGGGGAAGGATTCGTCCAGAATTGGGCTTTCAACTTGCGGAGTGATTTTAGCATTGCGGCGGTCCAAATTAGGAAAATGATATTTCACAATGATTTGTATAATTTTCAGTTAACTTTCCAATGCCGTTGGAATCACCTCAATCCGATATTTGAGCTGAAAGTTATGGCAAAAATACCGAGACATGTTTAGGATCCAAATTTGAATGAAATCCGATTTTTTGCTCCAATTTGATAAATTCCGATTTAATCCTTTCCACATCTTCTAGATCTTTCCAATTTGCCCTTTAAGCTTGAAACATTTCCAGAAACGCTTCCTTTTCTTCCGTGACCTACAAAAACACAAAAAACACGAAAAGGAAATAAAATGGAACAAAATAACAATAACTAAGAAATTAACAAATGTAAATTAAGGGCTAAAATATGAATATTTTCGAACTTATCAACGACACAGAGCCTGCCAAGCCGAACAACCCTACCACCACTCACATGCCGTGATGTACACTCAGCCACAACATCACCAAACAAACCACAACCCCACCAGCCGCGAGAGCTAGTTGAGCATGCAGAAGCATCTGCGAGACCGGGCATGAAAATAAGTATCACATGTGAGCCAAAAGAAACCGAGGGGTTCAACCCCATGGAAGCAAAGCCATATAGCCCAAGCAGCCCCCATCAACTCCTGCCCATGCGTGGCACAGGCGTGTCGCTGACTTCAACCACCAAGCATCTAGGCTCGACCGCCATGGCGCCAACCAAAGCAAAGAAACTGAAGGGGGTTCAACCCCATGGAAGCGAAGCCATATTATAGCCCAAGCAGCCCCATCAACTCCTGCCCATGCATAGCACAGGCGTGTCGCTGATTTCAACCACCAAGCATGTAGGTTTGACCGCCATAGCGCCAACCAAAGCAAGGAAACCGAAGGGGGTTCAACCCCATGGAAGCAAAGCCATATAGCCCGAGTAGCCCCATCAACTCCTGCCCACGCTTAGCACAGACATGTCGCTGACTTCAACCACCAAGCATGTAGGCTCGACCGCCATGGTGCCAACCAAAGCAAGGAAACCGAAGGGGGTTCAACCCCATGGAAGCAAAGCCATATTATAGCCCAAGCAGCCCCATCAACTCCTGCCCATGCATAGCACAGGCGTGTCGCTAACTTCAACCACCAAGCATGTAGGTTTGACCGCCATAACGCCAACCAAAGCAAGGAAACCGAAGGGGGTTCAACCCCATGGAAGCAAAGCCATATTATAGCCCAAGCAGCCCCATCAACCCCTGCCCATGCATAGCACAGGCGTGTCGCTGACTTCAACCACCAACCATGCAGGTTTGACCGCCATAGCGCCAACCAAAGCAAGGAAACCAAAGGGGGTTCAACCCCATGGAAGCAAAGCCATATAGCCCGAGCAGCCCCATCAACTCCTGCCCATGCTTAGCACAGACGTGTCGCTGACTTCAACCACCAAGCATGTAGGCTCAACCGCCATGGCGCCAACCAAAGCAAGGAAACCGAAGGGGGTTCAACCCCATGGAAGCAAAGCCATATAGCTCGAGCAGCCCCATCAACTCCTGCCCATGCATAGCATAGACGTGTCGCTGACTTCAACCACCAAGCATGTAGGCTCAACCGCCATGGCGCCAACCAAAGCAAGGAAACCGGAGGGGGGGGAGGGGGGTTCAACCCCATGGAAGCAAAGCCATGTAGCCCAAGCAGCCCCATCAACTCCTGCCCATGCATAGCACAAGCGTGTCGCTGACTTCGACCACCAAGCATGTAGGCTCAACCGCCATGGCCCAACCAAAGCAAGTAAACCGAAGGTGGTTCAACCCCATGGAAGCAAAGCCAAATTGCATTATAAATTGAATATTAAGATGTATCGTATGACATGGTACACCGGTACGTGTGGTATTAAACAGCCATGGGCTTACTATATAAACTTCATACTATGATCAAATGTGTGTATGTGAGGGTTTTGGATCCAATGATTTCATGACCAAGGTGCAGCAATTCCCAATGGATGGTCACTAGAGGATGGATATCATTAGCGGTGTGGGCCACTCTAGGTTGGACTTGGTCATGCTCCTAGTGTTATTTACAATAGCGTGCAATGGTTGGAATGTCGGTATTGTACTACAAGTTCCTGAGGGACATCACCAACCCTCCTGAGAATGGGTAGAATCTCGGGTAAACTATAAATGAAAGTTATGACCTATACAGCACTAGTCTTCCTCGCATTAAAATACTCAGGCAATTATTGCCTGTAGTACACCTGATGTGAACCCGTCAAGAATAACGAGACCCAACAACGAAAGGGAACCCAAGATCGTTCTATGGACAGATTCGAAGGGATGACCTCGACCCAAGATCGTTCTATGGACAGATTCTATGGGTCTCGTTATTCTTGACGGGGTTCACATCAACACCATAATCTTTAAAAACCCAAAACCCTACTAAATGGTGTATTGATGGAGATAATGCCCATTTTTTCTTCTTACTCAAATTGCATGTTTACTTTCATCTAACCAGGGCTCATGTCATATCTATGTTGTAAGGTTTAGACTTACGTTGTTGCTACTCTTTTAGGGAACTTGACATAGACTCTGAGAGTGGCATGATTGCTGCTACCCGAATGGTTTAGGACTTGCTTAGTTATATAGGTTTGTTATCATTATTATTTAGTTGATGGCGTTATAGTATGGTATCAGAGCAATGGTCTTGCTGACCAAAGTTGATAATTCTAGAATAGGCTGTAATACCTTAGGATTTGATCTTGAAAGAATGGAGCATAGGATAGACCTGAGTCCCCTACTTTTTGTTTGATTGAGGTGCAGGTTGCAGTAATAGCCCTCTTGATTGCTTGGCTTGGAGTTGAACGGGGTCACCTGTTCTATGTTATAGGCACTTGATCCTGCTTCATACTCAAATGCGCAATGGATGTCAACGCCAGGTGACTCTGAGAGAATGGCCAGCTGAGTTCAAGCCTTATGTGCCTAGCAACCTCGCTCAGATAGGCACAAGGTTTCGACCCGGCTTGTCTAGGAACTAAAGCCCTCGCTCGCTCCCTAACCGATCAAGGAAAATAAGGCACAAGTAGCACCCAAGGAGGACCCAGCAATGGTAAAATGGAAGCACCACAGTGTTTCCGCAATACGAGACTTTCCACCTGTCCTCGGGAAGTGTAACCCCTACCTTAGTGAGGAAAGGAGGCGTGCGCTGCATACCCACCTAACCCAAACTTTTTATTAATACACCCAGATGGAACTCGAGGAGATCCGATTGTTGAAGGCTGGAGCCTTGCCAAAAGGATCCAACTGCCAAAGAATTGCCTTCCTCTCTGGCATCAAGTGATTTTCGGCCAAGTCTCCAAGGATCTTAAAGGTTTTCACCCTCTTTTTCAAAGATTAACACAAGGTATGATATTTTTTTCCTAGTTTTCTCAAGTTTACGCAATTTTAGGGATTTGATTTCATGCATTTCTTGCATACTAGCTGGTTGGTTGTGAACTAGGATAATGTAATAAGGTAGTTGTACATGCATTTTGTGCATTTTTCCCCTCGAAATCGTATCCATTCGGATTTGGGGGTTTTTGCCTTAAATCCGAAAACCATTGAAATTTCTTGACTTCCCCAAACAATTGATGCATGGATTGAAACCCAAATCCTTCTATGATGATCTAGGAATAAAACCCACACAACCCCTTGCCCAAATTTGCTCAAATTCGTTTGGGCCAAACCCTAGTTCTTGGATTTAAGGGATTTTGCCTAAATTTGAAAATCTTTGATTTGCTGACTTTGAAATCGGTCCTTTGGGCCAATTGAAGCCCAAGACTTGTAATTAGCCTGATCTATGACCTTGACTCAATGGGATACGGGAATTACCAAAATGCCCCTCATCCTAACAATTAGGGCTTTTGCCCTAATTTGATTTTTATAAAGTAAGTTCAGGCCTATTTGTCAAATTGAGCCACAAACCTTTCCATCAAAAGCCCAATTTACAAACCCAGCCATGAAGCTTTGAAATATTTGAATCCCAAGCACTTTCAGTCATAGCGTCAAATGACTAGAATACGGGTTTTTGCCCTAATTTGAGAATAATCTGACTTCCTACAGAAGCGTGATCCGATTTAACTCACTGTTGTGCAAATATCCACCTAAATTAATAGATAATATTATATTTGCTACGTTTTACTCACAAGTGCACAAGATCAAAACAATAGTATAGCAGGCAAATACAAGATCATTCCCACGAGGATTGTGAATTTTCCTAAGAATTAATTTTCTAAATTAAAATAGCAAGTTGTCACGAAATTGATATTGAAAAGAAATAAAAATAAATGAAAATGTTAGGCTTTGATATCCACCACTAATCTGCTCAATAATATAACAATATGCCAATGTTCTAATCATATTATGAATACTTAATGCTTGCCAACCTAAGGGTTTGAGTGTCTACTTAAGCTATTGATTTTCCTAAGCAACGAATTAGGTATGGGTGTCTACTCTAATTCTTTTCTTTCTTTTAAAGGATTTAGCATGGGTGTATACTAAGTTTTTCTTTAAGAAAGCATAAATCTATGGAAATCGACAAACACACAAGGCCTAGGGCATGGGTGTATGCTCCCGGTTCCCTATGTTGATTACCCCAAGAACCTGTGGCAAGGTTCTTTTCTTACTCTATTCAGCACAGGACTCAATCATCCAAATTGACCTAAATAACTAATCCATACAACATGCATATAATGGTCAATCACACACATATGAGGAATAAAACTAATTAAAATAAAACTGAAAAGAAAGGGAAAGGAAAGAACCAAAAAACCATGCCTAGAAGTAGTCTTCAATTCCTATCCCCGAGAATGTCTTTGGAATTCTCCCTTGAATTGTGAAGCCTAGAGGTCTGTTTATAGGCTTAAGAAAATCCTAGAAGCCCTAGTAATCCAAGAAAATTCCGAATTCTATCTCTTAGCCAAATTAGGAGACAATCTTAGTACAAATCGGAATAGGATTCATCCAAATTTGCATTCTTCTATTGCAGGGGGATTTTAGCATAGTGCACGTCCGATTTAGGCAAATTCTACTTCACAATTATTTGTATAATTTTTAGTTAGCTTCCCAATGTTGCTAAAATTACCTCAATCCGATATTTGAACTGAAAGTTATGATCAAAATACTGAGATATGTGTAGAATCTAAATTTGAATCTAATTCGATTTTGACTCCAAGTGGAGAAGTTTTGATTTAATCCCTTCCTTTATTTGGTTAAACTTAACCACATCTTCTAGGTCTTCCAAATTTGCCCTTTAAGCTTGGAACTTTTCCAGAAACACTTCTTTTTCTTTCATGACCTACAAAAACACAGAAAACACAAAAAGGAATTAAAATGGAACAAAATAACAAAAATTAACAAATTAACAAATGTAAATTAAGGGCTAGCACTTATCACACCCCCAAACTTACATATTACTAGTCCCTTAGCAATACGAAACTAAAAAAACCAAATGAAAAACAAAAAACAAAAAGATAAATCCATCTTTCGTGGGATGTACGATTGTATTTAGTGTATGTAATAAGCCTTTTAAACCCCTAGGCATTCCATAGAGGACGAGCGAAGTCTCGTGAAGGTTTTTCAGGAATGTTACCTACAAACAATATGCAAAGGTTTATGCTATCCAAAAAAATTTAAGTATCACCCAAAACCATGATTTTTATTCATTAGCAAGCTTAAAAGATAAACTCCATCTTCACAATGAATAGAAATTTTAAAATCTAATTACTTACAAAAGACAGGTTAAGGCATCACAAGTTCTAAACAATGTAAAGTACACTAGTACAAAAATATGAAGTTTCCAAATAATTTCATTGTGCAATGTCTCAATATCTCAAGGTTCATTGAAATTCCCATTGAAATTCCCATAGGAATGAACAACAATAGCATAATTTTCTTTGCTTCTTTCTTTTTGATGGAGATCAAGGCACCACTTCGAAGGATCTCATTCAAGTACCAATTGGGCCGGTTACGAGAGCACGAGCAAAGAAGTTCAAAGATGTACTCAATGGACTCATTCAAGAGTTATGGGCTCAAGCAAATTCATGGAGGCCCATTGAGCATAATCCACGTAGGCAACAAAGAATCGTCAGCTTGATTCAAGTTCTAGAAGGATAATTCCATAACTGATTTCTTTTCTTGGAGGAGAAGTTTTCTTGGAGGAGAAGCTAATTTCAGACAAAATCTACCTTAATTTTAGGATTCTTTTATTTGGGCTTTTATTATTTTCCTTTAATAAGTTGTATTCCTATTTTAACCATGCATTATAAATAGCATGGACTCATTGTAATGAGACACAACATTGATCATTGATAAAATTGGTGAGGTTTATTCTCTTTGAAGAACTACTTGAACTTATCGGGATTTCCGTATGGCGTTCATCTCGACTTATCAAACGGAAACTCCATCACCGTTTGTGGCGTCTTCCTTATACCGAGGTTCTTGTTTGTCATAAACAACGGTCGAGGTCATCCTTCAATCTGTCCATAGAACGATCTTGGGTTCCTTTCGTTGTTGGGTCTCGTTATTCTTGACGAGGTTCACATCATTTGGTATCGAGCTCGTTTCTATTTCAGGTTTGCCTATCCTTTAACATTTCTTTTTTTTTTTTTTTTGCCGCCCACATTATTTATCTCTTCTTAGCAATTTTCTTTACCCTACCGTTTCAATCTTTGTTTGTTCTTGTTGTAGTCACTTCTTCTAGTTATGTCGAAATCTTATTTTATTATTCAGAAAAAAAAAAAAAGAAGAAGAAGAAAAAAAAAAAAAAAAAAAAAAAACGAAAAGAGAGATAGACTCGTAGAAGAAGGAAGAAAAAAAAAAAAAAAACTATTCTGTTCTTCCAAATTCCCATATATTCCTTCTAATTCTAATCTGAAAAAAAAAAAAAAAAATTCCATATTCTGTTTTCAAAATATGAAATTCCTTCATTAGTGCTTGGTGAATTGTTGCTCGAAACTATTCTGTGCTTCCAAAATTTAAAACTACCATACTCCTTCTAATTCCAAGCTGAAAAATTCCATATTCCTTATGTTCAAATCTGAAATTCCTTGATTAGTTCTTGGTGAATTGTTGCTGGAAATTTTGAGTTGTTTGTAGTTTCAAAAGAACTAAAAGAGAATTATCGAGTGAAAAGAGGCAAGAGTGGTGAGAACATCGGAGGGTAAGAGCCATATTATTTTGAGTAAAACACGAGTGGAGAGTGACCAAATTCTTGAGTGTAAACACGTAAGGGAGTGATTTGTGAGGTCCTTTATTTTATTTATTATTATTTTTTTTTTCTTCTAACCTTTGTTTTGCAGCAATCATGACTCAAGATAGTGGTAAGAGCATTGCCGAAAATGATACAAAATTGACTGATCAAAAGTGTTTATGGAGGCCATGATGAGTGAGATGAGGCGTGTGATGAAGATAGAGATGGAGCAGGTTCATGAACGGATAGATCAGATGGAGAATAGACGTGAGGAGCAACCACAAAACGGTCGTAATTTGCGTAGAAGGGGAAGAGTTCCACCAAGGGAGGAGGATGAAGAGCGATATGGATCTGGTTTTGATGAAGAAGAAGATCGGGAGTCCATTGTTAACAATAGGAGACCCAGAGGGAGATTTGGAGAAGCTAGGAATCGCGAAGATAACAACTTGGGTGGTATTAAGATGAAGATTCCGTCCTTTCAAGGTAGATCTGATCCTGAGGCATATCTTGAGTGGGAGAAGAAGATGGAGTTCGTGTTTGATTGCCACAACTACTCGGAGACAAAGAAGGTAAAATTAGCCGTGATTGAATTTTCTGAATATGCTATTACTTGGTGGGATCAACTTGTGACAAACAGGAGGCGGAATAGAGAACGACCAATAGACACATGGGAGGAGATGAAAGTAGTGATGAGAAAGCGGTTCGTTCCAAGTTACTACTACCGAGAGTTGTACAAAAAGCTACAAGGTCTTAGACAAGGGAGTCGAGCGTAGAGGATTACTAAAAAGGAGATGGAGATTGCTATGATCCGCGCTAATGTAGAGGAGGATCGGAGGCCACAATGGCAAGATTTTTACTTGGCTTAAACCGGAGATCCATGATAAGGTAGAGATGCAGATTATGTGGAATTGGAAGATATGGTGCATATGGCTATCAAAGTGGAACAACAACTTAAGAGAGGGAGGACACGTGCAGGCCATAACTCTAGTTCTACCTCTTGAAATCGAGTCATGCCAAGCCACTAGACAAGTCACAATTGCCAAAACCCGAACCCAAGTCCGCGACCACCAGCCACGTTGCTCAAGGTAAAACCGAAGCCTCTACCTCTAGGAATCGTGACATTAAATGTTTTAGATGTCAAGGCAGGGGCCATATAGCAAGTCAATGTCCAAACAAGCAAGTCATGGTGTTGCAAGCCAATGGTGAAATTGTGACCGATTGTGAAGATTCCAACACGATGACATGCCGCCATTGGAGGATGTTTTTGAGGAGGAGTATTTAGCCCCTAATGCATTGACATTGGTGGCAAGGAGAGCATTGAGCTTGCAAGCAAAAGGAGTTGATGAAGTACAGCGGGAGAACATCTTTCACACTAGGTGCTACGTTAAAGACAAGGTATGTAGTATGATTATTGATGGTGGTAGTTGTACTAATGTTGCAAGCACAATTATGGTTGAGAAATTGGGATTGCCCATGGTAAAGCACCCTAGACCGTACAAGTTGCAATGGTTAAATGATAGTGGTGAGATAAGGGTGAACAAGCAAGTGTTAGTTGCATTTCGAATCGGTAAATACGAAGATGAAGTGTTGTGTGATATAGTACCGATGCAAGCGGGACACTTATTGCTAGGGCGTCCATGGCGGTTGATAGGCATGTGAAGTATGATGGCTTCTGAACAAGTACTCTTTTGTACTCAATCAAAGATCAATCACTCTTGTACCATTAACACGCATAACAAGTATCGAGGATCAAGTGAGATTACAAAAGGAGAGTGATCAAAAGAAAGAGAGCGAACAAAAGAAAAGAGTGAAAATCGAGAGAGGCCGAAAAAATGAGAGAAAAAGAAAGTTCGCCCTTGAGAGAAAAATCAGAGAGAAAACAAAAGAATTTCTATGCAAAAGTGAGTGAGATCAAGCGAGCAATGTTTTCAAATCAGCCGATGATTGTACTTTTGTACAAAGAGGCACTTTAAACACTAACGAACTTGACCATGCTTTGCCTAGTTCTATTGCTTCTCTTTTGCGAGAATACGAGGATGTCTTCCACGAGGAAACACCACATGGGTTACCTCCAATCCGAGGATTGAACATCAAATTGATTTTGTGCGGTGCAACCATTCCAAACCGACCAGCTTATAGGAGCAACCCAGGAGACAAAGGAGCTTCAGCGGCTAAGTGAATTATTGGAAAAGGGGCACGTGAGGAGAGCGTGAGCCCATGTGCGGTTCCGGTCTTACTTGTACCTAAGAAGGATGGGGCGTGGAGAATGTGCGTTGATTGCAGCCATCAACAACATAACGGAAAGTATCGTCATCCTATCCCACGCTTAGATGACATGTTAGATGAGCTGCATGGTTCTTGCATATTTTCTAAGATTGATTTAAAAGTGGTTATCATCAAATTAGGATAAAGAAGGAGATGAATGGAAAACCGCCTTTAAAACAAAATATGGTTTATATGAATGGTTAGTTATGCCTTTTGGTTTGACTAATGCTCCGAGCACCTTTATGAGACTTATGAACCATGTTTTACGTCCATGTATAGGCAGATTTGTTGTTGTCTATTTTGATGATATACTCATTTATAGCAAAAACCTAGACGATCATGTAGTACATGTAAAATCTGTTTTAGATGTGCTAAGGAAAGAAAGGTTGTTTGCTAATTTAAAGAAGCGCGCTTTTTACACCGATAAGCTTGTATTTTTGGGATTTGTTGTTAGTGCACAAGGTATACTGAGTTGATGAAGAGAAGGTACGTGCAATCCAAGATTGGCCGAGCCCCACAAGTGTAGGTAATGTTCGTAGTTTTCATGGACTTGCTAGTTTCTGGCCGGTTCGTGAAGGACTTCAGAGCTTAGCCGCACCTCTCGAAGTGATCAAGAAGAGCGTTGGATTTCGTGGGGAGAAGAACAAGAGAAGGCATTTCAATTAATCAAAGAGAAGACTAACGCACCTTTGTTGTCTTTACCAAACTTTTCTAAAACATTTGAAATTGAATGTGATGCTTGGTGTTGGTATAGGCGCGTTCTTATGCAAGAGGACGACCAATTGCTTACTTCAATGAGAAACTCATGGGCAGCCTTAAACTACCCAACTTATGACAAGGAGTTACGCATTGGTTCGGCTTTAGAGACGCAGCACTACCTATGGCCTAAGGAGTTCGTGATTCACACGATCATGAGTCCTTGAAACACTTGAAGGGCCAACACAAGCTAAACAAAAGGCATGCGCGATGGGTGGAGTTCATAGAGCGTTTCCGACGTCATTCATTTACAAGCAAGCAAGGTAAGGAGAATGTGGTGGATGCACTTTCTCGAGGTATGCCTTACTCTCACACTTGATGCAAAATTGCTTGGTTTTGAATACATTAAAGAATTATATCTGAAGACCACGAATTTTGTGAGGAATATCGAGCTTGTGAGAAAAATCACCTGGTAAGTTCTTTAGGCTTGATGGATTTCTATTTCGAGAAAATAAGCTGTCATGCCTAACTGTTCTATGAGGGAGTTATTAGTCAGAATCACATGGTGGGGGATTAATGGGACATTTTGGAGTTGCAAAGACTTTAGCTATTTTACAAGACCACTTCTATTGGCCTCACATGAAGAGATGTCGAACGGATTTGTGGTAGATGTGTCACCTGTAGGCAAGCTAAATCCAAAGTGCAGCCCAACGATTCATGAGAAAGCACGACTCAACATTGAGCGAAGAACGGACCAATATGCCCGCAAGCCAACAAGGAGTACTGGTTTTTTGAACCGGAGATTGGGTTTGGCTGCATATGAGAAAAGAAAGATTCCCGGCGAAAAGATGTTCCAAATTGCTCCCAAGAGGAGATGGTCCTTTCCAAGTCCTCGAGCGTATCAATGACAACGCTTACAAGCTAGATTTACCTGGTGAGTACAATGTAAGTGCCACTTTTAATGTTACTGATTTGAGTCCTTTTGATGTAGGTGGTGATTTGAGGGCAAATCCTTCTCAAGAGGAGGGGAATGATGGAGATCAAGGCACCACTTCGAAGGATCTCATTCAAGTACCAATTGGGCGATTGAGAACACGAGCAAAGAAGTTCAAAGATGTACTCAATGGACTCATTCAAGAGTTATGGGCTCAAGCAAATTCATGGAGGCCCATTGAGCATAATCCACGTAGGCAACAAAGAATCGACGATTCAAGTTCTAGAAGGATAATTCCATAACGATTTCTTTTCTTGGAGGAGAAGTTTTCTTGGAGGAGAAGCTAATTTGGACAAAATCTACCTTAATTTTAGGATTCTTTTATTTGGGCTTTTATTATTTTCCTTTAATAAGTTGTATTCCTATTTTAACCATGCATTATAAATAGCATGGACTCATTGTAATGAGACACAACATTGATCATTGATAAAATTGGTGAGGTTTATTCTCTTGGTTCTTTGAAGAACTACTTGAACTTATCGGGATTTCCGTGGCGTTCATCTCGACTTATCAGCGGAAACTCCATCACCGTTTGTGGCGCGTCTTCCTTATACTACCGAGGTTCTTGTTTGTCATAAACAACGGGTCGAGGTCATCCCTTCGAATCTGTCCATAGAACGATCTTGGGTTCCTTTTCGTTGTTGGGTCTCGTTATTCTTGACGAGGTTCACATCACTTTTATTATTAGGCTCAGCAATGTTTAGTTCCCTTAAGCTTTCTAATTGACCCATGTAGCGAGTGTTGAGCCAATGACTCCCAAACCAGATGGTTTTAGGGCATTAAGTGGAAAGACACTCTGTTGTTCAAATTTATTGTACTCGCAAGCGCACGAGTCATGTGAAATATAATGGTGTGTAAGTGCGAGGTCGAACCCACATGGAATTGTATTCTTTAAAGCAAATTTAAATCTAAACTAATTAAATCCTATTCTAGTTCCAAAAAGGTTTTGAAATTTTGGGTTTAAAAATTAAAGACAAACATAAATTAAATAAAATAAAATGAAAGATAAAGTACTAAGGATGTGAAATCCACACTCACCAAATCATAACAACACATACTTCATGTTCATCAATATTAATCCGAAGTTCTCACAAATTAAATCTTATGTATGTTTTACTATGCTTCAAAGAATTAATCAAAACCATCATGTATCCATTCCTTATTCAAATCACAAAAGGAATCCAAATTTAATTGAAACACCAAATGTATCCAAGAACAAATCACAAGGGATATCCAATTTTAGGCATATAAAACCAAGCAATTATGTAAATTATCCTAAATCATCAAGTGTATCCTTGAATCACAACAAGATATCCAAGAATCATTCCACACATTGAAAAGAAGTAAAACAATTAAAATATTAAACCATAAAATCAGACAATAAAACTTACATGAAAGCATTGTTGTTCTTCAATGGTGAGGCTTCATCCCCAACCTTAGTTGGGGTTAGCCCAACATAAAAAATAAATCCTAAAACTACGTAAAAACTAAACTAAAAGAAGCTATGAATTTTGTCTCCAGGCTTGCTCTCTTTCTTGAATGCAAAGAGGTCTATTTATAGTTTAGAGAAGTCCTAGAAGCCCTAGTAAAGCTAGATAATTAGGTCACTCCCAATCAATAGAAGTTGAACCGGATAAGATTCGCTCAAATTTGTTCTCATATTGTGGGACGATTTTGCATAGTAAACGTCCGAATTAGGAAAATCCTATTTCACAATAAATTGTAGCATTTTGAACTAGCTTTCCACTACTATTTGAATCACCTCAATCCGATATTTGAGCAGAAAGTTATGGTCAAACACTGAAACATGTGCAGAATCAATTTGAATCCAATCCGAATTATCTCCATTTAGGAAAATTCCGATTTTATCCTTCTTTGATTTGGTCAAACTTAACCACATCTTCTAGGTCTTCTCAAAGTATGCTTTATTCCAAGACTTTGCAATTTTCTTATTTTAAGATGCAGTTTCTCTTCACAACCTACAAAACACTAAAACACAAATCTAACACAAAGCGTTAGATAATGACATAGCTAAAGGATTAACTAATGTAAATTAAGGGGTCCAAATATGCAATATTTGGCTCTTATCAAACACCCTAAACTTACATTTTGCTAGTCCCTTAGCAAAACAAAACAAAAATAATGAAAGCAATAACATAAATCCTCTTTCGTGGGAGAGATTATTGCATTTAGTATATGCAAGTAGCCTTTTAAACCCTTAGGCATCCCTAGAGGACGAGTGAAGTCTCGTGAGGGTTTAACAGAATGATACCTACAAACATTGCAGCACTATGTTGTTAATAAGAAAGAAGTTTCACATAAACCATGGTTCTGTTCATAAGCAAGCTTAAAAAGACAAACACCATCATCACCATCAACGGGTATCCAAAATCAAATAACTCATAAATCAAGACATCATAAGTTCTGAAAAGTGCAAAGTGAAAATAGCATATAATCATGAAGCTTCATTTAAACTCAAAACAAGTTCCACAAAATTTGTAAGAATCCCAAATAGATGAAACAACCAAGGCAAGATAAACATATATATATATATATATATATATTTTCTATTTATGTAGGCTGTGCAATGCTTAACTCCCTTAAGCTTTCTAGTTGACCCTAGTACCGAGTGTTAAGCCAATGACTCCTAAGCCAATTGACTTTAGGGCACTAGATGTAAACATCCCTAAGGGCTTATTGTAACGCCCCCAAAATTAGCCTTGGCTAATCCGGTGGAGTCACTGGCAATTCACCCAGTTGAACCAACGAGTGGTCAAACAGGTAATCGCCCTTGTAAAAACTTGTTAGAGTAATGCAAGGAAGGTGAATAAATCTGAGAGTACTACAATTCATCAAGTAAGAATATGGAGCTACTAGACGATTAAAACAAACATGTAGCTATAGATAGTGCACAGTCGGTCAGGCGATAGCAACTCTAGCCACCTTCGTAACAGTGAATCGGGTTACCTAAGGAATGATAATAGCCTTGTAAGTCTAATGACTTAGTAGTAGACCTCACACGTAGTTATGACATGAGCCCAATTAATAACAGTAAATGTGCAATTTGAGAGTATAAACCAAAAGAGGGCATTATCTTCTCTAATACACCATCTCATAGGTTTTAAGGTTTTTAAAGCTCTATGGTGTAGAACCGGCGATAACTGGCTAATTGTTTTGATGCAGAAAATGATAATGCCTTATAGGTCATAACTCACATACATGGTCTACCCGAGATATTATCCCTTCTCAGCAGGGTTGATGCTTTCCCGAGGGACCTATAATACAATGCCGGTCCCTACTCATTGCATAACATACCGTACGTAACATTAGTAGCACGATCGGGTCCGATCCCGAGTGGCCCACACCAACTAATGATCCATTCCAGAGTGACCGAACCATTGGGAATGGTTGCATCAAGGTCACAAAACCAATGGATCCATAGTCCTCACATAACACACACATTTGACAATAATACGTAGTCCATATAATAAACCCATGGCCGTTCATACCGCACGTACCGGTGTATCATGCCTTATGATGCATCTTGGTGGTTCATTTAATCATACAATTACCGAGTAATTATGGAAAGTAAACATGCTCATATCATAGACATATATCCCACGGTTTACGAAAAGGGTGTAAGTGTCTACTTACCTCGCACATTCAAGTGAATCCTCCGACAAAGCTATTTCCTGTTATAACGGATACAAAACACCGTCATTCTAAGTCTTATGAAACCTAGAGTTAAGGCCAAGTTGGAGTGTACACGTATGAAGCTTAAGAACAGGTGCCCTGCCTACCGACCGTACGTCCACCCTCGAGAGCGTACGTCCACTCAATGTGTTAAGCATACTGTTTTAATGTTCGGACAGTGCACGTTTCCAACGGTCTTCACGTCTCTAGACTCTATCTAAGCTATCAAAATAGAACATGCAACGTAAGGAATCATAGAACCTTGATTCTTTGAGAAAACCCCTTTTGAAAACATCACCATTTTTAGGAAAACGTTTAGTGAACACTTGAAACCATTATCAAGGCAGAAACATGAGATCACAAGGTGATAACAACAAGGGAATAGAGCTTACCCCGAAGCTAAGCACGGACATGGTCTCCTTTCCTTGGAAACTCTTCGTTGAAACTCTCCCTCAGATTTCTCACTCCAAACACCAAGAAGAGGTTCTGGCAGCCTAGGGGCATACCAGAGGAAGAAGAGGGCATGAGGAATGAAGGGGAGGGGCGGGCTATTCATAGAGAAAATCCGCCACCAACTCCCTGACAGAGCAACGGACATCCGACAACCCTAGCGTACGTCTGGTGGTTTGTGCACGTTGGTCCAAAGGGTGTCTCATATGTCCAGGTATTACCCAAAGGGTATACAAAAAGTAGCGTACGTCCGGTGGTCCCACATACGTCCGGTGGTCCCCCATCGTACATCCGCACTACAGACAGAAGCATACGTCCGCCCCCTGTGGATCAGTGTTAAGCTTCTATTCCTAGAGGATCCAAATGTGATTAGGTTAAAGCTAAGGGTCTTAGGCATTCGCCTAAGAGTTACTAAAGGTTCGGCCTAATTATTTAATTAAAAAGGGAATCTTCCTAAATAAAACGGTTACCTTTATAGAGGTACTACACTTATTAACTCAAGTCAAAAAGGCTACGAAGCCAAGCTAGTCATACCATCAATCAACTTTAAACTTCACACCTTTTGACGCGAACACTCAATGCTTAATGAGGCAAAAGGTTCGGTTACTTAGTGAAAAACTCAAAATGATCTTCTTTTTTTTTTTTTGTTTATTTATTTATTTTATTTTTTATCTTGCAAGCCATGGTTATTCATCAATAGGTCATCCAACAAATCTCAAAAAGAACAAACTTAAGCTCAAACATCATACCTCACAGAAAACATGCTAATGTGCTCATAAAAATTTAGCTTAAAACAAGTGAAATCTCAATTATCCAAAAATGAGTCAAAAGACTCAGACACCTACTGACATAATGATATGTTTAACCCTTTAAGCAAGCCAATGAAATGCAAATCACAGTTACAGTTTAACTCAAACTTGAAAAAAAACGTAACACAATTTTTTTTTTTTTTCAATTTTTTTAGAACAAAAAGACAAATAAACAAATATAAATAGACAAAGTGTTTTTCCATATCCCCAAACTTGAATTACACATTGCCCTCAATGTGTAGTATAGAAATACATTACTGGAAGTAAGGAAAAACGTCAAGGTGTGAAAAGGCCAGGGAGTCCCCCAAACTTAAACACCAAAACACCTGTCAACAAAACTAACAGCAATATATATATAAACAAAACTTCAAAAGATTACTTGCTGTTAGAAACAAAAACAAAACTAAAAACAAGTAATGAAAAAGGGAAGAAAGAATTTGTGGAGTGAAGTGCAGAAAATAAATTGGAGGAGAAAACTTTACAGCGCTTCCCCCTATCATATTGATGTCCAACCAATCCCTTCCACCTTTCTTCTTCAAAACTTCATACCCTCTGGAAGGATATTTTGCCATCTTATGTAGAATTGCTTGCTTTGAAGGATCTTCTTAGGAAAGTGGTTTCTAGATTTTTAGCTTGTGTGCAAAGATCCTTGAGTATCTTGATATAAGATGGCTCTTGGAGACATCTAGAGATGAAGCTTTGGGCTCTTGATGTGTTCAAGAGGCGGTGATGGTAGGAAGTACTCACTTCCATGTCCTTTGGGCAGATTAGGATCTGTTGAGTGACTTTTCTCATGGTGTTCAACTCGCTCAATTTGCTCAACTTGCTCCTCATTGTTATCCCTCATTGTTATCCACAATTTCCTCACTCTCAAGTCTGGTGGTGACTTGGGCATGCTCAACTTGCTTTGTGTGCTCCTCTTCGTTATCCACAATTTCATCCTCATCAACCAGGGTCTAGAATGAATGGACACTCTTCCTTCTTGTGATAAGGACTATAACAATATGAACATCTCTTATATAGTGGAAGAGTTTCAGGTAATTGCGTATGGGCAACTCTAGCTTCTTTGAATTGGGAAAATCTCTTGCCTATGTCATCAATATGAGCAGTTGGAAAATGTTGAACTACTGATTCTAAAGCAGTACAAACAGCTCGTAGATTTGAACACTTGTTTTCGTATGTGTGAGAAAAATGGGTCGGGGTAGATCTGGCTACTATGAGTTAGAAGGATTTATCACGTAATTCAATGCACTAAACTCGTAGATCTGAATACTTGTTTTTGTATGTGTGAGAAAAATGGGTCAGGATAGATCTAGCTGCTATGAGTTGGAAGGATTTATCACGTAATTCAATGCACTCAGCTCGTAGTTCTGAACACTTGTTTTCCTCATACACATTATTCATCTCTTTTTTATTTTTTTATTTTTAGAAAAAAAGAAAATAAACTAAAAACAACTAACTAAAAGAAAATAAAACTAAAATTTAAAAAACTCACAAAACGGACCAAAAATAAATTTTGGCAAAAATCTACAGAACTGCTGCCTTTGCTATGAGTGCGCTCGATCACAGACTAGGTGGGATCGAGCGCAGGCATGCTAATCCACCAGTGATGATACTTGCTATGTGCCTACTACACTCCTATGCTAGTACTGTCGGTTGCGAGAGTGTGCTCGAGCGTGATGTACTTGCACTCAATCGCACTTGTGTTAGTGTGCAGACAAAGAATGCGGCAGAACCTACAAATTAAGCCAAAAACAACAAACAAAACAAAATAGAAAAGAAATCTTTTCTTTCTTTCAATTTTTTTTTATTAGAAACAAGGATAAAATACAAATAAATTGCAGAAAAATAAAATCCTAATTATAACTAGTAGAAAGATAAAATCAATTTAGACATAAATTAATTTAAAAATTTGAACAATTCCCCGGCAACGGCGTCAAAATTTGTTGTACAAACTTATTGTACTCGCAAGCGCACGAGTCGTGTGCAATATAATGGTGTGCAAGTGCGAGGTCAAACCCACAGGGAATTGTATTCTTGAAAGCAAATTTAAGTCTAAGCTAATTAAATCCTAATCTAGTTCCAAAAAGGTTTTGAAATTTGGGATTTGAAAATTAAAAGACAAACATAAATTAAATAAAATAAAATGAAAGATAAAGTACTAAGGATGCGGAATCCACACTCACCAAATCATAATAACACATACTTATATGTTCATCAATATTAATCCAAAGTTCTCACAATTAAATCTTATGTATGTTTTACTATGTTTCAAAGAATTAATCAAAATAATCCCATGTATCCATTCATTGATCAAATCACAAAAGGAATCCAAATTAATTGAAACACCAAATGTATTTGAAGAATAAATCACAAGGGATATCCAATTTTAGGCATATAAAACCAAGCAATCAATAATGTAAAATTATCTCAAATCATCACATGTATCCTTGAATCACAACAAGATATCCAAGAATCATTCCACACATTGAATTAGAAGTAAAACAATTAAAATATTAAATCATAAAATCAGATTAATAAAACTTACATGAAAGTAACAATGTTGTTCTTCAATGGTGAGGCTTCATCCCCAACCATAGTTGGGGGTTAGCCCAACATAAAAATAAATCCTAAACTACAGAAAAACTAAACTAAAGAGAAGTTATGAATTTTTGTCTCCAGGCTTGTATATATTTTCTTGAATGCAAAGAGGTCTATTTATAGGCTTAGAGAAGTCCTACAAGCCCTAGTAAACCTAGATAATTTGGAGGTCAGTCTCCCAATCAAAATAGAAGTCTGAAATCCGAATAAGATTCGCTCAAATTTGCGTTCTCATATTGCAGGACGATTTTGGCATAGTAAACTTCCGAATTAGGAAAATCCTATTTCACAATAAATTGTAGCATTTTGAATTAGCTTTCCACTGCCATTTGAATCACCTCAATCCGATATTTGAAGTAGAAAGTTATGGTCAAAACACTGAAAAGTGTGCATAATCTGAATTTGAATCCAATCCGAATTTATCTCCATTTAGGGAAATTCCAATTTTATCCTTCCTTTGATTTGGTCAAACTTAACCATATCTTCTAGGTCTTCTCAAAGTATGCTTTATTCTAAACCTTTGCAATTTTCTCCTTTTAAGATGCAATTTCTCTTCAGCAACCTACAACACACTAAAACACAAATTTAACACAAAGCGTTAGATAACGACACAGCTAAAGGATTAACTAATGTAAATTAAGGGGTCCAAATATGCAATATTTAGCTCTTATCATACCCCTAAGGACTTACTAACTCGAGTAAAAAAGACTACGAAACTAAACTACCATAATTTAATCAAATCAAAATTCTCATTTTTTGACGTGAACACTCATTGCTTAAAGAGGCAAGAAGTCCAGTTACTCAGTACAAATTTTATCAATGATTTTTTTTTTCACATTATATTATGCCAAAATATCTCATCCTGTTCACTCAAGACATATAAACATACACATCAGACTCTTATATTGTACCACACAAATTATGTGCTAATGTGCTTGTGTCAGATTACATCAAACAGGTGAATTCTCAAATGTCTAAAGTATGTAACCAAACTTAAAATTTCTTTCATCAGATCATGTGTTCAAAATTTTAAGCTTACCAATGAAATCAAATCACAATTCTTTCTAATCAACCAAAATTTTAAGACAAATATGAACATGTATTTTTTTTTTTTTTTAAAAAAAAGGACAAAGTGTGTGTAAATGTGTCCCACATACCCCCAAACTAAAATTAAACATCGTTCCTAATGTGTGTATAACATGAAAAGATCTTACGGAGATGGAGATTGTCGAATAGCAGCTCATAGCACACCCCAAACTTGAATGCAAGCACACCCCCTGAAAAACAAAACACTAAAATAACAATGGAAACCAAAACCAAAAACAAAATAAAATAAAAATAAAACAATCAAACAAATAAATAAAAGGGGTTATGGGGTGCCTCCCATCAGCGCTAAATTTAACGTTGATAAGTGCTGAATGTTGCACATTCAAGCCCCTTAACTCACACTTGTTAATTCCTTAACATTGTTATTTGTTTGATTTTGTGTTGTTTTTGTGTTTTCAGGTATTTAATAAAGATGCAAGAAAAACCATTAAATTTGGGTTTAAAGCACAACTTGAGTGGACCTAGAAGACATGATTAAGCTTAACCAATCACAATAGAGGATAGATATGATGTGGTTAAGTTTAATCATAACAAGAAAAGGATAAAATCGGAATTTCTCCACTTTGAGTCAAAATCGGATCGGATAGAATTTCATATTTTGAACACGTCTCAGTATTTTGGCTATAACTTTCAGCTCAAATATCGGATTGAGGTGATTCCAGCGGCATTGGAAAGCTAATTCAATTTTCTACAAATCATGCTGAAATAGGATTTTCCTAAATCGAACTCCTTACGCCAAAATTGCCTCAAGTGAAGAAGACAAATCTGGACGAATCCTTTTCCTACTTGTACATGGATTGACTCCTAATTCAACTAGGAGAATGAATTCCGAATTTTCTAGGTTTACTAGGGCTTCTAGGACTTGTTACTCCCTATAAATAAGCCTCTATGCTTCAAGAGAAGATAGACTTAGTTTTAGACAGAAAATATTTCTTGGAGGCTTAGTGGAGCTTAGAAGATCATGAGCGGCTAAACCCCCTTAGTGGGGTATCGATGTAAACCCTTTCCAAGCACAATGGTGATTGTATTTGATTTCATTTAATTCAATTTATGTATGTTGATTGCATAACTGTGAGGATTGCATCTTTAGATTTCTGTTCTTAATATTCAATGCAATTGTTATTCAATTCAATTTCAATATTTGCAAAATTCTATTCTTGTCTTAGAAATTATTTTGCCTGTATTGAACTCAAATCAACCTTATTTTCTGTGATTATAAGATTGATGGTTATGCAATGGATTTTAATAGACATATGATTAATAGGATTAAGATAGGCCATGCCTAGGGAGGACGGGTCGTACTACACCCTAGTTTAGTGTAATTTAGGTAGACGATCCGTGCCAACCGAAGATGGGTTATGCTATTCCATTGATTGTATGAAAACTTATTAAGGGATTTTATAGTTTATGCCTAGGGAAGACGGGTCGTACTGCATCTTAGTGGTTAGGTGGACGATCCGTACAACCAAGATAGATTATCCTTATCCCTTGATATTGTATTTTCTTGTTCTTTATAACATACATATTCTGAGTTTTGGAATTAAATACGGTTGCCATTGTTGTGCGATTGTGGTGAAATCGGTACCTTACTTTTCTCTCTCATATATTTACTTTTAATTCTGCATTTACTTTCATGCACTCAATTTCACAAACAATCAAACATCTTTTGTTAATTAGGTTAAAATTAGTTCTTTGAATTTAATAGCAAAACCCTTACAGTCCTTGAGGTTCGACACCCTTAATATAGCCCTATCCTACGGGATTTGTCCTATTGCGAGTGGTATTTTTATTATTGATAAATTTGGTCACAAATTTACCACATCAAACGTCTTCAATCAGATTGTGGTACTTTAATTTTGAAGCATCAATCTTTTCTTCTCTTGCACCAAAGAGAATGAAGTCTACCTATTGCAGGGTGATTCCAAATGTCTATCGATCGGGGTAAACCATTTTGAGTTTTCTCAAACAGTTTCTCATTCGAAAAGGAATCATGAACTAGAATAAAATAAGAAGAATACTCAGGAAGCTTTTCTATCTTGATATCCTCAATTTGCTCATCACATAACCCCAACAGACTTCTCTCTTGGACTCTTGGTACTTCGGGAATAGGAGATGATGTTGAAGAAGTTTCAGTGCTCTCTTCCTTTTCCCAATGTGGTTCCCCTAGAACCTTAGTTTGCTTCTCTTCTTCTTCCACCTTGTTGTTCTCAGGAGTGGAATCTAACAAAGCCTCAACTTGCTCATGTATCATGTTAAGGTCCAACTCAAATTCAAATTGAACAAAGCAGTCTGCCAATGGATCCTCTAGACTTGGCTCACTAAACATCTCAGCTTACTTGAGGAACGTATCAAGATCCAAGTCACATGCAATTTCATCAAAACGCTCTATCAACGGATCCTTAAGACTTGGCTCATTAAAAGTCTTGACATGCTCAAGTAGCTTGTCCAGGTCTAGGTTATCTCCAAATTGATCAAAGCGCTCTCCCAATGGATCCTCAAGACTTGGCTCACAAAAAATCTCAACGTGCTCAAGTAGCTTGTCTAGGTCTAGGTCACCTCCAAATTGATCAAAGTGCTCTCCCAAAGGATCCTCAAGACTTGTAACATCCCGCTATTTCTCTTCTTTTCTCTTATAAATAAAATTGAGTGTTACGTTGAAATAATCTCAACAGTGGAAAAAATTGAAATTATCAATACGAAATAATATCGTTAAAATATTTTTCTTAATACAAAATACCCACAATTACGCCAAACAAAGCCTTGATTCAAATCTATCTGACTCTATAAACTCTAGACAAACTTCACCAACTTGAAATCTCTATACATCTCAAATATAATTCTCTAATCACAATAGCATAATTACCTTGACTTTTCATTCTTGCAAGCACTACAAAAACTGTAAAATAGTGAGTCAATTGATACCGATAATATAAATAATTGTTAAAGCATTTATATCAAAAGCCAGACATTTTATAAAACAACAAAGATCTATATTATTGATTATCAATATCACTCTCAACAAGTAAGAATACTTACAGTGGATTACAGGAATGAATCATCAAGGTACTTACTTGTTGAAACCCATTCATCTCTCTCTCTCTCTCAAACTCTCTTTCTCACCTTCTCTCTCAATCTCCTTTCTCTGATTTCATCACAATCTTTCTATGTGAATATAAAGGAAAATAAAGATAACAAATATTTAAACTGGGTAGGGGGATTTCACATGTGTGAGAGAATGAGGATTAAAAGAGAAAAAATAGGAAGTGGGTTGGATTTTAATTTAATAAAAACAAATCTAATAAAATCTTCCAACTTCCAATAATAACCTTAATCCAACGAAATCCTCTTAAATCAATCACCTTATTATAATAATCAATCATCAAATATAATATCCTCAATTAATCAATTATCAAATATCATATCTCTTAAATCGCCCAATAAAAATAATCAAGATATAATCTCTCATATAAAATCAACATATTGATATAATAGCCTAAAATAAATATTCATTCCTATAATATCTAACAAATTCCTCAAGAATAAATATCATTGTTTAATATCATTAAATAAATATCTTCAAAATAAGACTTTTAAAAATCTGAGGCGCTACAATGTTCATCTAAGACTTTTTGCAAAGTTCATCTAATTAGTGACGCGCATGAATGATATTGTGACAATCCTAAATCTTTTTAGGGTATTTTTAGTGGACTCATAGGTTAAAAAAAAAAAAAGAGTTGGCTTAAGTTAATATTGAGAATGGACCATTGAAAAAAAATATATATATATTAGTTTAAAAATATATGTAGTTATATCTAAATAGATATACATGTTGGTATATAATAATAATAATAATTAATAAATATTTAATAAAATAAGATAATAGTATTAATAAAATTAAGTAAAGATATATATATAAAAAGATAAATAAATAAATAAATAAAAACCATAAGCAGCGTCAAAACCCTCTTCCGTATTTTTTCTCTTCTTGTCAAACCTATTTAATGGGAGGAAAGAAGCTCCTGCCGCACACCAAGAAAAGTCCTGCCTTTCATTTTTACCTCAGTCTCTTCCTGCGTTTCTTCACCAAACCCACAATGTGTGTCAGGTATGATTCTTGCCTCAATATTTCTTTTCTCCTTCTTATATATGTATACTTATTCAAGAGCACAAAAACGTCACAAAGATGTCACGGGGTTGGTGGTGCAGAAGGTCCTGAGGTTGGTGGCAACCTGTCTAAGATGGCTCAGAGCATCTTCTGGGTCTCGAGCTTGTCCTAGCGTGCAGTCCTCTGCATATCTGCGATCTGAAATCGCATGTCCTCTAAGATGTCCTGGAAGGCTACAAAATTTGAGGCTCTAAGCATAATCGTCTCCTCATACTCTTCCTCTTCTTCTTCTTGGCTCTGTCTGGCCTTCTTTGGCTCGCACCACTGGCTCATCTACATACAGCTCTGGGCATGTGGAAACAACTTTGGTTCCACTGGATGCGGCCGAAGTATAGGCAATCAGTGATCGGCCCGTTTGTAGCATTGCCCTTGATCCCTTTCTTTCTCATAATGTGCGTGATGAGAAAAGAGAAAGGCAAACCCCATGTCCTCGTGTGCTCGATGGTGCACTCCTTCCCAAAATTTCTGAATCTATCGCCATATGATCTCGGGAATGGAGCACTAAAAACCTCTGTGAAACGCATAAAGAGCATTAAGGAACATGTCCCGCCTCTGTGTCTTGTGTCCCAAAGGACACACGTTCTTGTACAGCACCATATCAATGAATAGAAGATTCCAAGGAATCTTCGCTTTGCTGGCTGCATTCCGGTGCCTGTCTGCATATTGCCCCTCACACATGTCGGAAACAATGTCCTCAAGGGTGACCATGGAGGGGCACTCGAGCCAAGTAACGTCCGACGCAGGAGGCTCATGGATGCACTTCAAAACTGCCGCTACATCGGCTATGGTCACCTCCACTTCTCTTCAGTCAATAGAAGAGACAAGAACATCCGGCTGGTCGCAATCATAACTCAGATGCTCGTAAAAAGCTTTGACCAAGCCCTTGTATGCATTGGAGGCGATGGGCTTGAAAAGCCTCTTCAAGCCTCGGTTCTTCAGCTCTTGGACCGCCCAACTTGTAGCTTCATTATTGGAGAACTCCTCTTTGATGGCAAAGGTGTTCTCCAAAATGAGCTTTCGGCTCTCAATGGGCAGCCTGGCTACCATGGCTCGGGTCCCAGAGGACCGAGAAGTCGATCCTTGGCCTCTAGGCATTCTGGAAGGTGGTTGGGGCATTTTGTCGAGCACCTGGTGTGCAACCCGAAAATAAAGGGTTTGAAAACCCTCTTCAAATCCAACCCAACCCCCTGCAAAAAGAGATTATCTACACACAAACAGCAAAAGGCAAAATTGGTGGAAGGATTTGTGCCTTTTGATACAAAGAAAAATGCACAAAAATGGTGGAATTTTGGGGTGAGTGGGTTTCGGGATTTTAGGGAAAAATGGGGGAACAGAGGGAAATGGGGCGCCGGTGATGGGTGGTGGTGGTGCAGAGAGGCCGGTGGTGGTGCGGTGGTGGTGGGATAATGATGGGTGGCGGTGGAATGGAGTTTTTGGGGGTGTTTGGGAGAAGAAAAAAGGAGGTGGAGGGGGAGAGGTGTGTACGACGTAGGTGAAAGTGGGGGGGGGGGGGTGAAGAAGGGGACAGTGACCTAAAAGGGTGTGATGTGAACCCCGTCAAGAATAACGAGACCCAACAACAAAAGGGAACCCAAGATCGTTCTATGGACAAATTCGAAGGGATGACCTTGACCCGTTGTTTATGACAACCAAGAACCTCGGTATATGGAAGACGCCACAAACGGTGATGGAGTTTCCGTTTGATAAGTCGAGATGAACGCCACGGGAAATCCCGATAAGTTCAAGTAGTTCTTCAAAGAACCAAAGAGAAGAAACCTCACAAGTTTTTATCAATCATCAATGTTGTGTCTCATTACAATGAGTCCATGCTATTTATAATGCATGGTTAAAATAGGAATACAAATTATTAAAGGAAAATACTAAAAGACCAAATAAAAGAATCCTAAAATTAAGGTAGATTTTGTTTGAAATTAGCTTCTCCTCCAAGAAAAGAAATCACCTATGGAATTTGCTTCTCCTCCAAGAAAAGAAATCACCTATGGAATTAGCTTCTCCTCCAAGAAAAGAAATCACCTATGGAATTAGCTTCTCCTCCAAGAAAAGAAATCACCTATGGAATTATCCTTCTATAACTTGAATCAAGGTGACGATTCTTTGTTGCCACTGTGGATCATGCTCAATGGGCCTCAATGAATTTGTTTGAGCCCATAACTCTTGAATGAGTCCATTGAGTATATCCTTGAACTTCTTTGCTCGTGCTCTCGTAACCGCCCAATTGGTACTTGACTGATATCCTTCGAAGTGGTGCCTTGATCTCCATCAGGGTGTGTTCGAACGCATGTGTGCATGAGTGTGTGCGTGTGATGGGGCACTGCGGTCGAACAAACGCAAGTGAGTTCGAATGCAGCTCTCTGTCTACGTTCAAACGTAAAGGGTGCGTTTGAAAGTAAAATAATTTTTTTTCTTTTACAAAGATAGTTACAAACACAACACACAAACTAAAATAATTACACACCTATTTACACACTGAAAATAATTACAAAAACACCCCCAAACTTAAAACGTCACATTGCCCACAATGTGACCGAATTAACAAACCTAGGGGATGGGTCAATTCAGGTATAGCATTAAAGAATGGTTCGCCAAATTGACTGGTAAACAACAAATGCAAAACATAAAGCAAGAAATATAATGAGGGGTGCCTCTCACAAGCGCTAAGTTTAACATCTTCAGCTAGACTCGTGATATGAGACTACAATCACTCTGTATAAATCGGATCATCCAATAGAGTAGCCTCAACCTCTAAACTCCTCAACTCCAAGAATGGTTTTACTCTTTGTCCATTCACCTTAAAGGTGTTACCATTCTTGGGATCCTCAATCTGAATGGCCCCATAAGAAAACACTATCCCAATGATGAATGGGCCCGTCCACCGAGATTTCAACTTGCCAGGAAACAGATGCAACCGAGAATTGTAAAGAAGGACTTTCTGACCTAGCTCAAAATATCTCCTCAGAATGCTCTGGTCATGAACCTTCTTCATGTGTTCTTTGTACTTCCTCAAACTGTCATAAGCATCATTCCTCAGCTCCTCTAATTCAGTGAGTTGTAGCTTCCTTTGAGAGCCGGCCTTCAAAAAATGGAAGTTCAGCTGCTTGATGGCCCAGTATGCCCGATGCTCCAACACAACCGGAAGATGACAAGCTTTCCCGTATACCAACTGATATGGTGACATCCCAATCAGTGTCTTAAATGCCGTCTTGTATGCCCACAAAGCGTCATTCAATCGCAGAGACCAATCTTTCCTATTGGGGTTCACTGTTTTCTCCAAAATGTGTTTGATCTTGCGATCTGACACTTCAACCTGCAAACTCGTCTGTGGGTGATAAGGGGTGGCAACCTTATGTGTGATAAAATACTTCTTCATCAGCTACTCAAAAATCCGGTTGCAAAATTGTGTACCTCCATCACTGATAATCGCTCTAGGTGTACCAAACCGAACGAAAATTGTGTCCTTCAAAAATTTGACCACAACTCTGTGGTCATTGGTCTTGCATGCAACTGCCTCCACCCACTTGGACATATATAGTCCACAGCAACCAAAATGTACAGAAACCCAAAGGAGTTTGGGAAAGGTCCCATGAAGTCGATGCCCCACACATAAAAAATCTCAACTATCAATATGGGGGATTGAGGGGCATCATATTTCTCTTTGAAATACTCCCAAGTTTATGTCAGCGCTCACAAGATGTGCAATAAACACGAGAGCGTTTGCAAACATGGGGGGCCAATAAAATCCACACTGCAAAATCTTTGCAATGGTCTTGTTTGCACTGAAATGGCCTCCACATGCATGATCATGACAAAAGGAGATGATATTGGTTTGGTTGAATTCAGGTATTCATCTCCTAATGATCTGATCGGGACAATACTTGAACAGATAAGGATCATCCCAAAGAAAGCTTTTCACCTTGGACAAAAATTTGAGCTTATCTTGTTGCCCCCAATGCAAAGGCATTTGGTCTGTAACAAGATAGTTCACTATGTCAGCAAACCAAGGTGCGAGATTGTGAGCAATGTGCATCAATTGCTCATCAGGAAAGGTCTCAGAAATGGGAGTGGCGTCCTCGATGAAATCCATGGTCAACCTAGATAAATGATCAGCCACCACATTTTCTATCCCTTTCTTATCCCAAATTTCTATGTCAAACTCTTGAAGCAGCAAAATCCATCGGATCAAATGGGATTTAGCATCTTTCTTTGAAAAAAGATACTTCAATGCCGCGTGATCCAAATAGAAAATGATTTTAGATCCTAACAAATAGGATCTAAACTTGTCCAGCGCAAAAACCACCGCCAACAACTTCTTTTCTGTGGTGGAGTAATTGAGTTGTACATCGTTCAGAGTCCTGCTCACATAGTAAATCACATGGGGAAGTTTCTCAATGCGCTGCCCCAAAATAGCTCCAACAGCATAATCTCAAATGGTTCACCCCAAATGGGTGGTCTAATCACAGCTGTGGACGTTAGAATCTCCTTTAGAGCCCTGAATGCTTTCAAACATTCTTCATCAAATTCAAACGAGGTCTCTTTGGCCAACAACCTACACAAGGGCCTGTCGATCTTGCTAAAATCCTTGATGAATCGCTGTAGAACCCTGCATGGCCCAAAAAGGGACGGATTTCCTTCACAGTACGTGGGGGTGGAAGGTTAGAGATCAAATCTACCTTCGCCTTGTCAACCTCAATACCCCTTTGAGATATGACATGCCCCAGTGCTATCCCCTGCTTAACCATAAAATGGCATTTCTCCCAGTTAAGCACGAGGTTCTTCTCTATGCATCTCACTAAAACCAACATGAGACGGTGCAAACACTGTTGAAAAGATGAACCGAAGATGGAGAAGTCATTCATGAAGATCTCCATAAATCGCTCTACCATGTCGGAAAATATGCTGATCATGCACTGCTGAAAAGTAGAAGGTGCATTGCACATCCCAAAAGGCATGCGACGGTAGGCAAATGTCCCAAAGGGACATGTAAATGTAGTCTTCTCCTAGTCTTCTTGGGGTCCCCTGGGACCTAGTTATATCCCGAATAACCATCCAAAAAGCAATAGTACTCGTGCCCAACTAAACGCTTCACCATCTGATCAATGAATGGAAGAGGAATGTGATCTTTCCTGGTGGCAGCATTAATCTTACGGTAGTCGATACAAACTCTCCATCCTGACTGAATACGAGTTGGCACCAACTCATTATCCTGGTTCTTCACTACCATCAATCCAGCCCGCTTGGGCACAACATGTATCGGGCTAACCCACTTGCTATCAAAAATTGGATAGATGATCCCAGCATCTAACAATTTTATCACTTCTGCTCTCAAGACCTTTTGCATTGCTGGGTTGAGCCTTCTCTATGGTTCCCTCGATGGTTTGGAATTCTCTTCAAGATGTACCTGATTCCCTTAATGTCCTCAATAGTTGATAAGTGCTTTTTAGTGCTTATTCACACCCTTTAATTTATGTTTGTTAAGCCTTTAGCACAGTTAATATCTAACATTTTTACTTGTTTTTATTGTTTTGTAATGTACAGGTCATTGCATCTAATCTAAACCAAAGGAGCAAAATGGACAAAGTGAAGTGAAGAAGCTCCTACCAAGTGCGTTCGACCGCACTTCGTGCGTTTGAATGCACTCATGGCCGAACCGATCAAGGAAAAGAAGGCACAAGTAGCACACAAGGAGGACCCAGCAATGGTAAAATGGAAGCACCACAGTGTTTCCGCAATACGAAACTTTCCACCTGTCCTCGGGAAGTGTAACCCCTACCTTAGTGAGGAAAGGAGGCGTGCGCTGCATACCCACCTAACCCAAACTTTTTATTAATACACCCAGATGGAACTCGAGGAGATCCGATTGTTGAAGGCTGGAGCCTTGCTAGAAGGATCCAACTGCCAAAGAATTGCCTTCCTCTCTGGCATCAAGTGATTTTCGGCCAAGTCTCCAAGGATCTTAAAGGTTTTCACCCTCTTTTTCAAAGATTAACACAAGGTATGAGATTTTTTTCCTAGTTTTCTCAAGTTTACGCAATTTTAGGGATTTGATTTCATGCATTTCTTGCATACTAGCTGGTTGGTTGTGAACTAGGATAATGTAATAAGGTAGTTGTACATGCATTTTGTGCATTTTTCCCCTCGAAATCGTATCCATTCGGATTTGGGGGTTTTTGCCTTAAATCCGAAAACCATTGAAATTTCTTGACTTCCCCAAACAATTGATGCATGGATTGAAACCCAAATCCTTCTATGATGATCTAGGAATAAAACCCACACAACCCCTTGCCCAAATTTGCTCAAATTCGTTTGGACCAAACCCTAGTTCTTGGATTTAAGGGATTTTGCCTAAATTTGAAAATCTTTGATTTGTTGACTTTGAAATCGGTCCTTTGGGCCAATTGAAGCCCAAGACTTGTAATTAGCCTGATCTATGACCTTGACTCAATGGGATACGGGAATTACCAAAATGCCCCTCATCCTAACAATTAGGGCTTTTGCCCTAATTTGATTTTTATAAAGTAAGTTCAGGCCTATTTGTCAAATTGAGCCACAAACCTTTCCATCAAAAGCCCAATTTACAAACCTAGCCTTGAAGCTTTGAAATATTTGAATCCCAAGCACTTTCAGTCATAGCGTCAAATGACTAAAATACGGGTTTTTGCCCTAATTTGAGAATAATCTGACTTCCTACAGAAACGTGATCCGATTTAACTCACTGTTGTGCAAATATCCACCTAAATTAATAGATAATATTATATTTGCTACGTTTTACTCGCAAGTGCACGAGATCAAAATAATAATATAGCAGGCAAATACAAGATCATTCCCACGAGGATTGTTAATTTTTCTTAAGAATTAATTTTCTAAATTAAAATATCAAGTTGTCACAAAATTGATATTGAAAAGAAATAAAAATAAATGAAAAGGTTGGGCTTTGATATCCACCACTAATCATGCTCGATAATATAACAATATGCCAATGTTCTAATCATATTATGAATACTTAATGCTTGCCAACCTAAGGGTTTGAGTGTCTACTCCTTAAGCTATTGATTTTCCTAAGCAACGAATTAGGTATGGGTGTCTACTCTAATTCTTTTCTTTCTTTTAAAGGATTTAGCATGGGTGTATACTAAGTTTTTCTTTAAGAAAGCATAAATCTATGGAAATCGACAAACACACAAGGCCTAGGGCATGGGTGTATGCTCCCGGTTCCCTATGTTGATTACCCCAAGAACCTGTGGCAAGGTTCTTTTCTTACTCTATTCAGCACAGGACTCAATCATCCAAATTGACCTAAATAACTAATCCATACAACATGCATATAATGGTCAATCACACACATATGAGGAATAAAACTAATTAAAATAAAACTGAAAAGAAAGGGAAAGGAAAGAACCAAAAAACCATGCCTAGAAGTAGTTTTCAATTCCTATCCCCGAGAATGTCTTTGGAATTCTCCCTTGAATTGTGAGGCCTAGAGGTCTGTTTATAGGCTTAAGAAGATCCTAGAAGCCCTAGTAATCCAAGAAAATTCGGAATTCTATCTCTTAGCCAAATTAGGAGACAATCTTAGTACAAATCGGAATAGGATTCATCCAAATTTGCATTCTTCTATTGCAGGGGGATTTTAGCATAGTGCACGTCCGATTTAGGCAAATTCTACTTCACAATTATTTGTATAATTTTTAGTTAGCTTCCCAATGCTGCTAAAATTACCTCAATCCGATATTTGAACTGAAAGTTATGATCAAAATACTGAGATATGTGTAGAATCTAAATTTGAATCTAATTCGATTTTGACTCCAATTGGAGAAGTTTTGATTTAATCCCTTCCTTTATTTGGTTAAACTTAACCACATCTTCTAAGTCTTCCAAATTTGCCCTTTAAGCTTGGAACTTTTCCAGAAACACTTCTTTTTCTTTCATGACCTACAAAAACACAGAAAACACAAAAAGGAATTAAAATGGAACAAAATAACAAAAACTAAGAAATTAACAAATGTAAATTAAGGGCTAGCACTTATCACTAAACTTACATATTACTAGTCCCTTAGCAATACGAAACTAAAAACCAAATGAAAAACAAAAAACAAAAAGATAAATCCATCTTTCGTGGGATGTACGATTGTATTTAGTGTATGTAATAAGCCTTTTAAACCCCTAGGCATTCCATAGAGGACGAGCGAAGTCTCGTGAAGGTTTTTCAGGAATGTTACCTACAAACAATATGCAAAGGTTTATGCTATCCAAAAAAATTTAAGTATCACCCAAAACCATGATTTTCATTCATTAGCAAGCTTAAAAGATAAACTCCATCTTCACAATGAATAGAAATTTTAAAATCTAATAACTTACAAAAGACAGGTTAAGGCATCACAAGTTCTAAACAATGTAAAGTACACTAGTACAAAAATATGAAGTTTCCAAATAATTTCATTGTGCAATGTCTCAATATCTCAAGGTTCATTGAAATTCCCATAGGAATGAACAACAATGGCATAATTTTCTTTGCTTCTTTCTTTTATTATTAGGCTCGGCAATGTTTAGTTCCCTTAAGCTTTCTAATTGACCCATGTAGCGAGTGTTGAGCCAATGACTCCCAAACCAGATGGTTTTAGGGCATTAAGTGGAAAGACACTCTGTTGTACAAATTTATTGTACTCGCAAGCGCACGAGTCATGTGCAATATAATGGTGTGTAAGTGCGAGGTCGAACCCACATGGAATTGTATTCTTTAAAGCAAATTTAAATCTAAACTAATTAAATCCTATTCTAGTTCCAAAAAGGTTTTGAAATTTTGGGTTTAAAAATTAAAAGACAAACATAAATTAAACAAAATAAAATGAAAGATAAAGTACTAAGGATGTGAAATCCACACTCACCAAATCATAACAACACATACTTCATGTTCATCAATATTAATCCGAAGTTCTCACAAATTAAATCTTATGTATGTTTTACTATGCTTCAAAGAATTAATCAAAATCATCCAATGTATCCATTCATTGCACAAATCACAAAAGGAATCCAAATTTAATTGAAACACCAAATGTATCCGAAGAACAAATCACAAGGGATATCCAATTTTTAGGCATATAAAACCAAGCAGTCAATTATGTAAAATTATCCTAAATCATCAAGTATATCCTTGAATCACAACAAGATATCCAAGAATCATTCCATATATTGAAAAGAAGTAAAACAATTAAAATATCAAACTATAAAATCAGACAATAAAAACTTACATGAAAGTACTGTTGTTCTTCAACGATGAGGCTTCATCCCCAACCTTAGTTGGGGATATAGCTCCACATGAATATGAAAGTTAAAACCTAAACTACATAAAAACTAAACTAAAAAGAAGCTGTGAATTTTTGTCTCCAAGCTTCAATTTTTAGACTTCTATTTTTGTCTCCAGTCAAAATAGAAGTCTAAAATCCGGATAAGATTCGCTCAAATTTGCGTTCTCATATTGCGGGACGATTTTTGCATAATAAACATCCGAATTAGGAAAATCCTATTTCATAATAAATTGTAGCATTTTGAACTAGCTTTCCACTTCCGTTTGAATCACCTCAATCCGAGATTTGAGAAGAAAGTTATGGCCAAACACTGAAAAGTGGGCATAATCTGAATTTGAATCCAATCCGAATTTATCTCCATTTAGGAAATTCCGATTTTATCCTTCCTTTGATTTGGTCAAAGTTAACCACATCGTCTAGGTCTTCTCAAAGTATGCTTTATTCCAAGACTTTGCAATTTTCTCATTTTAAGATGCAGTTTCTCTTTAGCAACCTACAACAATACACTAAAACATAAATCTAACACAAGCGTTAGATAATGACATAGCTAAAGGATTAACTAATGTAAATTAAGGGGTCCAAATATGCAATAATTAGCTCTTATCAAACACCCACAAACTTACATTTTGCTAGTCCCTTAGCAAAACAAAACAAAAAATAAAATGAAAGCAATAACATAAATTGATGTGAACCTCGTCAAGAATAACGAGACCCAACAACGAAAAGGAACCCAAGATCGTTCTATGGACAGATTCGAAGGGATGACCTCGACCCGTTGTTTATGACAAACAAGAACCTCGGTATAAGGAAAGGCGCCACAAGCGGTGATGGAGTTTCCGTTTGATAAGTCGAGATGAGCACGGGAAATCCCGATAAGTTCAAGTAGTTCTTCAAAGAACCAAAGAGAATAAACCTCACCAATTTTATCAATGATCAATGTTGTGTCTCATTACAATGAGTCCATGCTATTTATAATGCATGGTTAAAATAGGAATACAACTTATTAAAGGAAAATAATAAAAGCCCAAATAAAAGAATCCTAAAATTAAGGTAGATTTTGTCTGAAATTAGCTTCTCCTCCAAGAAAACTTCTCCTCCAAGAAAAGAAATCAGTTATGGAATTATCCTTCTAGAACTTGAATCAAGCTGACGATTCTTTGTTGCCTACGTGGATTATGCTCAATGGGCCTCCATGAATTTGCTTGAGCCCATAACTCTTGAATGAGTCCATTGAGTACATCTTTGAACTTCTTTGCTCGTGCTCTCGTAACCGGCCCAATTGGTACTTGAATGAGATCCTTCGAAGTGGTGCCTTGATCTCCATCATAAATCCACTGTCGTGGGAGAGACGATTGCATTTAGCACATGCCACAAGCCTTTTAAATCCTTAGGCATCCCTAGAGGACGAGTGAAGTCTCGTGAGGGTTTAACAGGAATGATACCCACAAACATTGCAGCACTATGTTGTTAACAAGAAAGCGTTTCACATAAACCATGGTTCTTACTCATAAGCAAGCTTAAAAAGACAAACACCATCAACGGGTATCCAAAATCAAATAACTCATAAATCAAGACATCATAAGTTCTGAAAAGTGCAAAGTGAAAATACTATATAATCATGAAGCTTCAGTTTAAACTCAAAACAAGTTCCACAAAATTTGTAAGAATCCCAAATAGATGAAACAACCAAGGCAAGATAAACATATATATATATATATATATATATTTCTATTTATGTAGGCTGTGCAATGCTTAACTCCCTTAAGCTTTCTAGTTGACCCTAGTACCGAGTGTTAAGCCAATGACTCCTACGCCTGATGTGAACCCCGTCAAGAATAACGAGACCCAACAACGAAAGGGAACCCAAGATCGTTCTATGGACAGATTCGAAGGGATGACCTCGACCCGTTGTTATGACAAACAAGAACCTCGGTATAAGGAAAGCGCATACAAGCGGTGATGGAGTTTCCGTTTGATAAGTCGAGATGAGCATACGGGAAATCCCGATAAGTTCAAGTAGTTCTTCAAAGAACCAAAGAGAAGAAACCTCACAAGTTTTTATCAATCATCAATGTTGTGTCTCATTACAATGAGTCCATGCTATTTATAATGCATGGTTAAAATAGGAATACAAATTATTAAAGGAAAATACTAAAAGACCAAATAAAAGAATCCTAAAATTAAGGTAGATTTTGTCTAAAATTAGCTTCTCCTCCAAGAAAAGAAATCACCTATGGAATTTGCTTCTCCTCCAAGAAAACTTCTCCTCCAAGAAAAGAAATCACCTATGGAATTAGCTTCTCCTCCAAGAAAAGAAATCACCTATGGAATTATCCTTCTAGAACTTGAATCAAGGTGACGATTCTTTGTTGCCACTGTGGATCATGCTCAATGGGCCTCAACGAATTTGCTTGAGCCCATAACTCTTGAATGAGTCCATTGAGTACATCCTTAAACTTCTTTGCTCGTACTCTCGTAACCGGCCCAATTGGTACTTGAACGAGATCCTTCGCAGTGGTGCCTTGATCTCCATCAAAGGCAATTGACTTTAGGGCACTAGATGTAAACATCCCTAAGGGCTTATTGTAACGCCCCCATAATTAGCCTTGGCTAATCCGGTGGAGTCACTGGCAATTCACCCAGTTGAACCAACGAGTGGTCAAACAGGTAATCGCCTTGTAAAAACTTGTTAGAGTAATGCAAGGAAGGTGAATAAATCTGAGAGAACTACAATTCATCAAGTAAGAACATGGAGCTACTAGACGATTAAAATAAACCTGTAGCTATAGATAGTGCACAGTCGGTCAGGCGATAGCAACTCTAGCCACCTTCGTAACAGTGAATCGGGTTACCTAAGGAATGATAATAGCCTTGTAAGTCTAATGACTTAGTAGTAGACCCCACACGTAGTTATGACATGAGCCAAATTAATAACAGTAAGTGTGCAATTTGAGAGTATAAACCAAAAGAGGGCATTATCTTCTCTAATACACCATCTCATAGGTTTTAAGGTTTTTAAAACTCTATGGTGTAGAACCGGCGATAACTGGCTAATTGTTTTGATGCAGAAAATGATAATGCCTTATAGGTCATAACTCACATACATGGTCTACCCGAGATATTACCCCTTCTCAGCGGGGTTGATGCTTTCCCGAGGGACCTATAATACAATGCCAGTCCCTACTCATTGCATAACATACCATACGTAATATTAGTAGCACGATCGGGTCCGACCCCGAGTGGCCCACACCAACTAATGATGTCCGTCCTGTAGTGACCGAACCATTGGGAATGGTTGCATCAAGGTCACAAAACCAATGGATCCATAGTCCTCACATAACACATACATTTGACCATAATACGTAGTCCATATAATAAACCCGTGGCCGTTCATACCGCGTACCGGCGTATCATGCCTTATGATGCATCTTGGTGGTTCATTTAATCATACAATTACCAAGTAATTATGGAAAGTAAACATGCTCATATCATACACATGGTCAGTCAGCTGACATATCCCACGGTTTACGAAAAGGGTGTAAGTGTCTACTTACCTCGCACATTCAAGTGAATCCTCCGACAAAGCTATTTCCTGTTATAACGGATACAAAACACCGTCATTCTAAGTCTTATGAAACCTAGAGTTAAGTGAAGCCGTCGCCCACCCTCGAGCACGTCCACTCAATGTGTTAAGCATACTGTTTTAATGTTCGGACAGTGCACGTTTCCAACGGTCTTCACGTCTCTAGACTCTATCTAAGCTATCAAAATAGAACATGCAACGTAAGGAATCATAGAACCTTGATTCTTTGAGAAAACCCCTTTTGAAAACATCACCATTTTTAGGAAAACGTTTAGTGAACACTTGAAACCATTATCAAGGCAGAAACATGAGATCACAAGGTGATAACAACAAGGGAATAGAGCTTACCCCGAAGCTAAGCACGGACATGGTCTCCTTTCCTTGGAAACTCTTCGTTGAAACTCTCCCTCACGGATTTCTCACTCCAAACACCAAGAAGAGGTTCTGGCAGCCTAGGGGCATACCAGAGGAAGAAGAGGGCATGAGGAATGAAGGGAGGCGGGCTATTCATAGAGAAAATCCGCCACCAACTCCCTGACAGAGCAACAGACGTCCAACAACCCTAGCGTACGTCTGGTGGTCTGTGCACGTTGGTCCAAAGGGTGTCTCATACGTCCAGGTATTACTCAAAGGGTATACAAAAAGTAGCGTACGTCCGGTGGTCCCACATACGTCCGGTGGTCCCCCATCGTACATCTGCACTACAAACAGAAGCGTACGTCCGCCCCCTGTGGATCAGTGTTAAGCTTCTATTCCTAGAGGATCCAAATGTGATTAGGTTAAAGCTAAGGGTCTTAGGCATTCGCCTAAGAGGCTCTACTAAAGGTTCGGCCTAATTATTTAATTAAAAAGGGAATCTTCCTAAATAAAACGGTTACCTTTATAGAGGTACTACACTTATTAACTCAAGTCAAAAAGGCTACGAAGCCAAGCTAGCCATACCATCAATCAACTTTAAACTTCACACCTTTTGACGCGAACACTCAATGCTTAATGAGGCAAAAGGTTTGGTTACTTAGTGAAAAACTCAAAATGATCTTCTTCTTTTGCTTTTTTTATTTTTTATTTTTATTTTTATTTTTATTTTTATCTTGCAAGCCATGGTTATTCATCAATAGGTCATCCAACAAATCTCAAAAAGAACAAACTTAAGCTCAAACATCATACCTCACAGAAAGCATGCTAATGTGCTCATAAAAATTTAGCTTAAAACAAGTGAAATCTCAATTATCCAAAAATGAGTCAAAAGACTCAGACACCTACTAACATAATGATATGTTTAACCCTTTAAGCAAGTCAATGAAAAGCAAATCACAGTTACAGTTTAACTCAAACTTGACAAAAACATAACACTTTTTTTAAAAAAAAAATTTAATTTTTTTAGAACAAAAAGACAAATAAAAATAAACAAATATAAATAGACATAGTGTTTTTCTATACGCCCAAACTTGAATTACACATTGCCCTCAATGTGTAGTATAGAAATACATTATTGGAAGTACGGAAACGTCAAGGTGTGAAAAAGGACAAGGCGTCCCCCAAACTTTAGCACCAAAACACCTGTCAATAAAACTAACAACAATATACATATAAACAAAACATCAAAAGATTAATTGCTGTTAGAAACAAAAACTAAACTCAAAACAAGTAACGAAAAAGTAAGAAAGAATTTGTGGAGTGAAGTAGAAAATAAATTGGAGGAGAAAACTTTACAGCGCTTCCCCCTATCATACTGATGTCCAACCAATCCTTCCACCCTTTCTTCTTCAAAACTTCATACCCCTCTGGAAGGATATTTCGCCATCTTATGTAGAATTGCTTGCTTTGAAGGATCTTCTTAGAAATGTGGTTTCTAGATTTTTCGCGCTTGTGTGCAAAGATCCTTGAGTATCTTGATATAAGATGGCTCTTGGAGACATCCTTGAGATGAAGCTTTGGGCTCTTGATGTGTTTCAAGAGGGGCGGTGATGCAGGTAGGAGTTTCAGTACTCACTTCCATGTCACTGGGCAGATTAGGATCTGTTGGGGGCTGACTTTTCACATGGTGTTCAACTCGCTCAATTTGCTCAACTTGCTCCTCATTGTTATCCCTCATTGTTATCCACAATTTCCTCACTCTTAAGTCTAGTGGTGACTTGGGCATGCTCAACTTGCTTTGTGTGCTCCTCTTCGTTATCCACAATTTCATCCTCATCAACCAGGTAGTCTAGAATGAATGGACACTCTTCCTTCTTGTGATAAGGGCTATAACAATATGAACATCTCTTATATAGTGGATGAGTTTCAGGTAATTGCGTATGGGCAACTCTAGCTTCTTTGAATTGGGAAAATCTCTTGCCTATGTCATCAATATGAGCAGTTGGAAAATGTTGAACTCATCGATTCTAAAGCAAAGACAAACAGTAGAGATTTGAACACTTGTTCTCGTATGTGTGAGAAAAATGGGTCGGGGTAGATCTGGCTACTATGAGTTAGAAGGATTTATCACGTAATTCAATGCACTAAACTCGTAGATCTGAATACTTGTTTTTGTGTGTGAGAAAAATGGGTCAGGATAGATCTAGCTGCTATGAGTTGGAAGGATTCATCACGTAATTCAATGCACTCAGCTCGTAGATCTGAACACTTGTTTTTGTATGTGTGAGAAAAATAGGTCGGGGTAGATCTGGCTGCTATGAGTTGGAAGGATTTATCACGTAAGGCAATGCACTCAGCTCGTAGATTTGAACACTTGTTTTCCTCATACACATTATTCATCTCTCTTTTTTAATTTTTTTTATTTTTAGAAAAAAAGAAAATAAACTAAAAACAACTAACTAAAAGAAAATAAAACTAAAATTTAAAAAACTCACAAAACGGACCAAAAATAAATTTTGGCAAAAATCTACAGAACTGCTGCCTTTGCTATGAGTGCGCTCGATCACACGCTAGGTGGGATCGAGTGCAGGCATGCTAATCCACCAATGATGATACTTGCTATGTGCCTACACTCCTATGCTAGTACTGTCGGTTGCGAGAGTGTGCTCGAGCGTGATGTACTTGCACTCGATCGCACTTGTGTTAGTGTGCAGACAAAGAATGCGGCAGAACCTACAAATTAAGCCAAAAACAACAAACAAAACAAAATAGAAAAGAAATCTTTTCTTTCTTTCAATTTTTTTTTATTAGAAACAAGGATAAAATACAAATAAATTGTAGAAAAATAAAATCCTAATTATAACTAGTAGAAAGATAAAATCAATTTAGACATAAATTAGTTTAAAAATTTGAACAATTCCCCGGTAATGGCGTCAAAATTTGTTGTACAAACTTATTGTACTCGCAAGCGCACGAGTCGTGTGCAATATAATGGTGTGCAAGTGCGAGGTCGAACCCACAGGGAATTGTATTCTTGAAAGCAAATTTAAATCTAAGCTAATTAAATCCTAATCTAGTTCCAAAAAGGTTTTGAAATTTGGGATTTGAAAATTAAAAGACAAACATAAATTAAATAAAATAAAATGAAAGATAAAGTACTAAGGATGCGGAATCCACACTCACCAAATCATAATAACACATACTTCATGTTCATCAATATTAATCCAAAGTTCTCACAAATTAAATCTTATGTATGTTTTACTATGTTTCAAAGAATTAATCAAAATAATCCCATGTATCCATTCATTGCACAAATCACAAAAGGAATCCAAATTAATTGAAATACCAAATGTATTTGAAGAATAAATCACAAGGGATATCCAATTTTTAGGCATATAAAACCAAGCAATCAATAATGTAAAATTATCCTAAATCATCAAGTGTATCCTTGAATCACAACAAGATATCCAAGAATCATTCCACACATTGAAAAGAAGTAAAACAATTAAAATATTAAATCATAAAATCAGATAATAAAAACTTACATGAAAGTACTGTTGTTCTTCAATGGTGAGGCTTCATCCCAACCTTAGTTGGGGATTTAGCTCCACACGAATATGAAAGTTAAAACCTAAACTACAGAAAAACTAGACTAAAGAGAAGCTACGAATTTTTGTCTCCAAGCTTCACTTTTTTTTCTTGAATACCAAGAGGTCTATTTATAGGCTTAGAGAAGTCCTAGAAGCCCTAGTAAACCTAGATAATTCGGCGGTCAATCTCCCAATCAAAATAGAAGTCTAAAATCCGGATAAGATTCGCTTAAATTTGCGTTCTCATATTGCAGGACGATTTTGGCATCATAAACGTCTGAATTAGGAAAATCCTATTTCATAATAAATTGTAGAATTTTGAACTAGCTTTTCACTGGCATTTGAATCACCCCAAACTAAAATTTAAGTAGAATGTTATGGTCAAAACACTGAAAAGTGTGCATAATCTGAATTTGAATCCAATCCGAATTTATCTCCATTTAGGGAAATTCCAATTTTATCCTTCCTTTGATTTGGTCAAACTTAACCATATCTTCTAGGTCTTCTCAAAGTATGCTTTATTCTAAACCTTTGCAATTTTCTCCTTTTAAGATGCAATTTCTCTTCACAACCTACAACACACTAAAACTCCAAATATGCAATATTTAGCTCTTATCATACCCCTAAGGACTTACTAACTCGAGTAAAAAAGACTACGAAACTAAACTACCATAATTTAATCAAATCAAAATTCTCATTTTTTGACGTGAACACTCATTGCTTAAAGAGGCAAGAAGTCCAGTTACTCAGTACAAATTTTATCAATGATTTTTTTTCACATTATATTATGCCAAAGTATCTCATCCTGTTCACCCAAGACATATAAACATACACATCAGACTCTTATATCGTACCACACAAATTATGTGCTAATGTGCTTGTGTCAGATTACATCAAACAGGTGAATTCTCAAATGTCTAAAGTATGTAACCAAACTTAAAATTTCTTTCATCAGATCATGTGTTCAAAATTTTAAGCTTACCAATGAAATCAAATCACAATTCTTTCTAATCAACCAAAATTTTAAGACAAATATGAACATGTATTTTTTTTTTTTTAAAAAAAAGGACAAAGTGTGTGTAAATGTGTCCCACATACCCCCAAACTAAAATTAAACATCGTTCCTAATGTGTGTATAACATGAAAAGATCTTACCTGGGAGATGGACGAGATTGTCTGGAATAGCACGGCTCATAGCACACCCCCAAACTTGAATGCAAGCACACCCCCTGAAAAACAAAACACTAAAATAACAATGGAAACCAAAACCAAAAACAAAATAAAATAAAAATAAAACAATAAAACAAATAAATAAAAGGGGTTATGGGGTGCCTCCCATCAGCGCTAAATTTAACGTTGATAAGTGCTGAATGTTGCTCATTCAAGCCCCTTAACTCACACTTGTTAATTTCTTAGCATTGTTATTTGATTGATTTTGTGTTGTTTTTGTGTTTTCAGGTATTTAATAAAGATGCAAGAAAAACCATTAAATTTGGGTTTAAAGCACAACTTGAGTGGACCCAGAAGACATGATTAAGCTTAACCAATCACAATAGAGGATAGATATGATGTGGTTAAGTTTAATCATAACAAGAAAAGGATAAAATCGGAATTTCTCCACTTTGAGTCAAAATCGGATCGGATAGAATTTCAGATTTTGAACACGTCTCAGTATTTTGGCTATAACTTTCAGCTCAAATATCGGATTGAGGTGATTCCAGCGGCATTGGAAAGCTAATTCAATTTTCTACAAATCATGCTGAATAGGATTTTCCTAAATCGAACTCCCGCTACGCCAAAATTGCCTCGCAAGTGAAGAAGACAAATCTGGATGAATCCTTTTCCTACTTGTACATGGATTGACTCCTAATTCAACTAGGAAAATGAATTCCGAATTTTCTAGGTTTACTAGGGCTTCTAGGACTTGTTACTCCCTATAAATAAGCCTCTATGCTTCAAGAGAAGATAGACTTAGTTTTAGACAGAAAATATTTCTTGGAGGCTTAGTGGAGCTTAGAAGATCATGCGCTAAACCCCTTAGTGGGGTATTGATGTAAACCCTTTCCAAGCACAATGGTGATTGTATTTGATTTCATTTAATTCAATTTATGTATGTTGATTGCATAACTGTGAGGATTGCAACTTTAGATTTCTGTTCTTAATATTCAATGCAATTGTTATTCAATTCAAATTCAATATTTGCAAAATTCTATTCTTGTCTTAGAAATTATTTTGCCTGTATTGAACTCAAATCAACCTTATTTTCTGTGATTATAAGATTGATGGTTATGCAATGGATTTTAATAGACATATGATTAATAGGATTAAGATAGGCCATGCCTAGGGAGGACGGGTCGTACTACACCCTAGTTTAGTGTAATTTAGGTAGACGATCCGTGCCAACCGAAGATGGGTTATGCTATTCCATTGATTGTATGAAAACTTATTAAGGGATTTTATAGTTTATGCCTAGGGAAGACAGGTCGTACCGCATCTTAGTGGTTAGGTGGACGAAGATAGATTATCCTTATCCCTTGATATTGTATTTACTTGTTCGTTTATAACATACATATTCTGAGTTTTTGGAATTAAATACGGTTGCCATTGTTGTGCGGATTGTGGTGAAATCGGATTACTTTTCTCTCTCTCATATATTTACTTTTAATTCTGCATTTACTTTCATGCACTCAATTTCACAAACAATCAAACATCTTTTGTTAATTAGGTTAAAATTAGTTCTTTGAATTTAATAGCAAAACCCTTACAGTCCTTGAGGTTCGACACCCTCAATATAGCCCTATCCTACAGGATTCGTCCTATTGCGAGTGGTATTTTTATTATTGATAAATTTGGTCACAAATTTACCACATCAAACGTCTTCAATCAGACTGTGGTACTTTAAACTTGAAGCATCAATCTTTTCTTCTCTTGCACCAAAGAGAATGAAGTCTACCTATTGCAGGGTGATTCCAAATGTCTATCGATCGGGGTAAACCATTTTGAGTTTTCTCAAACAGTTTCTCATTCGAAAGGGAATCATGAACTAGAATAAAATAAGAAGAATACTCAGGGAGCTTTTCTATCTCGATATCCTCAATTTGCTCATCACATAACCCCAACAGACTTCTCTCTTGGACTCTTGGTACTTCAGGAATAGGAGATGATGTTGAAGAAGTTTCAATGCTCTCTTCCTTTTCCCAATGTGGTTCCCCTAGAACCTTAGTTTGCTTCTCTTCTTCTTCCACCTTGTTGTTCTCAGGAGTGGAATCTAATAAAGCCTCAACTTGCTCATGTATCATGTTAAGGTCCAGCTCAAATTCAAATTGAAGCGATGCAATGGATCCTCTAGACTTGGCTCACTAAACATCTCAGCTTACTTGAGGAACGTATCAAGATCCAAGTCACATCCAATTTCATCAAAACGCTCTATCAACGGATCCTTAAGACTTGGCTCATTAAAAGTCTTGACATGCTCAAGTAGCTTGTCCAGGTCTAGGTTATCTCCAAATTGATCAAAGCGCTCTCCCAATGGATCCTCAAGACTTGGCTCACAAAAAATCTCAACATGCTCAAGTAGCTTGTCTAGGTCTAGGTCACCTCCAAATTGATCAAAGTGCTCTCCCAAAGGATCCTCAAGACTTGTAACATCCCGCTATTTCTCTTCTTTTCTCTTATAAATAAAATTGAGTGTTACGTTGAAATAATCTCAACAGTGAAAAAAATTGAAATTATCAATACGAAATAATATCGTTAAAATATTTTTCTTAATACAAAATACCCACAATTATGCCAAACAAAGCCTTGATTCAAATCTATCTGACTCTATAAACTCTAGACAAACTTCACCAACTTGAAATCTCTATACATCTCAAATATAATTCTCTAATCACAATAGCATAATTACCTTGACTTTTCATTCCTGCAAGCACTACAAAAACTGTAAAATAGTGAGTCAATTGATACCGATAATATAAATAATTGTTAAAGCATTTATATCAAAAGCCAGACATTTTATAAAACAACAAAGATCTATATTATTGAATATCAATATCACTCTCAACAAGTAAGAATACTTACAGTGGATTACAGGAATGAATCATCAAGGTACTTACTTGTTGAAACCCATTCATCTCTCTCTCTCTCTCAAACTCTCTTTCTCACCTTCTCTCTCAATCTCCTTTCTCTGATTTCATCACAATCTTTCTATGTGAATATAAAGGAAAATAAAGATAACAAATATTTAAAGTGGGTAGGGGGATTTCACATGTGTGAGAGGAGGAGGAGGATTAAAAGAGAAAAAATAGGAAGTGGGTTGGATTTTAATTTAATAAAAACAAATCTAATAAAATCTTCCAACTTCCAATAATAACCTTAATCCAACGAAATCCTCTTAAATCAATCACCTTATTATAATAATCAATCATCAAATATAATATCCTCAATTAATCAATTATCAAATACCATATCTCTTAAATCGCCCAATAAAAATAATCAAGATATAATCTCTCATATAAAATCAACATATTGATATAATAGCCTAAAATAAATATTCATTCCTATAATATCTAACAAATTCCTCAAGAATAAATATCATTGTTTAATATCATTAAATAAATATCTTCAAAATAAGATTTTAAAAATCTGAGGCGCTACAAAGTTCATCTAAGACTTTTTGCAAAGTTCATCTAATTAGTGACGCGCATGAATGATATTGTGACAATCCTAAATCTTTTTAGGGTATTTTTAGTGGACTCATAGGTTAAAAAAAAAAGAGTTGGCTTAAGTTAATATTGAGAATGGACCATTGAAAATATATATATATATATTAGTTTAAAAATATATGTAGTTATATCTAAATAGATATACATGTTGGTATATAATAATAATAATAATTAACAAATATTTAATAAAATAAGATAATAGTATTAATAAAATTAAGTAAAGATATATATATAAAAGATAAATAAATAAATAAATAAAACCATAGCGTCAAAACCCTCTTCCGTATTTTTTCTCTTGTCAAACCTATTTAATGGGAGGAAAGCTCTGCCGCACCAAGAAAAGTCCCTTTCATTTTATCTCTTCTGCGTTTCTTCACCAAACCCACAATGTGTATCGTATGATTCTTGCCTCAATATTTCTTTTCTCCTTCTTATATATGTATACTTATTCAAGAGCACAAAAACGTCACAAAGATGTCACGGGGCTGGTGGTGCAGAAGGTCCTGAGGTTGGTGGCAACCTGTCTAAGATGGCTCAGAGCATCTTCTGGGTCTCGAGCCTGTCCTAGCGTGCAGTCATCTCATATCTGCGATCTGAAATCGCATGTCCTCTAAGATGTCCTGGAAGGCTACAAAATCTGAGGCTCTGAGCATAATCGTCTCCTCATACTCTTCCTCTTCTTCTTCTTCTGGCTCCATTGGCGGCTCTGCTGGCTGTCTTTGGCGCTGCTGGCTCAGGCACCACTGGCTCATCTACATCCATCATCTCTGGCTTTCATACAGCTCTGGGCATGTGGAAACAACTCTGGTTCCACTGGATGCGGCCGAAGTATAGGCAATCAGTGATCGGCCCGTTTGTAGCATTGCCCTTGATCCCTTTCTTTCTCATAATGTGCGTGATGAGAAAAGGGAAAGGCAAACCCCATGTCCTCGTGTGCTCAGGTGCTCGATGGTGCACTCCTTCCCAAAATTTCTGAATCTGTCGCCATATGATCTCGGGAATGGAGCACTAAAAACCTTTGTGTCTTGTGTCCCAAAGGACACACGTTCTTGTACAGCACCATATCAATGAATAGAAGATTCCAAGGAATCTTCGCTTTGCTGGCTGCATTCCGGTGCCTGTCTGCATATTGCCCCTCACACATGTCGGAAACAATGTCCTCAAGGGTGACCATGGAGGGGCACTCGAGCCAAGTAACGTCCGACGCAGGAGGCTCATGGATGCACTTCAAAACTGCCGCTACATCGGCTATGGTCACCTCCACTTCTCTTCAGTCAATAGAAGACACAAGAACATCCGGCTGGTCGCAATCATAACTCAGATGCTCGTAAAAAGCTTTGACCAAGCCCTTGTATGCATTGGAGGCGATGGGCTTGAAAAAGCCTCTTCAAGCCCCTGCTTCTTCAGCCTCTTGGACCGCCCAACTTGTAGCTTCATTATTGGAGAACCTCTTTGATGGCAAAGGTGTTCTCCAAAATGAGCTTTCGGCTCTCAATGGGCAGCCTGGCTACCATGGCTCGGGTCCCAGAGGACCGAGAAGTCGATCCTTGGCCTCTAGGCATTCTGGAAGGTGGTTGGGGCATTTTGTCGAGCACCTGGTGTGCAACCCGAAAATAAAGGGTTTGAAAACCCTCTTCAAATCCAACCCAACCCCCTGCAAAAAGAGATTATCTACACACAAACAGCAAAAGGCAAAATTGGTGGAAGGATTTGTGCCTTTTGATACAAAGAAAAATGGACAAAAATGGTGGAATTTTGGGGTGAGTGGGTTTCGGGATTTTAGGGAAAAATGGGGGAACAGAGGGAAATGGGGCGCCGGTGATGGGTGGTGGTGGTGCAGAGAGGCCGGTGGTGGTGCGGTGGTGGTGGGATAATGATGGGTGGCGGTGGAATGGAGTTTTTGGGGGTGTTTGGGAGAAGAAAAATGGAGGTGGAGTGACGTAGGTGAAAGTGGGCGGTGAAGTGAAGAGGACAGTGACCTAAAGCAGGTCACATGAGGCCTAAATATGAGTGCATGTGTCCGAAATGGCTATGCGTGAACGCAGTGGTGTGATGTGAACCCGTCAAGAATAACGAGACCCAACAACGAAAGGGAACCTAAGATCGTTCTATGGACAGATTCGAAGGATGACCTTGACCCGTTGTTTATGACAAACAAGAACCTCGGGTATATGGAAGGCATACAAGCAGTGATGGAGTTTCCGTTTGATAAGTCGAGATGAGCAGGAAATCCCGATAAGTTCAAGTAGTTCTTCAAAGAACCAAGAAGAAACCTCACAAGTTTTATCAATCATCAATGTTGTGTCTCATTACAATGAGTCCATGCTATTTATAATGCATGGTTAAAATAGAATACAAATTATTAAAGGAAAATACTAAAAGACCAAATAAAAGAATCCTAAAATTAAGGTAGATTTTGTCTGAAATTAGCTTCTCCTCCAAGAAAAGAAATCACCTATGGAATTAGCTTCTCCTCCAAGAAAAGAAATCACCTATGGAATTATCCTTCTAGAACTTGAATCAAGGTGGCGATTCTTTGTTGCCACTGTGGATCATGCTCAATGGGCCTCAATGAATTTGTTTGAGCCCATAACTCTTGAATGAGTCCATTGAGTATATCCTTGAACTTCTTTGCTCGTGCTCTCGTAACAGGCCCAATTGGTACTTGAATGATATCCTTGAAGTGGTGCCTTGATCTCCATCATGTTAAATCTGTGCATGAGGTGTCGTGATAACTTTCAAACGCAGTGAGTTGAATGCCTCTTGTCTTGACGTAAAAGTGCGTTGAAAAATTTAATTTTTTTTTTTCAAAGATGTTACAAACACAAACTAAAATAATTACACACCTATTTACTGAAAATAATTACAAAACACCCCAAACTTGCGTCATTGCCCACAATGTGACCGTTAAACCTAGATTGGTCAATTCTATAGCATAAAGAATGCTTCTAAATTGAGTAAACAACAAATGCAAAACATAAAGCAAGAAATATAATGAGTGCCTCTCACAAGCGCTAAGTTTAACATCTTACTCTTGATATGAGACTACAATCACTCGATAAATCGGATCATCCAATAGAGTAGCCTCAACCTCTAAACTCCTCAACTCCAAGAATGGTTTTACTCTTTGTCCATTCACCTTAAAGGTGTTACCATTCTTGGGATCCTCAATCTGAATATAAAAAAACAGTCCTAATGATGAATGGGCCCATCCGATTTCAACTTGCAAAAAAGATGCAACCAGAATTAGACTTCTTCCGCTCAAAATATCTCCTCACCGTCATGAACCTTCATGTGTTCTTTGTACTTCCTCAAATCATAAGCATCATTCCTTAGCTCCTCTAATTTAATGAGTTGTAGCTTCCTTTGAGAAGCCTTCAAAAATGGAAGTTCAGCTTGATGGCCATTATAGATGCTCCAACACAACGGAAGATGACAAATCCATACCAACGATATGGTGACATCAATTGTCTTAAATGACGTCTTGTATGCCCAAGTGTCATTCAATCGCAGAGACCAATCTTTCCTATTAGGGTTCACTGTTTTCTCCAAAATGTGTTTGATCTTGCGATTTGACACTTCAACCTACCAACTCGTCATGGGTGATAATTGCAACCTTATGTGATAAAATACTTCTTCATGCTACTCAAAATCCTTTGCAAAATTGTACCTCCATCCATAATCGCTCTCAACCCACGAAAATTGTGTCCTTCAAAAATTTGACCACAACTCTGGTCATTGGTCTTCTGCATACATATATTCCACACAAAATGTCAAACCAATTGAAAGGTCCCATAAGTTGATGCCCCACACAAAAATCTCAACTATCAATATGATTGACATCATATTTCTTGAAATACTCCCAAGTTTCTGCTCACAAGATGTGCAATAAACACGGCGTTTGCAAACATGGGGCCAATAAAATCCACCTGCAAAATCCAACGGTCTTGTTTGTTTGAAATGGCCTCCACATGCATGATCATGACAAAGGAGATGATATTGGTTTGGTTGAATTCAGGTATTCATCTCCTAATGATCGATCGACAATACTTGAACAGATAGGATCATCCCAAAGGTTTTCACCTTGGACAAAATTTGAGCTTATCTTGTTGCCCCAATGCAAAGGCATTTGTCTAACAAGATAGTTCACTATCAACAAACCAAGGTAGATTGTGAGCAATGTGCATCAATTGCTCATCGAAAGGTCGAAAATGGGGTGTCCTCGATGAAATCCATGGTCAACCTAGATAAATGATCAGCCACATTTCTTCTTTCTTATCCAATTTCTGTCAAACTCTTGAAGCAGCAAATCCATCGGATCAAATGATTTAGCATCTTTCTTTGAAAAAAGATACTTCAATGCGTGATCCAAATAGAAAATGATTTTAGATCTAACAAAGGATCTAAACTTGTCAGCATAAAACCACCGCCAACAACTTCTTTTCTGGTGGAGTAATTGAGTTGTACATTTGATCCCGCTCTAGTAAATCACATGGGAAGTTTCTCAATGCTGCCCCAAAATAGCTCCAACATAAATCGCATAATCTCAAATGGTTCACCCCAAATGGGTGGTCTAACATGTGGACGTTAGAATCTCCTTTAGAGCCACAATGCTTTCAAACATTCTTCATCAAATTCAAAATCTCTTTGGCCAACAACCTACACAAGGGCTGTCGATCTTGCTAAAATCCTTGATGAATGCCAGAGAACCCATGGCCCAAGGATGGATTTCCTTCTCAAGTGGGTGGAAGGTTAGAGATCAAATCTACCTTCGCTTGTCAACCTCAATATTGAGATATGACATGCCTAACTATCCCCTTAACCATAAAATGGCATTTCTCATTAAGCAGGTTCTTCTCTATGCATCTCACTAAAACCAACATGAGATGCAAACACTGTTGAAAAGATGAACAAGATGGAAGTCATTCATGAAGATCTCCATAAATCGCTCTACCATGTCGGAAAATATCTGATCATGCCTTCTGAAAAGTAGAAGGTGCATTGCACATCCCAAAAGCGTGATCAAATGTCCCAAAGGGACATGTAAATGATCTTCTCCTAGTCTTTATTATATCTAATAACCATCCAAAAGCAATTACTGTTCACCATCTCGATCAATGAATGGAAGAGGAATGTGATCTTTCCTCATTAATCTTACTGATACAAACTCCATCTTGAATCGAGTTGGCACCAACTCATTATCAGTTCTTCACTACCATCAATCCACTTGGGCACAACATGTCGGGCTAACCCACCTATCAAAATTGGATAGATGATCCATCTAACAATTTTATCAACTCTCAAGACCTTTTGCTGGGTTGAGCCTTCTCTATGGTTCCCTCGATGGTTTGGAATTCTCTTCAAGATGTACCTTATGCATAACCAAGATTCTAATGTCCTCAATAGTTGATAAGTGCTTTTGGTGCTTATTCACCTTTAATTTATGTTTGTTAAGCCTTTAGCAGTTAATATCTAACATTTTACTTGTTTTTTGTTTTTAATGCAGGTCATCTAATCTAAACCAAAGCAAAATGGACAAAGTGAAAAGCCAAGTCTTCCCGCGCAGTGCGTTGAATGCTCATGAATGCCTTTGACAACCCATCAAACGTCTCGCGTGTGCTAGCCACTAAAGTCCATCGCTTCACATGCATCATTATCTTCGACGTGGAGTGCGTTGACGTAAAACATCGACTCAAATGCACTGCATTCATGATTGCACATCTTAAATAAGTCCTTAGCTCATTTGGTTGGGGTTCTTCTTTTTGGGCAAGTTTTAGAAACATTTTATTTGTCATGCCTTCTATCTATAATCATTTACTTTGAAGTTTATTTATTTAATGCATTCACTCTTATTTTGCTTTATTGTTCAATGGGTGGCTAAACTCTTCAACTAAGGTTGAAGATGAAACCTCACCCTTAATTTTATATTTCTTGCTTTACATTGCTTTTATTTTCGTCATTTAATTTTCCACCAAATCATTTAATTTATGTGACAAAAAGTTGACTTGTCATTTTTGATACATTGATAGTTATCCGATGATGTGTTCCAAGTGCCCAGTAATCGATTATTGATTTAATATCCACTATGATCCAAGGATACTGTGGATGATTTCATCAATAATCAATACTCAATAGCTCATCGGTAAACACATTATTTGGTTTGACTAGTGTCAATAACAACAATAGAGTGTGTTGATGGGTTTATTGTTAAGACGGAAAATTGGTGTTTAATAAAAGCTAACTTTTAATATGGGGTGAGGCTAGTCTTTAATAGTAATTTTATTCTTTACTTTTTTGAATAGTTTTTAATTAATGCAAATTCGAGTTCATTGATATAATCTTTATTTTGAACGAGGTTAAAGTAGATTTAATCTAAAAGTAATATTAGTTGTTTAGCACTTCGTTCTGTGGTTTGATCCACTTCTAGCTATGACCTAACGGTTGATCATTGTGAGTGCAATTTAATTTTAACACCAAATTTTGGTGCCTTGAACTTGTTTTTGTTTAAATTAATATTGTTTTAGATTGACTTTATTTTCTACTAGTCTTTATTTTATGCAATTTAAATTCTGTTCTTAGTTTATTTTACATTTTATTTAATTTTGGTTAGTTTTGCAATAGTGTTTGGCTAAATTTCTTTTATTTGGTTTCAAAAATCAACAAAGATCTGATCAAAGTATTGATTTATATTCTAGGGATTCACATGCGATCGCTTTATTAGCTCAGTGTGAGCACAAGGAGAGGATGCATTATATGAATGCAGGTGCATTCAAAGTTATGCTATACTATTGCATTTGTCGAGCGAGTCTTGATGTGCTCGAGCTTCACATCAACATACCAGGTAGTATATTAAGTTTTAAATTCCTTTTGTTTTAATTAATTGTTAAGACTTATTTTGTTATTTTAACTACTTTTAAGTATTTTGCTTCGTGTTTAGAATAGTTTATTTTTATATAATTTGATGTTTTTGGTAGTAGTTTGGTAGTCTAAAATTGTTAGTTGTTTAAATTGTCTCTTTGTTGGTGTTTAGGTGATCTTAGCTAAATTTTCTGTTTTAATACTTGATGTGAACCGTCAAGAATAACGAGACCCAACAATGAAAGGGAACCCAAGATGGTTCTATGGGATTGAAGGATGACCTCAACCGTTGTTTATGACAAACAAGAACCTCGGTATAAGGAAGGCTACAACGGTGATGGAGTTTCCGTTTGATAAGTCGAGATGAAGGAAATCGATAAGTTCAGTAGTTCTTCAAAGAACCAAAGAGAATAAACCTCACAAGTTTTATCAATCATCAATGTTGTGTCTCATTACAATGAGTCCATGCTATAATGCATGGTTAAAATAGGAATACAACTTATTAAAGGAAAATAATAAATAAAAGAATCCTAAAATTAAAAGATTTTTATGCAAAATTAACTTCTCCTCCAAGAAAACTTCTCCTCCAAGAAAAGAAATCACTTATGGAATTAGCTTCTCCTCCAAGAAAAGAAATCACCTATGGAATTAGCTTCTTCTCCAAGAAAACTTCTCCCAAGAAAAGAAAAGTTATGGAATTATCCTTCTAGAACTTGAATCAAGTGACGATTCTTTGTTGCCTCGTGGGATTATGCTGGCCTCCATGAATTTGCTTGAGCCCATAACTCTTGAATGAGTCCATTACATCTTTGAACTTCTTTGCTCGTGCTCTACTGAAGCCCAATTGGTGAATGAGATCCTTGATGGTGCCTTGATCTCCATCATTCCTCCTCTTGAAGGATTTGCCTCAAATCACCACCTACATCAAAAGGACTCAAATCATTAAAAAGTGGCATTGTACTCACCAGTAAATCTAGCTTGTAAGCGTTGTCATTGATCGCGAGGACTTGGAAAGGACCATCTCCTCTTGGGAGCAATTTGGAACATCTTTTAGAATCTTTCTTTTCTCATATAAAACCCAATCTCCGGGTTCAAAACCAATGGCGGCGTCCCTTGTTGGCTTGTGGCATATTTCCGTTCGTTCAATGTTGAGTCGTGCTTTCTCATGAATCTGCTTCACAAAGTCAGCTTTCTTTTTGCCATCTAAATTAACATGCTCCGTCAAGGTAAAGGAGATAAATCCAATGGAGTTAAAGGATTAAACCCATATACAATTTCAAATGGCGAAAATTTGGTAGCAGAATGAACAGCTCTATTATGCAAACTCAACATGTGGTAAACATTCCTCCCATGTTTTGATGTTCTTTCTAATGATTGCCCTCAATAGAGTAGACAAAGTCCTATTTACTACTTCAGTTTGACCATCAGTTTGTGGATGACAAGTAGTGGAAAACAATAGTTTAGTACCTAGCTTACACCACAAAGTCTTCCAAAAAATAAAGAACTTAGCATCTCTATCCGAAACAATTGTCCTAGGCATGCCATGCAATCTCACAATTTCTAAAGAACAAATCAGCAACATGTGAAGCGTCATCCGTTTTGTGACATGGAATAAAATGTGCCATTTTAGAAAATCTATCCACGACAACAAAAATGGAATCTCTTCCACGTTTAGTCCTAGGCAATCCTAACACAAAATCCATTGAAATATCAATCCAAGGCTCACTAGGAATTGGTAAAGGAGTATACAAACCGTTGGGCTGCACTTTGGATTTAGCTTGCCTCTGGTGACACATCTACCACAAATCCGTTCGACATCTCATTTCATGTGAGGCCAATAGAAGTGGTCTTGTAAAATAGCTAAAGTCTTTGCAACTCCAAAATGTCCCATTAATCCCCCACCATGTGATTCCTGCACTAATAACTCCCTCATAGAACAGTTAGGCACGCATAGCTTATTTTCTCGAAATAGAAATCCATCAAGCCTAAAGAACTTACGGTGATTTTCTCACAAGCTCGATATTCCTCACAAAATTGTGGTCTTTAGCATATAATTCTTTAATGTATTCAAAACCAAGCAATTTTGCATCAAGTGTGGAAGTAAAACCCTACGAAGAAAGTGCATCGACCACATTCTCCTTACCTTGCTTTGCAATGACGTCAGAGCGTCTCTATGAACTCCACCCATCGCGCATGCCTTTTGTTTAGCTTGTGTTGGCCCTTCAAGTGTTTCAAGGACTCATGATCGGTGTGAATCACGAACTCCTTAGGCCATAGGTAGTGCTGCGTCTCTAAAGCCCGAACCAATGCGACAACTCCTTGTCATAAGTTGGGTAGTTTAAGGCTGCCCAGTCAAACCAAAACATGGTCATTCTTGCATAAAGCTCTTATAACCAAAAGCATCACATTCAATTTCAAATATTTTGTTTTAAAAGCGGTTTCCATTCATATTCTTCTTTGATTAATTGATGATCTTCTTTTTCAATCTTGAAAATATCAAGAACCACTCATCTAACATTCATCTAAACTGATAGGATACGATCTACCTTATGTTGTTGATCTGTCCAACACTTCAAATCACTTCTTGTAAATCAAACAACTCATATCTCCTCAATGCCCTTTTTCCAATAATTCACTAATAGCTCCTTTTGCTCCTTTTGCTCCTATAAAAGCTTTTTGGAATTTGCCGCACAAAATCAATTTGATGTTCAATCTCATTGGTAACATGTAATTGTTTCCTCAAAACATCCTCGTCTCACCAAAGCAATAAACTAACAAAGCATGGTCAAGTTTGTTAGTGTTTAAAGTGCCTCTTTGTACAAAAGTACAATCATCTGATTTGAAAACATTGCTCCTTGATCTATCACTTTTGCATAGAAATTCTTTTGTTTCTCTGATTTCTCTCAAGGCACTTTGATTTTTCTTTTTTCTCTCTCATTTTTGGCCTCTCTGATTTTTCCTCTTTTCTTTTTCCTCTCTCTTTTGATCACTCTCCTTTTGTAATCCTTGATCCTCGTATGCTTGTCGGTGTTAATGGTACAAGTGATTGATCTTTGATTAGTACAAAAGTACTTGTTCAAAAGCCATCATCTTCGTGCCTATCAAACTGCATGGGCGTAGCAGTGTCCGCTTGCTCTTTCACAACACTTCATCTTGTTTTCATTGCATAACACTTGCTTGTTCTTTATCTCACCACTATCATTTAACCATTGCAACTTCGGTCTCTTCTTTACCATGGCAATCCAATTTCTCAACCATAATTGTGCTTTAACATGATTTCTTCACCATCAATAATCATACTACATACCTTGTCTTTAACTAGCACCTAGTGTGAAAGATGTTCTCTAATATTCATCAACTCCTTTGCTTACAAGCTCAATATCTCCTTGCCACCAATGTCAATGCATTAGCTATCTCCTCCTCAACATCCTCAATGGCGGCATGTCTTAATCTTCACAATCGGTCAATTTCACCATTGACACCTTTTTTCGACTTGCTTGTTTGGACATTGACTTGCTATGTGGCTTGACATCTAAAACATTTAATGTCACGATTCCTGTAGAGGCTTGATTTTACCTTGAGGCTGGTGTCACAGACTTGGGTTGGGTTTTGCATTGTGACATCTAGTGCATTCTTGATTTCAAGAGGTAGAACTAGAGTTATGGCCTGCGTGTCCTCCTCTCTTGAGTTGTTGTTCCACTTTGATAGCCATATGCTATCTTCCAATTCCATAATGCTGCATCTCTACCTTATCATGGATCTCGGTTTAAGCCAAAAAATCTAGCCATTGTGGCCTCGATCCTCCTCTACATTAGCGGATCATAGCAATCTCCATCTCCTTGTAGTAATCCTCCTTGACTCCTTGTCTAAGACCTTGTAGCTTTTGTACAACTCTCGGTAGTAGTAACTTGGAGCAACCGCTTTCATCACTACTTTCATCTCCTCCCATGTGTCTATTATTGGTTCTATTCCTCCTGTTTGTCTGATCCCACCAAGTAATAGCATATTCAGAAAATTCAATCACTAATTTTACCTTCTTTGTCTCAGTAGTTGTGGCAATCAAACACGAACTCCATCTTCTTCTCCCAAGATATGCCTCGGGATCAGATCTACCTTGAAAGGACGGAATCTTCATCTTAATACCACCCAAGTTGTTATCTTGATTCCTAGCTTCTCCAAATCTCCCTCTGGGTCTCCTATTGTTAACAATGGACTCCGATCTTCTTCTTCATCAAAACCAGATCCATATCGCTTCATCCTCCTCCTTGGTGGAACTCTTCCCTTCTCATAAATTATGACCGTTTTGTGGTTGCTCCTCACGTCTATTCTCCAGATCTATCCGTTCATGAACTGCTCCATCTCTATCTTCATCACCGCCTCATCTCACTCATCATGGCCTCCATAAACACTTTTGATCTCAATTTTGTATCATTTTCGCAATGCTCTTACCACTATCTTGAGTCATGATTGCTGCAAAACAAAGGTTAGAAAAAAAATAATAATAATAAATAAAATAAAGGACCTCACAAATCACTCCCTTACGTGTTTACACTCAAGAATTTGGTCACTCTCCACTGTGTTTACTCAAAATAATATGGCTCTTACCCTCCGATGTTCTCACCACTCTTGCCTCTTTTCACTCGATAATTCTCTTTTAGTTCTTTTGAAACTACAAACAACTCAAAATTTCCAGCAACAATTCACCAAGAACTAATCAAGGAATTTCAGATTTGAACATAAGGAATATGGAATTTTTCAGCTTGGAATTAGGAGTATGGTAGTTTTAAATTTTGGAAGCCGGAATAGTTTGAGCAACAATTCGCACTAATGAAGGAATTTCATATTTTGAAAACAGAATATGGAATTTTTTTTTTTTTTTTTTTTTTTCAGATTAGAATTAGAAGGAATATATGGGAATTTGGAAGAACAGAATAGTTTTTTTTTTTTTTTTTTTTCTTCCTTCTTTCTGAGTCTATCTCTTTTTTTTTTCTTTTTTTTTTTTTTTTCTGGATCAGCGACTAGCTTTTGAGAATAATAAAATAAGATTTACATAACTAGAAGAAGTGACTACAACAAGAACAAACAAAGATTGAGCGGTAGGGTAAAAAAATTGACTAAGAAGAGATAAATAATGTGGGCGCAAAGAAGAAACAAGGAATGAAAATGTTAAAGGATAGGCAAACCTGAACTAGAAACCGTGCTCGATGCAAATGATGTGAACCGTCAAGAATAACGAGACCCAACAATGAAGGAACCCAAGATCGTTCTATGGACAGATTGAAGGATGACCTCGACCGTTGTTTATGACAAACAAGAACCTCGGTATAAGGAAGCGCCACAAAGCGGTGATGGAGTTTCCGTTTGATAAGTCGAGATGAAGCATACGGAAATCCCGATAAGTTCAAGTAGTTCTTCAAAGAACCAAAGAGAATAAACCTCACAAGTTTTTATCAATCATCAATGTTGTGTCTCATTACAATGAGTCCATGCTATTTATAATGCATGGTTAAAATAGGAATACAACTTATTAAAGGAAAATAATCAAATAAAAGAATCCTAAAATTAAGGTAGATTTTGTAAAATTAACTTCTCCTCCAAAAACTTCTCCTCCAAGAAAAGAAATCACTTATGGAATTAGCTTCCTCCAGAAATCAACTTCTCCTCCAAGAAAAGAAATCACCTATGGAATTAGCTTCTTCAACTTCTCCAAAAATAAGTTATGGAATTATCCTTCTAGAACTTGAATCAAGTGCGATTCTTTGTTGCCTCATGGATTATGCTCAATGGGCCTCCATGAATTTGCTTGAGCCCATAACTCTTGAATGAGTCCATTGAGTACATCTTTGAACTTCTTTGCTCGTGCTCCTCGCCCAATTGGTACTTGAATGAGATCCTTGAATTTTTGATTACCATGACTTGCTTGTTTGGACATTGACTTGCTATGTGGCATCTTGACATCTAAAACATTTAATGTCACGATTCCTAGAGGTAGAGGCTTGGTTTTGAGGACGTGGCTGGTGGTCACGGACTTGGTTTGGGTTTTGGCATTGTGACTTGTCTAGTGGCTTGGCATGACTCGATTTCAAGAGGTAGAACTAAAGTTATGGCCTGCACGTGTCCTCCCTCTCTTGAGTTGTTGTTCACTTGATAGCCATATGCACCATATCTTCCAATTCCACATAATGCTGCATCTCTACCTTATCATGGATCTCGGTTTAAGCCAAGTAAAAATCTAGCCATTGTGGCCTCCCGATCCTCCTCTACATTAGCGCGGATCATAGCAATCTCCATCTCCTTGTAGTAATCCTCTCGCTTGACTCCTTTCTCTAAGACCTTGTAGCTTTTGTACAACTCTCGTAGTAGTAACTTGGAACAAACCGCTTTCTCATCACTACTTTCATCTCCTCCCATGTATTGGTGGTTCTCTATTCCGCCTCCTTTGTCACAAGTTGATCCACCAAGTAATTGCATATTCAGAAAATTCAATCACGCTAATTTTACCTTCTTTGTCTCCAGTAGTTGTGGCAATCAAACAAACTCCATCTTCTTCTCCCACTCAATATATGCCTCAGATCAGATCTACCTTGAAAGGACGGAATCTTCATCTTAATACCACCCAAGTTGTTATCTTCGCGATTCCTAGCTTCTCCAAATCTCCCTGGGTCTCCTATTGTTAACAATGGACTCCGATCTTCTTCTTCATCAAAACCAGACCCATAACGCCCTTCATCCTCCTCCCTCGGTGGAACTCTTCCCCTTCTACGCAAATTAAAACCGTTTTGTGGTTGCTCCTCACGTCTATTCTCTATCTGATCTATCCGTTCGTGAACCTGCTCCATCTCTATCTTCATCAGACGCCTCATTTCACTCATCATGGCCTCCATAAACACTTTCGGATCAGTCAATTTTGTATCATTTTCGGCAATATTCTTACCACTATCTTGAGTCATGATTGCTGCAAAACAAAGGTTAGAAAATAAAATAAAATAAAATAAAGGACCTCACGATTCACTCCCTTACGTGTTTACACTCAAGCATTTGGATCACCCTACACTCGTGTTTCACCCAAAATAATATGGCTCTTACCCTCCAATGTTCTCCCCACTCTTGCCTCTTTTCACTCGATAATTCTCTTTTAGTCCTTTTGAAACTACACAAACAACTCAAAATTTCCAGCAACAATTCACCAAGAACTAATCAAGGAATTTTAGATTTGAACATAAGGAATATGGAATTTTTTCAGCTTAGAATTAGAAGGAGTATGGTAGTTTTGAATTTTGGAAGTACAGAATAGTTTCGAGCAACAATTCACCAAGCACTAATGAAAGAATTTCATATTTGAACACAAAGAATATGGAATTTTTCAGATTAGAATTAGAAGGAATATGGTAGTTTGAAAATTTGGAAGAACAGAATAGTACTTTTTTTTTTTTTTTTTTTTGGAACTCTTTTTTCTCTTCTTCTTCGAGTCTCTCTCTCTCTTTTTTTTTTTTTTGGATCAGCGACTAGCTTTTGAGAATAATGAAATAAGATTTCGAAATAACTAGAAGAAGTGAGACCAGACCAATAGTTTAGACATCAACAAGAACAAACAAAGATTGAATAGTAGGGTAAAGAAAATTAAAGAAGAGATAAATAATGTGCTAAAGAAACAAAGGAATGAAAGATGTTAAAGGATAGGCAAACTGAACTAGAAACCGTGCTCTGATGCCAAATGATGTGAACCCTGTCAAGAATAACAAGACCCAACAACGAAAGCGAACCCAAAATCGTTCTATGGATAGATTCGAAGGGATGACCTCGACCCGTTGTTTATGACAAACAAGAACCTCGGTATAAGGAAGGCGCCACGTGATGGAGTTTCCGTTTGATAAGTCGAGATGAGCATCGGAAATCCCGATAAGTTCAAGTAGTTCTTCAAAGAACCAAGAGAATAAACCTCACAAGTTTTTATCAATCATCAATGTTGTGTCTCATTACAATGAGTCCATGCTATTTATAATGCATGGTTAAAATAGGAATACAAATTATTAAAGGAAAATACTAAAAGACCAAATAAAAGAATCCTAAAATTAGGGTAGATTTTGTCTGAAATTAGCTTCTCCTCCAAGAAAAGAAATCACCTATGGAATTTGCTTCTCCTCCAAGAAAAGAAATCACCTATGGAATTAGCTTCTCTTCCAAGAAAACTTATCCTCTAAGAAAAGAAATCACCTATGGAATTATCCTTCTAGAACTTGAATCAAGGTGACGATTCTTTGTTGCCCACGTGGATCATGCTCAATGGGCCTCCATGAATTTGCTTGAGCCCATAACTCTTGAATGAGTCCGTTGAGTACATCCTTGAACTTCTTTGCTCGTGCTCTCGTAACCGGCCCAATTGGTACTTGAATGAAATCCTTCGAAGTGGTGCCTTGATCTCCATCACAGCTACACTTCGAAGTGGTGCCTTGATCTCCATCAACTTTGCTGTTTCTATTTTTACTGCATCTCTTTATATTTGTTTAAATTTTTTTTGTTTTTGCTCACATGTTGTTGATAGGTTATTGTTAAGTAGTCTTTAGCTCATTACTATTTCTACATATCTTGCTTTTTTTTTTTTTGTTTTCCTGTTAATTATTGCATGTCTTTTTGTTTTTAGTAATGTTATAGTCCCTGTTTTTACTATTTTTTTTTTAGCTTACTTGGTTTATTATTTTCTTTGATTAGTTTTAATTTGTTTTAGTGCATATTGCTGTTTCTTTCATAGTTGAATTGCAAAGTGTTTATTCATCTAGGTTAGTTTAGCTGTTCTATTTGCTGTTTTGTTCCCTGTTTTGTTATTTTTCTTGCATTTTGATCTATCTTGCTGTTTTCCTTAGTATTTAGTTAAACTTTTTGAGTTTATGCAAGTGAATCCTTGAACTTGAATTAACACCATTAGATCCCGACTTGAAAGGAATCTTAGGGATCGCGTGAACACGTCTTAGATGATAATCAAAGGAATCCTGGAGCAGCAAAACAAAAATCAAGGAATGAGCAAGAGGAGAAACGAGGAGTTTCAAGATCGAGGCAAACCATAGAGTATGAGTTGGATTTCACTCTTCTTGTTTACTTCTCTATTATTCATTCGTGCATAAACAACTAATGCAATATTATGATCTAAAGCCACATGTGATTCAAATGTTACCATCCTTTAATTGATCATGAAACCCTTATTCCCATGTTAAGAAGTTTAGAAGTATCGCCACCAAATTCCAAAATTTGTTAGAATCATCAATCTTAGACTTTTCCTTTCTCCTTCATAGGAGCCACAGTGGTTGGATTCTCACTATTCGTCTGAAAAAGCTGTTGAAAGTTCTACCACGATTTTTCCCAATGTCCGAGTAAATGATGCAAGAAAAATCAGTTCCTTTTCGATGAGGACGAAATTCATGGAATGTTGGACAAGATTTAAGGATATCTTGGATGAAGTGTCCACCTCACAGATATGAGAAATGGCGTCTAGTATAAAATTCTTCTACCAAGCTCTCCCATTATGATTACGATTGGTGAATTTCACCATGTCGAGATAAATCTGAAAAAGACAAAATGAGGCATCTTGGAGCTAAAAGCGGTAGAGTTGACTCAAATGATGGATGCCATTGTGATTGACGTGTAGGAAAGCTTTGAATGTAAACACATTCCCTGTTGAGAGTTGTTCTGTCTGTGATAGTCCTTTGCACCAAGCACATAATTGTTCATCTATGACACAAGTTTTTGACTTTCTGAGCGTAATTTTTGAACACGCTCAACTAAGTGTTTAAAATAAAATGTCTGAAAAAGTGATCAAATCGTATACGTTCAAACATGCATGCTTCAATCGTGAGTGCAAAATATATATATATATATTTTAAGAGTATTTATAGAATAAAAATAATAATAAACACAACACAGACAGAAGGTTTTCATCACACATTACATCAACCACTAATCTCAAGAAAAACACTCATCAAGTCTAATTTCATACCCCATGGACCCTATGCTAGTGTACATGTGAAATATTAATCAAACAAGTGTAGTCTCTAATCCAACACATGAATCAAAACCGGATTTCTAATGATATGCAATTTTCAAACAAGTTAAACACACCAATGACAAACAATCCACAGTTATAATGTAATTTATGTCCAATCAACAACATAGCAACAAAATAAAAAAATAAAAAAATTATATACAGACAAAAACAAGTATATACGGACAAAAAGACAGACAGAATGTTTGCCCACACCCCCAAACTTAAGTGACAGATTGTCCCCAATGTGGCAAGAAATACATTACAGTGGGATGAGGAACCGAAACGTGCCAAGGCCAAGGCGTCCCCCGAACTTGAACATCAAAACACCTGTCAAAGACTAACAGCAATCTTTTTCTCAAGGTTAATTGCTGTTAGAAAGAAAATAAAACAAAAAGACAAGAAATAAACAAAAAGAAAATGACTAAAAAAAATAAAGTGTGGAAAATAAAAAGTAACAAAACCGTGCCTACCCCACTCATATGGGTGTCCAATCAATCCCTTCCATCCTTTCTTCTTTAAAATATGACACCCCTCTAGAAGGATGTTCCGCAATCTTATGCAGCCTAAAAACTTGCTTCTAAAATTTCTCTTAGGACCACGATTTCTAGATTTATGATCGTGTGTGCGTGAATCCTCAAAGATTGCTACATAAGACTGTTCTTCGAGACATTGAAAAGATGAAACTTGTGATGAATGATATGTCTCGAGAGGGATTGTGACGAAGGAGTGAGCTTCAGTACTCACATCCTTGTCATTGGATGGATTCGGCGGGGGCTCAATTCGCTCCTCCATTTCTTCTTCTTCTTCCTCATGGTTATCAGCTCTTTCCTTATTAACAAGTGTGGTGGTGGTTTGGACATGCTCATGATGATGATCGCTGGCGCAATCCTCATCAATCATGTACTGCCCTCTCACCATCTCTTGACTTTGAAATTGAACTCAGCAACTAGATGACCAAACTGTCCTTCCAACCTTGCAACTGCTTCGGTGTTTGCCACAGTGACATCTATGATTTCTTGACAAGGTTAGTTGATTATTTTCCTAAACGCCTCGAATGAGTCTTCTGATGATTGTTCTTGAGATGCAGGAATGGTGGGTTGGCCAACTAATTACATGAATTCCTTAAGAGTTTCCTCTAAAGAAGATTGCTTAGGAGGATAGTCATATGATGAATGGGAAGAAAATTGGTTGTCGAACTGCGGATATTCAGGATTTTGCAGTTCGTCAACTTGAGGAGCAAAATTTTCCATAGCATGATCATGCCACGAAAAATCAGAATGGTTGCTCCAGTCTGGGCCAAAAATTTGAACGGAAGACTCATGCTTCACCCAAACAGTTCAAAATATCCCACAAGAAACAGTTAACAATATACAAAAATAAAATAAAATAAACAAAAACTAACAAAAATAAACTAAAGGAATAACTAACAAAAACAATAAATTAACTAAACAACTAAAAATAAAAATAAACCAACAAAAACTAAATACAACAAGTAAATAAATAAAAAGAGGCAGAAACAATAAATAAAAATAAACTAATAATTAAACAAAGCAAATAAATAAATAAAAATTGAGGTGGAGCATAGAAAATATGATCGAACGCAAACACGCAAACATGTAGTAGACTGTGCAGGTGCGTTTGATCACAACTAGGTGCGATCGTTTCACAACCGTGCAGTTATGTTTCGCCAGAGGGACGCTTGCATGCAACACAGATTAGGCGAGCGCAGTATGCAATCGATTAGAATAGATTCAAGTGCTCGATCGACGCATAGAGGTACCATCGAACGCACTATCACAGGCTGATTTTCCAGAGACTTAAACAGAAGTAAAAACAGTAAATCAAACGCTAATCTAAATTTTTTTTTTTTTAAAGATTTTTTTTTTTGTCTATACAAAAGCACGAAATAAATAAAATAAATGCACAATTAAATAACTGGTAGAAAGATAAAATTAATCTAAGCATAAAATCAATTTAAACAAAACACCGAGTGTCGAACCCACAGAGAATCAGCTCTGCTCAAAATTAATTCTAATGCCAAAACTAATAATATCTTAACCTAGTCTCAATATCAAATAGTTGGTGTGCAGAAAATAAACTAAGCTAAAAATGCAATAAAATAAAGAAATAAAAATGCTAAGGTCCCTAATCCACCTCACAATAAATTAATTAACATATAAACATGCTTAGCTCATATTTATTAAACATTTATGCTACTAGGCATATTCTGAGCACTAACACATTGTTCATATTTCCGTCTATCGATGAAGCTCATATGCATATCCTATTGTTGTTACAAATCTTGTCGAACTACTTGAGGCAAACACTGTTACAAGAGGTCACATTGGTTCGAAGATGAATCGTCCGATGTATCTCCGGTTGCAACGAGTGTTGACGTTTACCGATTTGTAAACAACAATCAACACATTTTTGTCACTAAAACGTATTGAAACGAACAAGCATAAATCTAAACGACAGAAAAATATGAACTAAATATGAATATATATATATATATAAACAAATCCATAATGAAGGGAATAAGAGACTAAAATAAAATAAATGAAAGCATTAACTAAAAATTGACGTTAGGAGTGTTTACAATGAAGAACGGGGAGGTTTTGGGCCACTGAGGGCGCCTAAAACGTATCCCAAGCATCTCCCAAGCGTGAAAAGAACTAAAAACAATGCGGTTCTATTTATAGACAAGATAAATCGTGCTGCCAGGTCAGGGGTGCATTCGAACGCAGGTTGTGCGTTCAATTGCACTCCTACATGCGTTCAACCTTGTGCGGTGTGTTCGACCTCAGGCTCGCGTGTACATTCGACCGTGGCTTATGCATTTGCACGTAGTGCGTTCGACCGCAGCCTCTGCGTTAGACAATAGATAACTGCTCTGAAATCCCACGGTGCAAGCAAGTTAGCGATGGCGGCTAGGGCGACGCAAACTTCACAGGTTGACGAGGAGTACGTTCGAACACTATAAAACACTATAAAACTATACAAAACATTAGATATTAACATAGCTAAGAACCTAACAAACATAAGTTAAGAGGGGTCCAATATACAATATTTGAGATCGTCAATGCGGCAAACACATTCCCTGTTGAGAGTTGTTCTGTTTGTGCTAGTCCCATGCACCAAGCACAAAATTGTCCATCGATGACAGTTTTTACTGAGATGGAACAAGTGAACGCTTTCAACAACTTTCAAAAGCCGTCCAGTGGGCCATATTCTGAGACATATAATCCAAGGTGGAGGAATCACCCTAATTTCTCTTGGAAGCAGAATCAACCCAACACAAATCAAGGGGGAGCACCACATTATCCCCCAGGATTTTCTTCTTCTTACCAAAATCAAGGACGCTCGGCTCAGCCAGCGTCATCATCATCAAATCAAGCCCCAGCCTCATCAACATAGTCATTGGAAGAGACCATGAGGGAATTGATGAAAATGATTGGTTAATCAATCAATGACGTGAGGCACTCCACCATGGTGAACACCCAGGCGATCTCGAAGTTGGAGACGCAGATGGGACAGTTGGCAAATCACCTTGGTGAGAGGGACAAGGAAAGCTCGTCACTGGTCAAAGAGAGTGGACAATAAAGTGGTGAACCCATAAGAGACATCTTGAGGAAGAAGAGCAAAAAGAGGAAGAGCGTGACAACAGAAGGAAGGAGATGCTTGAGCCATCTACGGTCACCCTTATTGTTAAAGAACCTCCTAGGGCGCTTGTGCCGAAAGCACCATACCCTGAAAGACTACAAGCGCTTAGGAATGGAGGGGTGTTAGAGGACATTCTGGAGTTGTTCAAACATGTCCAAATAAATATTTCGTTTTTGGACGCCATCCAGCAAATGCCTTCCTATGCCAAGTTCTTGAAGGACTTGGTCACAGTGAAGAGGAAGACGAATGTCCCTAAAAAGGCATTCTCGACCGAGCAGGTCAGTGCTATCCTACAATGCAAGTTACCCCTCAAGTATAAGGACACTCGATGTCCTACAATCACTTGCATGATAGGAGTTAGCTAGATTGAGAGGGCACTATTGGATTTGGGAGCAACTGTGAATTTGTTGCCCTACTCAGTCTATTCGCAGTTAGGGCTAGGAGAGCTGATGCCCACATCCATGACACTGCAACTTGCTGATCAGTCAATAAAGGTTCCACGGGGAATAGTTGAGGATGCATTGATTAAGGTGGACAAATTTTATTTCCCCGTGGATTTCATTGTCTTGGACACAGAGCCAGTACAGGAGATAGGGACTGAGATCCCCTGTAATTCTAGGGCGACCATTTTTAGCTACGGCTAATGCCTTGATAAATTGTAGGTCGGGGGTCATGAAGATTTCTTTTGGGAATATGACATTGGAGTTGAATATTTTTCACGTTAGAAAACAACCACTTGATTATGACCAAATGAATGAAGTATGCTTGATTGAGGAGATTCTGGATGTAGTCATTGAAGAATCAAGCATAAAGGACCCCCTGGAAGCATGCCTTGGTCAGTTTGGTGAAGATTTGGATTTGGATAAACTGATGGAGCAGGCATATGCACTTTTGGAAAGCACTCCTTTGGTGAGCAAAGAGAAGAAGGAGACAGTAGTACCTGATTCCCTGAAGAAGGAACTTAAGCCATTACCTGATAGTCTTAAGTACAAGTTCCTAGGTCCAGCTGAGTCTTTGCCAGTGATTATAGCTTTAGATTTGATAGATGTTCAAGGGGAGGAATTGTTAGGAGTTTTGAGAGAGCATAAGGAAGCTATAGGCTGGACAATTGAGGACATTAAGGGAATCAGTCCCTCATTGGTTATGCCTAAGATACATCTGGAAGAGAATTCCAAACCATCGAGGGAACCATAGAAGACTCAACCCAGAATGCAGAGGTTGTGAGAGCGAAGTGATTAAGTTGTTGGATGTGGGATCATCTATCCCATTTCGATAGCAAGTGGGTGAGTCCGATACATGTTGTGCCCAAGCGCCGATTGATTGGTAGTAAAGAACAGGATAACGAGTTGGTACCAACTTGTTCAACAGATGGAGAGTTTGTATTGACTATCGAAGTTGAACGCCACCGTGAAAGATCACTTTCCTCTTCCATTCATCGATCGATGGTGGAGCGTTTAGTAGGCACAAGTACTACTTTTTTGGATGGTTATTCAGATATAACCAGTCCCAAAGGACCTCAAGACCGGAGAAGACGACTTACATGTCCTTTGGGACATTCGCCTACCGTTAATGCCTTTTGTTGTGCAATGCACCTGCTACTTTTCGGGTGCATGATCAGCATTTTTGACATGGTAGAGCGATTTATGGAGATCTTCATGGATGATTTCTCCGTCTTCGGTTCATCTTTTCAGGTGTGTTTGGACCGTCTCACGTTGGTGTTAGTGAGATGTAAAGAGAAGAACCTTGTGCTTAACGGAGAAATGCCATTTTATGGTTGCAGTGGGATAGTACTAGGGCATGTCATATCTCGGAGAGGATATTGAGGTTGACAAGGCGAAGGTAGATTTGATCTCTAACACGCATATGAAGGAAATTGCCTTCCTCGGGCCATGCAGGTTCTACCGTGATTCATAAAGGATTTCAACAAGATCGCTGCACTTTGTGTAGGTTATTGGCCAAAGAGACCCCATTTGAATTTGATGATGAATGTAAAAGCATTTGGGCTCAAGGAGATTCGACGCCCACACAATGATTAGACCACCCATTGGGGTGAACCATTTGAGATTATGTGTGATTGGAGCTGTTTTGGGCAGCGATTGAGAAACTTCCCCATGTGATTTACTATGCAAGTAGGACTCAAACCGACAACTCAATTACTCCACCACGTAAAAGGAGTTGTTGGCGGTCATTTTTGTTAGATAAGTTTAGATCCCATTTGTTAGGATCTAAAATCATTATCTATCTCGATCACGCGCATTGAAGTATCTTTTCTCCAAGAAAGATGCTAACCTTTGATTAGATGGATTTTGCCGCTTGCAAGAGTTTGACATAGAAATCGGGATAAGAAGGGGAAAAATGTGGTGGCGATCATTTGTCTAGGTTGACCATGGATTTCACCAAGGACACCACACCATTTTGAGAGACCTTTCCGATGAGCAATTGATGCACATTTCACAATCCCGCACCTTGGTTTGCTGACATAGTGAACTATCTTGTTACTAACCAAATGCCTTTGCATTGGGGGCAACAAGATAAGCTCAAATTTTTGTCCAAGGTGAAAACCTTTCTTTGGGATGATCCTTACCTATTCAAGTATTGTCCCGATTAGATCATTAGGAGATGCATACCTGAATTTGACCAAATCAATGTCATCTCCTTTTGTCATGATCATGCATGTGGAGGCCATTTCAGTGCAAACAAGACCGTTGGAAAGATTTTGCAGTGTGGATTTTATTGGCCCACCATGTTTGCAGACACTCGTGCTTATTGCACCTCTTGTGAGCGCTGTCAGAAACTCGAGAGTATTTCAAAGTGGAATATGATATGACATGGGTATGTCCAACAATGATGATTTAACATTAGCCCAAGCTTCATTCCAACTAAGTCCACAAGCCCAGCAAATGCAAAGGCCAAAGGGTCCAGTGTAGTGTGTCTTCTAGAACACCATAGCTGGCCATTCTTTCATCATTTGAAGAACATGTCCAGGTCAAACTTCAAGCTCAGAGTCTCATCTTTCCAACAAAACTGGTTTGAATGCATTTAGGTTCCACACTTTGACTTCAAGGGAAGCTGTTTTTCCACTTTGGCTGCTGCACGAAATTCTGCTCCCATCATCCTAGCTGATTGTCTAGTTACATTAAGTTATTATCCTATGCTTAGAGGTTGTTCTAAGCTTCTATAAATAAGTGTGTGTGCTAGAGAAAGGAGAGTTGGAGTTAAAACTAGCCTTTGGCTTTTGTGAGGAGAGTTATCCTTGTATCTCTGTATCTCTTTGGTGTGAACCTTAGAGTGGTGAGTTCTTTGTTCTGTATCCCTAGTTGTAATCCTTTGGGTGGTGATAATCTATATCCCTTTGGTGTTATCTCTTGGGTGGTGAACTTCTATCTATCTTGTGTGTGAGTTTGAGTGTTTGTTTCTTTTCTGTCCGTATCAATTGGTATCAGAGCAAGGTTGCTCAAAGTTTTTGTTTCTATGGCTCCTCAAGCTAATCAACCCCACTAGTCCCGGAAAGAGACCCATGATATCGAAGTAGAGAATTTGAGGAGCTCTGATCATGATGCCTCATCATGAATCGGATAATGAAGTTTCCAGTTAAGATGGAGAGGATCTTAATCCTTTTCACCAAGCTCGTAGTCATGCCTCCAGTGACAACACTCCACCACATCCCGTAATCTAAGACTTCATAATGTCCAACGCCATTATGATGTCAAGGTGGACATTCCAGAATTTGAAGGATTTAATGCAGCCTGATGAATTCATTGATTGGCTCAACACCATTGAGCGAATCTTTGAATACAAAGATGTTCAGAACACCACAAGGTAAAGCTTGTTGCCATCAAGTTGAGAAAGCATGCTTCTAAAGAAAACGTGGGAAAAGATGAAGAAGGCTTTCAAAGGAAGTATTTGCGGATCATTATCGGCAAGATGCTTTTCTCAAGTTTTCTGTGGAGGATTACACGGCAGAGTTTGATCACTCCATGATGCGTTGTGATATTGTCGAACCGGAGGAGCAAATGGTAGCCCGTTATCTTGGAGGGTTACGTTCTGAAATTAGCAATGTGGTTCAGTTACAGCCTTATTGGACTTACAATGATGTTTGTAAGCTAGCACACAAGGTCGAAAAGCAATTGAAGGACCGTCAAGTACCTCTCGACCTTTCAATCAAGGTGGAATCACCAACCGGGGAGTAGCTCTACTGCCAAGACAGTGCCATATTCCAAAGTTGCAGCTGCCAAATCAGCCAATGATGGAGCCAAACCACCAGCCAAGAATGAAGCCCCAGCAGGTTCAAATCGAATACTTCTAATTCAAATAGAAAATGCTTTAAATGTCATGGTTTTGGGCATATTGCTTCTGATTGTCCAAATCGCAAGATGATTTCACTTGTTGAGGAAGATTTGGAAGATGATGTTGAGGATGAACCAGTTGATGAACGGTCCGAGGAAGAATGGACATATGCAGATCAAGGGAGTCTCTTGTTATTGGATCTTGAAGTCTACCTACATAGAAGAAGATTGGCTTCGGAACAACATTTTCCACACCAAATGCACCTCTAGTGGCAAGGTTTGTAATGTCATCATTGATGGAGGAAGTTGTGAGAATGTGGTGTCCACAACCATGGTGGAGAAACTCAACCTGAAAACAGAACCTCATTCCCATCCTTACAAGCTTCAATGGCTTAAAAGGGCAATGATATCCAGGTAACTAAGAAGTGCTTAATTCAATTCTCTATTGGAAAAAATTACAAGGATGAAGTTTTGTGTGATGTTGTTCCAATGGATGCATGTCATATATTACTTGGTAGGCCATGGCAGTATGATAGAAGAGCTTTTCATGATGGTTTCAAAAACACTTATTCTTTTGAAAAGATGGAACTAAAATTACCTTAGCTCCATTAAGAATGTTGCATACACCTAAACCTTCTAAAGGGAGGTAGTAATCTACTTTCTATATGTGAAGTTGAGAGAGCTTTAACAGATTGTGGGGAAGGGTATGCTCTAGTGGTGGTAGAAAAGAAAGACTTGAAATTCCTCTTATCTTACAACCACTTCTTGAGAAATTTCCTGATGTTGTTCGGAAGAGCTTCCACGGGTCTTCCACCCATGAGAGACATACAACACCACATTGACCTTGTTCCAGGTTCCATTCTACCTAACAAGGCAGCCTATCGAATGAATCCAAGAGAGCATGAAGAGTTGCAAAGACAAGTTGATGAGTTGATTACCAAAGGCCTTGTGAGAAAGCATGAGTCCTTGTGCTGTTCCAGCTCTTCTAGTACCAAAGAAGGATGGTTCTTGGCGTATGTGCATCGACAGCAGGGCTGTGAACAAAATCACAGTCAGGTATCGCTTTCCCATTCCACGTCTTGATGATCTTCTGGATCAACTTCATGGAGCCACTGTCTTCTCCAACCTGGATCTTCGTAGCGGATATCATCAAATTCGCATGAGAGATGGTGATGAATGGAAGACAGCTTTTAAAACTAGAGATGGTCTTTATGAATGGATGGTGATGCCATTTGGCCTTTCTAATGCTCCCAGTACCTTTATCGCCTTATGAATCATGTTTTAAACCTTTTATGGGAAAATTTGTTGTTGTTTACTTTGATGATATCTTAGTGTACAGCAAATCTGAAGAAGAACATTTGGAGCACCTTCAACATGTTTTTCAAACTCTACAAGAGCAGAAGTTGTATGTTAACTTGAAGAAGTGTCGCTTCTTCACAAATAGCCTGATTTTCTTGGGCTATGTTGTTTCAAAGGAAGGAATTATGATGGACCCTAGCAAAGCAGAGGCAATCATCAGCTGGCCTATTCCCAAGTCCATTCATGACATAAGAAGCTTTCATGGACTTGCATCATTTTACCGGCGCTTCATCAAAGGCTTCAGCACCATTATTGCTCCCATAACAGAATGTCTCAAGGGAGGAACATTCAAGTGGACGGAAGAAGCCCAAAAGAGCTTTGAACTTCTCAAGCAGAAGGTGACAGAGGCACCAATCCTCATACTTTCAGATTTTTCCAAAGTGTTTGAAGTTGATTGTGATGCTTCTAATCTGGGAATTGGAGGTGTTCTTAGCCAAGAAGGCAAGCCCATTGCCTTTTTCAATGAAAAGCTCAATGACTCTCGCAGGAAGTATTCTACATATGACAAAGAATTCTATGCTCTTGTTAGATCCTTGGAGCATTGGCATCATTATCTACTCTCCAAAGAGTTCATACTTCATTCTGACCATGAGGCATTGAAGTATTTGAACAGCCAGCAGAAGCTCAACACAAGACATGCAAAATGGAGTGAGTTCTTGCAAGCCTATTCATTCTCAATCAAGCACAAGGCAGGTAAACTCAATCAAGTAGCTGATGCTTTAAGTAGAAGATACTCTTTACTTAATGCCATGCAAGTACAGGTTTTGGGTTTTGATGTTGTCAAAGAACTTTACAAAGGTGATCCTGATTTTGGCTATGCTTGGAAGGAATGTTCTAATGGTCCTTACAACCATTTCTTGCTGCAAGATGGTTTTCTTTTCAAAAACAACCAATTATGCATTCCCCAATGTTCATTAAGAGAAGCCATTATCAAAGAAGCCCATGGAGGAGGCCTTGCGGGCCATTTTGGCAGGGACAAAACTTTAACTCTTGTGCAGGAGAATTTCATTTGGCCCAAGATGGTTCGAGATGTTCTGCGTCATGTGAAGCAATGTCAAATTTGCCACCTTGCAAAGAGTCACAAACAGAACACTGGATTATATATCCCATTGCCTGTCCCAAATGCCCCATGGGAAGATATTAGTCTTGACTTTGTTGTGGGTTTACCTAGAACCCAAAGGAACAAAGATTCAATTATGGTGGTTGTTGACAGATTCTCAAAGATGGCCCATTTTGTTCCATGCAACAAAACTCTTGATGCATCTCATGTTGCTGATTTGTATTTCAGGGAGATAGTGAGGCTTCATGGTATTCCCAAAACAATCACTTCTGATCGTGATTCTAAGTTTGTTGGTCATTTTTGGCGAACACTTTGGCGAAAGCTTGGAACTATCCTTCAATTCAGCTCTGCATATCATCCCCAAACGGATGGTCAAACTGAAGTTGTTAATCGAAGTTTGGGAAACCTCTTGAGGAGCTTTGTGGGAAAGAACATCCGTCAATGGGATCTCCTCCTTGCCCAAGCTGAATTTGCATATAATAGGTCTACTAGCCAAACCACTGGTTGTAGTCCTTTTGAAGCTGTCTATGGCCTTAACCCCATTAGCCCTCTTGATTTGGCTCCAATTCCTACTACTATTCAATTTAGTGGTGATGCTGATGAACGAGCCAAGGGAATCAAGAAGTTACATGAGCAGATTCGTGGTCAAATTGAGAAGAAAAATGAGAAGTATCGTATACAAGCCAATAAGCATAGAAAGCCAATGACTTTCAAAGCAGGAGATTTGGTGTGGATTCATCTTCGAAAAGAACGTTTTCCAGTGAAACGACGATCTAAGCTCCTACCAAGAGCCGATGGTCCGTTCAAAGTGCTCCAACGCATTGGAGAATGCTTACAAGATTGAGCTCCTGGCGAATATGGTGTTTCTGCCACTTTCAATGTGAGTGACTTAGCACCATATGAAGAAATTGAAGAGACCACGGACTTGAGGGCAAGTCCTCATCAACCGGGGGAGCCTGACATGGGTATGTCCAACAATGATGATTTAACATTAGCCCAAGCTTCATTCCAACTAAGTCCACAAGCCCAGCAAAATGCAAAGGCCAAAATGCTGAAATCCGGGTCCAGTGTAGTGTGTTCTTCTAGAACACCATGGCCATTCTTTCATCATTTGAAGAACATGTCCAGGTCAAACTTCAAGTTCAGAGTCTCATCTTTCCAACAAAACTGGTTTGAATGCATTTAGAGCTATGACCCGAAAGTTATGGCCGTTTTAAGTTTGCTGCTATCTAACTGTCAGACATGTGTTCCACACTTTGACTTCAAGGGAAGCTGTTTTTTCCACTTTGGCTGCTGCACGAAATTCCTGCTCCCTATCTATCCTAGCTGATTGTCTAGTTACATTAAGTTATTATCCTATGCTTAGAGGGTTGTTCTAAGCTTCTATAAATAAGTGTGTGTGCTAGTGTAGAAAGGAGAGTTGGAGTTAAAACTAGCCTTTGGCTTTTGTGAGGAGAGTTATCCTTGTATCTCTGTATCTCTTTGGTGTGAACCTTAGAGTGGTGAGTTCTTTGTTCTGTATCCCTAGTTGTAATCCTTTGGGTGGTGATAATCTATATCCCTTTGGTGTTATCTCTTGGGTGGTGAACTTCTATCTATCTTGTGTGTGTGAGTTTGAGTGTTTGTTTCCTTAGTCTTTTCTGTCCGGTATCATGATACACCTCCTTCGGGTTTTTGTACATTTTGGTTGCTGTGGACTATGTGTCCAAGTGGGTGGAGGCAGTTGCATGCAAGACCAATGACCATAGAGTTGTGGTCAAGTTTTTGAAGGACACATTTTTGCTCGGTTTGGTACACCTAGAGCGATTATTAGTGATGGAAGTGCATACGCAACGGATTTTTGGCTGATGAAGAAGTATTTCATCACACATAAGGTTGCCACCCTTTATCACCCACAGACGAGTGGGCAGGTTGAAGTGTCAAATCGTGAGATCAAACACATTTGAAAATAGTGAACCCCAGTAGGAAAGATTGGTCTCCGCGATTGAATGACACTTTATGGGCATATAGGATGGCATATAAGACACCGATTAGGATGTCACCATATCGGTTGGTGTACGGGAAAGCTTGTCATCTTCCCGTTAAGTTGGAGCATCGGGCATATTGGGCCATTAAGTAGCTAAACTTCAATTATTTGAAGGCCGGCTCTCAAAGGAAGCTCCAACTCACTAAACTAGAGGAGCTGAGGAATGATGCATATGACAGTTCGAGGAAGTACAAAGAACACATGAAGAAGGTTCATGACCAGAGCATTATAAGGAGATCTTTTGAGCCAGGTCAGAAAGTCCTTCTTCACAATTCTCGGTTGCATCTGTTTCCTGGCAAGTTGAAATCTCGGTGGACCGGCCCATTCATCATTAGGACAGTGTTTTCTCATGGGGCCATCAAGCTAGAGGATCCCAAGAATGGTAACATTTTTAAGGTGAACGGACAAAGAGTTAAATCATTCTTGGAGTTGAGGAGTTTAGAGGTTGAGGCTACTCTGTTGGAGGATCCGATTTATACAAAGTGATGTAGTCTCATATCACGAGTCTGGCTGAAGACGTTAAACTTAGCGCTTGTGGGAGGCACCCCTCGTTATGTTTCTTGCTTTATGTTTTGCTTTTGTTGTTCACCAGTCAAATTTGGGGTAGCATTCTTTAATGCTATACCTAAATTGACCCATCCCCTAGGTTAATTTGGTCACATTGTGGGCAATGTGACGTTTTAAGTTTGGGGGTGTTTTTGTAAATACTTGTTGTGTTTGTAAATATGTGTGTGAATATTTTATTTTGTGTGTTGTGTTTTTATTTAGTAAATTTCTTAAAAAAAAAAACTTTCTTGTGCACTCTGCGTTCGAATGTAGACGTGGGGTTGCATACGAACTCACTAGCGTGTGTTTGACCACAGCGCCCCACCACACACACACATTGACGCACAATTGCATTCGAACGTTCACCTTTACGTTTGAACGTAGAGCACACTTGACACATATGCACTCAACACGTGTGGTCGAACGCACTTACATGCATTCGAATGCACTCAGTTTTAGGACTCAAGTGGCCTATTTTTAGGTCACTGTTCATTTCCTTTCCACCATCCTTCAGCAGTGCCGTACACCCCATTTTTCTCTCCTCCCAAACACCCCAAAACCACCACTCCACCGTTGGCCATCATTTCCCACACCCCCTACACATCACCGCCGGCCTTTCCGCCCCAGCACGCATCATCGCCGGCTCCCATTTTCTCTTTTCCCCCAATTTTTTTCAATGAAATCCGAACCTCCCCAACCCCATTTTTCTTGCAATTTCTTTGCTATTTTGGGGCCCAATCCGTTCACGGATTGTGCCCCATTGAGTGTTGGTTTGGAAAGGGTTTTCAAACCCTTTATTTTTGGGTCGTACACCAGGTGCTCGACAAAAAGCCTCAACCACCTTCCAGAATGCCTAGAGGCCAAGGGTCGACTTCTCGATCCTTTGGGACCCGAGGCATGGTAGCCAGGCGGCCCATTAAGAGCCGAAAGCTCTTATTGGAGAACACCTTTGCCATCAAAGAGGAGTTCTCCAATAATGAAGCTACAAGTTGGGCGGTTCAAGAGCTAAATAACCGGGGTTTGAAGAGGCTTTTCAAGCTTGTTGCCTCCACTGCATACGAGTGCCTGGTCAGAGAGTTTTACGAGCATTTGACTTATGACTGCGACCAGCTGGACGTTCTTGTCTCTTCCATCGATGGAAGAGAAGTGGAGGTGACCGTAGCCGATGTAGCGGCCGTGTTGAAGTGCAACCACGAGCCTCCCGAGTCAGACATTCCTTGGCTCGAGTGCCCCCCCATGCTCACCCTCGAGGACATTGTTTTCGACATGTGTCAGGGGCAATATGCAGACCACCACCGAAATGCAGCCAGCAAAACGAAGATTCCCCAGAATCTTCTTTTCATTGATATGGTGCTATATAGGAACGTGTGTCCTTTAGGACACAGGACACAGAGGCGGGACTTGTTCCTCAGTGCCCTTTATACATTCCACAAAGGTTTCTAGTGCTCCATTCCCGAGATCATATGGCGATAGATTCAGAAATTCTGAGAAGGAGTGCACCATTGGGTAGCTGAGCACAAGAAGACCTGGGGTTTGCCTTTCCCTTTTCTCATCACTCACATTCTAAGAAAGAAAGGGATTAAAGGCAACGCTACAGACGGGCTGATCACTGAGAGCCCATACTTTGGCCGCATCCAGTGGAATCAGAGTTTGTCCCACATGCCTAGAGCCAGAGCCAGAGCCCATGGATATTTCAGAGATGACAGCTGAGCAAGACATAGCAGCTGAGCCAGAGAGAGCAGCAGAGCAGGTGGAGCAGCCAGAAGATGAGGAGGAGGAAGCGTATGATGAGACGATCACGCTCAGAGCCTCAGATTTTGTACACTTCCAGGACATCCTAGAGGACATGCGATTTCAGATCACAGATTTGCAGAGGGATGTACACCAGGACATGCTCGAGAGCCAGGAGATGCTCCGAGCCATCTTAGACAGGCTGCCACCAACCTCAGGACCTTCAGCACCACTAGCCCCGTGACGTCTTCGTGACGTTTTGGTTATTTTTTTTCATACCCCTTTGCACTACATTTATATTATCTTTATCCGCACACTGTGGGCAGTGCGAATTTTAAGTTTGGGGGTATTTTTCTGTGCACATTTGGTTTTTGATTATGCATTTTATTTTAATTATGGTTTATTTTCTTTTGTGAGCTTAAGTCAATGAACACATGATTACTTGTTAAAGGAATTTTAATTATGTTACTTTCTTTAGCAACATGAGATATTACATTTTAATTTGATTTTCACGAGCAAATTAGGCACGTAGTCTGTGGGATAAAATGTTGATTTCAGTCATGCTAGTTTTGAAATGCAGTTGGGTAACCTATTGGGAAATAACTGTGGTTTATGTCAAAAAAAAAAAAAAAAAATTCATTTTGAGCTTTCCACCGAGTAGCCGGATCTCATGCCTCATTAAGCATTGAGTGTTCGCATAAAAAAGTGAGGAGTTAGACTTGATTTGCAGAGCTTCATAGCCTTTTTGACTCAATGCCATAAAACCTTTTGGTTTAGGAGTCATTGACTTAACGCTTGATACATGGGTCAACTAGACAACTTAAGGGAGCTAAGCAATAAAAAAAACCTTCTTTTTGAAATAAACCTTGGTTGTTGTTTACAATGGGTAGTCTAATGAATTTTGAGTGTCAAAGCATGCATGACTAAGATTAGTGTTGAATTCACTTTCACTAGAATTGATTAGTGTGATATCTTATATTGCCATGTTTGTAGCTTGATTGATAATTCCCTAAAATTTGTGAAGATAGTGTTTGTTTGATTAAGCTTGCTCATGAATAAAACCATAATTGTTATATTGTTGCATGATTGAGAATAAAATGTTTGCACAATTGTTTGTGGGTATCTGATGTAGATTACGATGACCTATCTTATCTTTTAGTCTTTTATTTAAATTAGGTTTCTTTATTAGTCTTTTAATTGTTTTAGTTTACTTTTCCTTCTAGTACGCGGTTTTAGATTACTTTTCCTTTTAAGATGTGTAATTCTAGTTTATCTTAGATTACTTTTCCTTCTAGGATGTGTAATCCTAGTTTATGTTAACCTCTTTTATGTTTTAGCCTCTAAGCCTATAAATACAAGCTTAGACCCTTTGGAAAAACAGTTTATTATTATTGGCTTTGTTTAATAAGAATACTCGAGTTGAGTTTCTTGGTTCTTTTCCTTGAGCTTAGATAGCATCTCTGCTTAGAAGAAGATTTCTTTGATTTTGTGATAGTCTCACAATCTTAGGAATATTTATCCTTCATTTCTTGTTTTCTTGATTATTTACGTTCTAACCTGCATCGGTTGGTATCGAGCCCAGTCTCTTTCCATGGCGCCATCACAAGGGAAGGGTAACGCTTTGCACACTTGGAAGACGTGAATAATCTCCAAGAACCAGTTAGAGAAGAACCACGGCAACCTATCAAGCACAATCGAAGGTACAATTTTGCGAGCTTGAGGAACAAATTGCAGCCCTCACAAAACTATTGTCCATCGAGTGGTCGAGGAATCGGCATATACCCTCACCGCCCGAATCGGAAGAGGATGGCGCAATTGTGGAGGATGAAGGCGGAGACCCTTTTGTGGGCCGGAGTGCAGGCATCAACCCCTTGTACAAGCTCAACCAAGGAGTTCAAGAGTCATCCATGGAAAATAAAACATTCCACCAAAGAAGTACCTAAGAAAGCTAGGGCTTGAGACCAAAAGTCATCCTAGTCCCTACATTGGATGGTGCCAACAATTTCAGCGATATGCATCTTATATTGCCAAGTTCCTTTTCTATTGGGGCTAAATATATGGATCCAAGTTCCTTTTCTATTGGGGGCTAAATATATGTGTCACTTGTTATTGGCTAAATACATGGATCAAACAGTATCCTGTCTACTATTATTGAAGCAGTAAAACCAAGTTGACGTTGTTACAAAGCCCATGGCGAGCCACAACCTTCACAAGGAAATACAGAATCTGTGGAAGAAGGGCGTTAGGATCCGAAGTCATTGATGAAGAGTTCGAGCATGAATGTGTTGAAGATGTAGATCCTTCACAAGGGTTTGTAGATTGGGATTCTCCACCGACCTATGATGAAGACATCAATGAGAAAGATCCAATTGAAGAACCTTTGGCATTCACCCTAGAGGAAGAGCATGAAGAACTAGGCAAACAAGTGGACGAGGTAAATCTGTCGGAGAGTTTTGCACTTTTTGACGACAATTCTACATATTATGTGCCTGTTAAGAGTCTCAAAGGTAAAGTCTTTGATTTTAGTGTTGAGCCAATTGACTACGTTGATTTCATTGGGATAGATGCTATTTTATCAAATTATTCTAGCCGAAATTGTGATGAAATCTATATGGTGGAAGAGGCTTTTTGTCAAAGATTGAAAGGGTCTTTGTGAGTTCTTTGGGGATTCGGGCTTGTGGGAAGAGCAAAGCACAGAGAAGCATAACAAGTCTACAGAAAAGAGGTGTGTGGGGATTTCACAACAACCATCAAGATACTCCACTAATGAAGATCACTATGATTATTATGGGCGTGGCCTTGCTGTAAAGTTGAGAAGAGGCGATTGGAATGAGTTGACGGACATCCAAAAGACCGTGGAAGAGACCGGCCGAATTAGAGGATGAATTCTCTCCAACACAGGAGGATGATGTAGATTAGGATGACCTATCTTATCTTTTAGTCTTTTATTTAAATTAGGTTTCTTTATTAGTCTTTTAATTGTTTTAGTTTACTTTTCCTTCTAGTACGCGGTTTTAGATTACTTTTCCTTGTAGGATGTGTAATCCTAGTTTATCTTAGATTACTTTTCCTTTTAGGATGTGTAATCCTAGTTTATGTTAACCTCTTTTATGTTTTAGCCTCTAAGCCTATAAATATAGGCTTAGACCCTTTGGAAAAACAGTTTATTATTATTATTGGTTTTGTTTAATAAGAATACTCAGAGTTGAGTTTCTTGATTCTTTTTCCTTCAGGCTTAGATAGCATCTATTGCTTAACGAAGATTTCTTTGATTTTCTGATAGTCTCACAATCTTAGGAATATTTATCCCTTATGTTTACTGTTTTCTTGATTATTTACGTTCTAACCCTGCATCAATATTCCATCTCCATCTTACCTACCTTGGATGTGGATGCTTTGTCTGGAGATACTTGTGTTGGTTCATCCGCTCCTATGATCTTACCATTTTCTAGAGTTGTAATAGCTTGCACTTGCTGGTGACCTCCTGGATTAGGTATTGTTTGGGCAGGGAATTCCCCTTGCATTCTTCCACTCAGCTCTTTGAATAGATTGCTCATGCTTTGCATTGGTTTATCTTTGCTCAATCCAAAATTGTTTTTCATCTGCCAAAAACTACTCTTGCGAAGCTGCCAATTGCCTTACAATACTCTTTAAGTCACTCTTCTTTGACTCTTGAATTGGTTGGGCTACTTGTTGGGAGTTCCTTTGCTGCCCTTGAAGGTTCAGAGCATTCTGATTGGTACTCCATGAGAAGTTGGGGTGGTTTCGCCACCCTGGATTGTTGGTGTTGGAGTATAGGTTGTTCTTGGGAGGATAATTGTCTTGTCCCACATAGTTTGCTTGCTCTTGATCTGCAGATGAATACAAAGGGAAAGTGTCAGTAGTGTGATCAAACTGAGAACAAATAGCACATACCTGGATTGGTGTAGCTTGTTGACTAGGTGAGATATTCTGCAAAGCCATGGCCTTGATGATCATATCTAATTTTCTGTCCACAATGGCCATGTGATTTGATGATCCACCACTTGCCCTTGCTCTTTACTCCTTGTCTCCCCCTCTGGACGAGAATTGTTGAGAGTGCTCACTTAATGTCTCAAAAAGCTCCATGGCTTCTTCACTGCTTTTTTCCATTAGCACTCCTCCACAACCAGAATCAACAACCCCTTTATTTGTGTCATTTAGACCTTCATAAAAAGCCTATACCAGCTCATCTTGAGGTAGCTTGTGATGTGGACACTTGAGCAGCAAGTCATTGAAATGCCCCCATGCTTTGAAAAATAGGTCGCCATCTCTCTGTTGCCAAGATTGAATTTCCTTCTTCATTTGCCTTGTCTTTGGAGCTAGAAAGAATTTCTTTAGGAACTTACTAGACAGCGCTTCCCAAGTATGGATGGTACTTGAAGGCATTGAATTGTACCACAACCTCACATTGTCTTTCAAGGAAAAAGGAAAGAGAATCATCCTAATTCCCTCTTGATCTTGGCCTTGGATATGTTGAAACTTGCAAAGATCTGAGAATTCCCTAAGGTGCAAGTTTGGATCCTTAGTAGGTGTGCCTTTGAAGTGTGTCAATGTGTTGAGTATTTGTGGGGATATGTAGTAAATTCCCTTCTGCCTCCGGTTGATAGGCAATACATGACGACTGGTTGGGATTGTCTGGGATGAATGATTGTTTCATGGGTCTTCGCTCTAGTGGCGGTTGATTCACAAGTTGCGGTTGGTTGACACGTTGTTCGGCCATAGTTTCCTCTATTTGGAATTCTTTTTCTTCCTCCTCAACTTTGTCTCTAGGCTTCTGTCGAATGGTTTGCTCAATTTCCGTATCAATTGGAAGGATGGTTGGATTCTTGGATCGAAGCCCTTGCATTAACCGGGTGAAATTTGGCAGTTACAGCAGCTGTGTAGATGTCATTGGAACTGCGCTCGATCGCTGAAGGATGTGCGCTCGATCGCACCCAGGCTGTGATCGTTCACTTTGACAGAGACTCTATTGCCGCAGAACTGAAACAACACAGAAAAACATAGACTTTTTTTTTTTTTTTGAAAATTAAAACAGAATTGAAATTAAACAAACTAATTCTAAAACAGAATTAAACAAAACAAAATTGAAAACAAAAACAAAATTAAACTAAATGAAAACAATTCTAAAACGAATTTAACGCAATCTCCGACAACGGCGCCAAAAACATGCTGTTGAAACTATCTACCTAAATTAATAGGCAAATAATCGCAGTTTTACTTGCAAGTACACAAGGTCAAAAGTGTAGCATAATGTGTAAGTGCAAGATCGATCCCACATGGATTGCTAAATTTTGCTTCAAATTAGTTACGCAAGGTAAAATAAATGAGAGAAAAATTGAGTTTTAATTCAATAAAGATAAGGAGCAGAGCTTTGATTTCCACCACTAATCATGCTTATATAATAAAACAATATGACAGTGGTTAAATTACATGATGAATATTTAATGGTTACCAACCTAAGGGCATGGCGTATACTCCTTAAGCTATTGGTTTTCCTAAGCAACGAATTAAGCATGGCGTATACTCTAACTCTTTTCTTTCTTAAAGGGTTTAGCATGGCATATACTAAGTTGTTCTCTAAGAAAGCATATGAATTGTGAAAACCGACAACCACATGAGACCTAGGGCATAGTATATACTCCTGGTTTCCCATGTTGATTAACCCAAGAACCCGGCGTGGAATGCTTTTGTTACTTATGTTTAAACTCAGGACTCGGCCATCCAAATTGATCAAACTAACAAGTCCATACCAATGCATATGTTGATCAAGACACATATGAGAATTCATGAAGCAATATTAATCAAGTTAAATACCATCATGCAATTATCGCAATGGCACCATATTGAATTAAAATATGAACATGATCAGGGCTTCAATCAAGCCCTGCTGAAAGGTTTAGTTACACATAATATTGATGCTATTCATCTTCATAAAATCATATAAAGGAAAAGAATAAACTCGAAAAATCGCTTCCTTGAGAGCCCGTAAATTCTTCTCCAAAATTGAGTGTGTGTTTTTCTATGTTTCCAAACCTATTTATAAAGTCTAGGGAAACCCTAGAAACCCTAAAAATCATAGGGTTTAGTTTAGTTGCGAAAACCCTAAAACTAAAGCTTTCAAAAATAAGGCTGTGGTTGACTTGGGCTTCACACATAGGTCCGCTCGATCGAAGCCATGTGTGCTTGATTGCACTCAATCCTCTTCTTGTGCATGTGAATGAAGGCGCGCTCAATCCTTGCTTGGGTGCTCAAGCGCTAATGCACTCGATCGTAGGTCTCCTATAATCGATCGCTCTAGTAGAGACTCCATTTCTTGAGCAAACCTCTAGCTTTTCCCAATTTCTGTTCTTTAAGCCCAAACTTCCTGAAATGTCTCCTTTTCTTCCATAGAAGTATAAAACAAAGTAAACACAAAAAGAAAGTAAATTAGAACAAAATAACACAAATTAAGAGCATAACAAATATAAATTAAGGGGGCTTAAATATGAATATTTAAGCACTTATCAGTATGGTATGTTGTGCAATGGCTGGGGCACTGGTATTATACTATAGGTCCGTCGGGACAATGCCAACCCTGCTGAGAATAGGTAATATCTCGGGTAGACCATATATGGGAGTTATGACTTATAATGCATTAGCCTTTTCTGCATTAAAACAATTAGGTAATTATCACCAGTTTTATACCATAAGCTTTGAAAACCCTAAAACCTATTAAATGGTTTATTAACGGAGGTAATGCCTTCTTTTTGGTTATTACGCAAATTGCACTTTTATTTTCATTAATTGGGCTCATGTCATACCTAAGATGCGAGGTTTACTTACTAAGTCATCAGACTTACGCTGTTATTATTCTCTAGGTAACCTGGTTTATTGCTATGGAAGTGGCAAGAGATACTACTACTTAACTGGTTTGGCTTTACTTATAATTACTGGTTTGTCTTTACTGTTTAGCAGCTCCATGTTCTTACTTGATGAATTATAGTGACTCAAATTTATTCACCTTTCCTTGCATTTATTCTGATATTTTCAGAACGGTGATTTCCTGTTTAGTCACAAGTTGGCTTAAATGGGTAAATTGCCAATAACTCCACTGGATTAGTTGAGGCTGAATTTAGGGGCATTATAGTATGGTATCTGAGCATATGGTCTTGCTGATCGTAGCCATAAATCTAAGAATAGGATATAGCATCTAGGGTTGATCTTAAAGAACTAGAGCATAAGATAGGTTTAGTTCCCTTGTTTATGGGTGGAGGCCACCGTAACGGCCTATTTGATTGTTTGACTTCGGATGAACGGGATCACCTGTTCTATGTTATAGGCACCTAATCCTGCTTCATATTCAAATGCGCAATGGTTGTGCCTATCGATCGTTCATGAATGGCCAGCTGAGTTCAGACCATATGCAATCGGATACCAACCTTGCTCTAGTGAACGTAGGGTTTCAACCCGGGCCAACAACCAAGAGCTGAAGCCTTCCCTTGGCCAGCTGAAGGAAAGGAGGCACGTGTACCGACTAAGAAGAAACCAGCCGTACCTAAGTATTGCAGTATCTCAGCAATACGCGATTTCCCACCTATCCCCAGAAGGTTTAACCCTCATCTCAGTGACGAAAGGAAACAAGCAATGCATACTCATCTGACTTAGATTTCAGATAAATACGCTTGAATGGAACTAGAGGAAATCTGACTGCTGAAGGTGGAACTAGAAGGATCCGACAGTCAAAGGACTGCATTTCTCTCTAGCATCAACAAGGGCTACGAGGCACTAGTTAAGGATGAGGAAGACCCGTCTAAGGACTCGTTCGAGGAATTGGGATAGTTATCCATAGATGTTAGATAGCTAGGTTTTCTCTCACCCTTAGCAATGATGAGTTTTGTGTTTTGTGCATCTCAGCTCGATTGTAGAACACAAAGGAATTTTCACTGTACCCCTAATTTCAGAAATAAAATCATTTTGACATGCCTTGTTTATTCCTAACTTTTCTTTTCTGAGCCTTGCAAAAATTTCTAAAAGCTTTCAAAAAAAAAAAGCATTTTAGGGTTAAGCGGGCGTATGCACTCGTAACCGGACGTACACCATTAATCTAGCATTTTTTAAAATCAAACCCTATTCATTCCTATTTTCTTTCATTTTTCTCAAACTTAAACACCTTCAAAGGGATTTTCGACCAAGTCTCCGTGATTTCAAAAGGATTTCAAGTTCACATTTCAAATTAAACCTGAGGTATGAGATTTTCCAAAGTTTTCCCCAATTTTTCGTAGCTTAGGGTTTTGAGTTTTAATCTTGATTTCTCCTGCATTTTTGCATATTAGCTGGCTTGGTTGTCAACTAGGGACATGTTACAAGTTATATATGCATGCATTTTGAGCATTATCCCCTTTGGGGGTTTTTGCCCTAAATCCGAAATCCTTCAAATTTCTTGATCCCTTCATGAAATTAATGCATGCAATGACACCTAAACCCTTCCATGATGACTTAGGAACAAAACTCATTCACTATTTTTCCCGGAATTGATCAAAAAAATTTGGGTCAAAAACCCTAGTTTTTGAAAATTAGGGGTTTCGGATTTCTGTTGATCTTGTGATTTCTTGGGGTCATTTGAACCACTTGGAGCCCAAAACTTGTATTTTGGAACTTAGACTATGATTTACCTTTCGGATTGGAATTTTTCGTCCAAGTCCAAAATTACCAAAATGCCCTCACACCCAAAGGATAGGGTTTTTGCCCTAATCTGACCCCATAAAGCGGGAATTCAAACCTATCTAAATTTTAGAAGCATGAATCTTTTCTTAAGGACTCGATTTGTTAACCCAGACCTTGGAGACCCCGTCCAATTCTCACAATTACCCAAAATACCTTCCTTTCCTAGAAGGGGCATTTTCATCTTTTACCACCTAACCTAATCAAATGGGTCCTAATCGATCACCATGGGATCCAATACCACCTAGTTAATCATAATCCTCATTATTTTTTATTAACCTCAAATTAACAAAATGCCCTTCTTTTCCTAGAACGGGCAATTTGGACTTTTAAGGCTTGCCTTTTCTAATACACCTTAAATCATTGCTAGGTATTTCATATCTATCTAGCTAACCGAAACATCATTAAAAGCCACCTAAGTTTGGATTCACCAACACAACTTCTTTTTCTTTTTCCTGTACCGCTTATGGACATGTAGGACTAGGACCGTTGAATGGGCTTTCGCGTGGGGTAGTTTTTGCATAGAGTTGTGAGCATAGTGTTGATAAGCGTTTTTCGTGCAGGACAATAGTACGTACACGCACTAGTAAGGCCACTTCTTCCTTGGCTGCACACTAGCAACCACGTTGAGCACCATTACTGGAGGCTCAAGACGCTGAGTCGAGCTAGAGGTTGTGATGAAGGACGTGGAGAGTGATGACGCTGCCAGAGACAGGCCAGGCCCTAGTGAGCCTATCAGAGAGGCCAGCACCGCCACGAACACAGAGGATGATGATCTTGTATACAACCGCACCCGCTTCAAAGGACAAGGTCAGGCGCCATTACCGAGTGCAGGATCATTGTCGAGAGGGGGCCCATTATAGAGGAATTTGATGAGCACGCATTGAGGGTATGGACAATGCTAGATGCCCAGTGGTAGAGGATCACTGCCCTGCAGTAGAGGAGATTGTATAGGAGTCCTACGCGAACCTGTTGTGCAAATATCTACCTAAATTAATAGGCAAATAATTGTACGTTTTACTTGCAAGTGCACAAGGTCAAAAAGTGTAGTATAGTGTGTAAGTGCCAGATCGATCCCACAAAATTGGTAAATTTTGCTTAAAATTAAGTTCGCAATATAAAATAAAAGAGAGAAAAATTGAGTTTTAATTCAATAATGATAAGGAGCAGGGCTTTGATTTCCACCACTAATCATGCTTATACAATAAAACAATATGGCAGTGCTAAAATTACATGATGAGTATTTAATGGTTGCCAACCTAGGGCATGGTGTATACTCCCGGTTTCCCATGTTGATTAACCCAAGAACCCGGCGTGGATTACTTTTGTTACTTATGTTAAACCCAAGACTCGGTCATCCAAATTGATCTAACTAACAAGTCCAGACCACATGCATATGTTGATCAGGCAGACACATATGAGGAATTCATGAAAATAGGTATTAATCAAGTTAAATACTATCATGCAATTATTGCAAAGGCGCCAATATTGAATTAAAAAATAAACATGAGCCCTACTAAAAGGTTTAGTTACAAATAATATTGATGCTAATCATCTTCATAAAATAAAGGGAAAAGAATAAACCAAGAAAATTACTTCCTTGAGAGCCGTAAATTCTTCTCCAAAATTCAGTGTGTGTTTTTCTTGTTTACAGGCCTATTTATAAGACTCTAAGAGAATTCTAGAAACCCTAAAAATTGTAAGGTTGAATCCTTGTGCAACAAGGATTCACCAAAACCCTAAAACCAAAAACTTCCAAAACGGGGCTGCGGCTAGATTGGGCTTCACACACAGGTGCGCTTGATTGCTGTTAGTGCGCTTGATCACACTACAATCGCTTTCTTCTTTTGCGCGAGAACACAGGTGCATTCAAACCTTGCCCTGGGCGCTCAAGCGCTAGTGTGCTCGATCGCAGATCTCCTGTGCCCAATCACTCTCATAGACTCCAGCTCTTTCTTCATCTTCTTCTAGCTTTTTCCAAATTCTTGTCCATTAAGCCCTAAACAAAGAAAACCCAAAAAGAAAGTAAAATAGAACAAAACAACATAAACTAAGAGCATAACAAATATAAATTAAGGGGCTTAAATATGAATATTTAAACACTTATCAGAACCTCCACCAGAGATGCAGTGATTCTTTCCACACTTGGCTCAAGGGGACGATGATAGAGGTGAACCCTACACTCGTCAGCACGTTCACCGGAGTACCTCGTGTACAAGACCCAACTTACCCGTATCTAGTTGACCGTCTCCCCACTCATGCTAATATAGTAGCGTGTTTCGCTAAGGGGCACCTTCACCAGATGGAGCTAGACGAAGAGGGTAGCTTCTAGATGAGTGACTTCAGCAATGATGTTTGATGCATCTACCATATATTCTGGTGAGCCAGGTACTCCCAGTCATTAGCCATACGCTAATCACCATAGATAGGGCACACTGTCTTTATGCCCTATTGATTAAGGCTTCCATCGACTACGGCTCCTTAGTCACTTCCACGATGATGTTAGTCCGACTCTTGGACAAGGGATTCGCATTGCCATACAAGGCCTTGATCACTCGGATCGTGGAGCACTTTAGGGTGGATATGACAGGGCTAAGGGAGATTCAGCTGGAGAAGGGATCTATGGTTGTACGTGATAAGTGCTTAAATATTCATATTTAAGCCCCTTAATTTATATTTGTTCTGTCTCTAGCTTTCAACACATTAAAGAAGCTGCTCACATCGACCCTAATAATGATGGCACCTGATTGGAGCCTTCCTTTTGAGCTAATATGTGATGCCAATGACTTTGCCTTGGGAGCTGTTTTGGGGCAAAGAATCAATAAGGTACCTCATGCTATCTATTATTCTTCTAGAACTTTGAATGATGCCCAGCTAAATTATTCTACCACTGAAAAAGAATTGTTAGCTGTCATTTTTGCTTTGGAGAAGTTTAGATCATACCTAATTGGCTCTAAGGTTATTATATTCACTGACCATGCTGCTTTGAGATATTTGTTTGCTAAGAAAGATGCAAAGCCAAGATTGATCAGATGGTTTACTGCAAAAATTTGACTTGGAAATTAGAGATAAAAAGGGTAGTGAGAATGTTGTCGCAGATCACCTATCCAGGCTACTTCATGAAAAAGAAAAAGAAGAAGAGCTGCCTTTGAATGAAAACTTCCCAGATGAACAATTGTTTGCAATAGAGGTACAACTTCCATGGTATGCAGATATTGTTAATTATCTAACTGCCAAAAGTTTTCCACTAATTATGTCTAGTCAAGAAAGGAAGAGGTAGATGTCCATCTCTAGACATTACCATTGGAATGACCCCTATTTGTTCAAATTCTACCCTGATCAAATCATCAGGAGGTGTGTCTCTAAGGAGGATCAATTGAGCATATTGTAGCATTGCCATCAGTTTGCATGTGGAGGACACTTTGGGGCCAAGAGAACAGCTCTTAAGGTACTACAATTTGGTTTTTATTGGCCTAATGTGTTTAAAGATGTCTTTTTGTTTTGCAGCTCTTGTGATAGATGCCAGAGGTCAGGTAACATCTCATCCAAATACCAGATGCCATTGCAAAATATTCTAGTGGTGGAGCTTTTTGATGTTTGGGGTATTGACTTCATGGTTCCTTTCCCTAATTCATATGGAAATTTATATATTCTTGTGGGTGTGGATTATGTGTCCAAAGGGTCGAGGCTGTTCCTTCAAAGACTAATGATCACAAAGTTGTTGTGAAGTTTTTGCAAGAGAAACATCTTTACTAGGTTTGGGACTCCAAGGGCTATAATCAGTGATGGAGGAAGCCACTTCAACAATCAGGCTTTTATGTCTTTGATCAAGAAGTATGGGATCACCCACAAGGTTGGCACTCCCTATCATCCTCAAACCAGTGGCCAAGTAGAAATAAACAACAAAGAAATTAAAGGCATCTTGGAAACGACGGTGAATACCAGTAAGAAGGATTGGTCTCTACGCTTGAATGATGCACTATGGGCATATAGGACTGCGTACAAGACCCCAATTGGTATGTCTCCATATAGATTAGTCTTTGGGAAAGCATGTCATCTACCGGTGGAATTAGAGCACAGAGCATATTGGGCAATCAAGAAGTTCAACTTTGACATGAAACAAGCAAGGGATAAGAAGAAGTTGCAATTAAATGAGCTTGAAGAATTGAGGCAGGATGCATATGAGAACGCCAAGCTTTACAAGGAAAGAACAAAGGCATATCATGGCAAACAGTTGGTCAGGAAGGAGTTTCACGTGGGATAGAAGGTGTTAATCTACAATTCACGATTAAGATTGTTCCCATGTAAGCTCAAGTCCCGATGGTTTGGACCTTGTACTGTCACCAAAGTGTTCCCTCATGGTGCGTTGCAGGTTTACAATCCATGAAAAGAATAGGACATTTATTGTGAATGGACACAGAGTAAAGCCATACTTTGAAACTAAATTATTACCAAGAGATGAAGATTTGGCACTCCAATTTGTCCAAGATGCAGAAGCACAAAGAGCACTTGAGTCACAATTGGTGGACTTCAAGTGCACCTTCCCAAAGAGTAGCACTGAAGCTACTGTGGAGATCGTTTGACCTACTTATAGTTCAAACACCTTTGTGAGGTTAGTGGTACTGAGGCCATTGAATGCGGTAAAACTTTCTTACTTTTCTGCCTTTTCTTTACTTTCGTTTTTCAATTTGTGTTTTTATTTGTTTTTTTTTTCCCTTAGTCAATTTCATAGTTCAGTCAAGGGAAAGTGCATTCTGAGATAGTGATTGATCACAGTGTGAATTGCAAATGATCACTAAAACCTCTTAGATTGTACTGACCATTCTGTGGAAGTGATCAATCACAATGCGAACAGCGATCGAGCGCCTAAACTGCTTAGATAAAGCTGTACATTCTGTGGAAGTGATAAAGCTCACAACCCCAACCCTTTTATGTATATTCTTTGACAATTGCAATCTACTTAAACAGATTGTAGTTGTCCTCTGTTGTTGGATTGTTTCTCTTTTGTAGGGGGTTGGAAATTTTTGGAGGTTGTTGTTCAACACTTGGATTGCAAGCTGCACAACACCTGTTTTATAAAAGTCCTGAGCAAAACTCAAGATGCCCCAAACCATTGCTTCCACCTCTCAAGCTTCCAGCTCCCGCGCCCAATCTTCCCAACCCATTTGTGATCAGCGGGAGATCATTTTTTAGACCACTTTTGACATCAATGGTGACTTCAAAAATTTTGAAGCAACCCAAGAGTTCAATGGGCAGTCCATGGGCAGTCCAAGAGTTCACATGCCGTGGGTTGAAGAAGTTGTTCAAACTCGTCACCTCCACGGAGTACACAAAGCTGGTGGTCCAATTCTTTACCAATTTGCACACTAACTGCAATAGGCAGGGCATCCTATTCTCCACCGCTCAAGGGAAGCAAGTTGAGGTGACAACTGCCGATATTGCTGCCGCCTTAAAATGCAATGATGAACACCCCTGCAAATGCACAATTGGATGAACAGCCGGAGTCCTTTTATATCTCCAAAATAATTGAAGACATGTGTGCTGGATAGTACGTTGACAACAAAAATAGTGCGGACAGCCAGTCCAAATTGCCCCCACAACTCTAGCTTATGGATTCCATTTTGTAGCGTAATGTGTGCCCTCTAGGAGACAAAACATAGAGGCGTGACCAGTTCATCCAAGCATGTACACCTTTTATAAAGGCCATTGGTACTCCATCCCATAAATCATTTGGAATCAAATTAACAAGTTTTGGGAAGGAGTGCATTGGCGCAAAGCCACAACTGCCAATTCATGGGGGGCTACCACTTCTGTTTCTACTCACGCATATCATGAAGAAGAAAGGCATTAAGGGGACTAATGAAGATGGACCTATCACAGAACATCCTTTCTTTGGCAGAAACCAGTGGAACCACAACCAGTCACATATGCCAAGGGGCCTTAGGGCATAAATCCCTGCTGAGGAAAGAGTGGAGGAAGTAGAACAAATGGAAGAAGATGCACCTACACCTCAACAAGGTGAGAGAAGAAGATCTGTCATCATAAGCCGAACTGAATATGAATTCTTGCGTGGTGCAAATCAGCTCATGGAAAGGCTGGAACAGCGTTTTGCCAATATGGAAAAGTAGTTTGATACACAAGGCAAGATGATCAAAGCCATTCTGGAGTGACTACCACCAGCTGCAGGGGAATCATCTTCAGTACCACATGGGGAACGTCATTGAGCAGCCACGCTGTCTAGCTGAAGATGTTAAACTTAGCGCTCATGGGAGGCACCCCACAACATATCTTTTTATTTCTTTGTTTGTTTGATTTTATTTTTATTTTTGGTTTTTGTTTTCCTTTGTTACTTTAGAATTTTCTTTTTCAGGGACAAGTGTGCTTGAGTTCAAGTTTGGGGGGAATGCTTTGAGTCATACCTATACTCCAGCCAGTTTCTCCAATCCCAGGTTAGCTCTTTCGATGTATTTACACATTGGGGACAATGTGCAAATTAGGTTTGGGGGTATGAAGTGATGGAGATCAAGGCACCACTTCGAAGGATTTCATTCAAGTACCAATTGGGCCGGTTACGAGAGCACGAGCAAAGAAGTTCAAGGATGTACTCAACGGACTCATTCAAGAGTTATGGGCTCAAGCAAATTCATGGAGGCCCATTGAGCATGATCCACGTGGGCAACAAAGAATCGTCACCTTCATTCAAGAACCCAAGAACGATCTTGGGTTCCCTTTCGTTGTTGGGTCTCGTTATTCTTGACGGGGTTCACATCATGAAGACACATTTACACAAACTTTGTCCCATTTTTGATAAATAAATAAATAAATAAAATTTGATCATTGATAAGTGTTCACTCTTGCCTCAAAGCATTAAGTGTTCACGTCAAAAGGTGAAGAGATTTGATTTGGGTCAAAATATGACTAGTTTAGTTTTGTAGCCTTTTTTACTTGAGTTAGTAAGTCCTTAGGAGAGTCATTACACCTAATGTCCTGAAACCATCTGGTTTGGGAGTCATTGGCTCAACGCTCGCTACATGGGTCAATTAGAAAGCTTAAGAGAACTAAACATTGTAGAGTCAAAGATAAAAGAAAGAAAGAAAAATATAATAAAATTATGCCATTGTTATTCATTCTAATGGGAAATTCAATGAATCTTGAGATGTTGAGACATTGCACATTGAAATTATTTGGAAGCTTCATAGTTTTGTGCTAGTTCACTTTACACTACTTCGAACTTGTGATGCCTAGGTTGCCTGTTGTAAGTGATTAGACTTTAAAATTCCAATTCATTGTGAAGATGGAGTTTAACGTTTTAAGCTTGCTAATGAATGAAAATCATGGTTTTGAGTGATGCTTTAATTTTAAGATAACATGAACTGTGCATAATGTTTGTGGGTAACATTTTTGGAAAACCCTCATGAGACTTAACTCGTCCTCTAGGGAATTCCTAGGGGTTTAAAAGGCTTGTTGCATATGTTAAATGCAACCGTACATCCCACGAAAGCTGGACTTCTCTTTTTGTTTTGCATTTAGTTTATAGTTTTGTATTACTAAGGGACTAGCAATATGTAAGTTTTGGGGGGGGTTGATAATATTTAAGCACCTTAATTTATCTTTGTTATGTCCTTAGTTATGTTATTTTGTTCTATTTTACTTTCCTTCTGTGTTTTCTTTCTTTTACAGGTCTTTGGAAGAAAGGAAAGTATTCTGGAAGTCTAGGGCTTTATGGACAAGAATTTGGAAGAGCTAGAGTTTGTAAGAGTGATCGAGTGCAAGAGATCTGCGATCGAGTGCACCAGCGCTTGAGTGCCCAAGGCAAGGATCAAACGCACCTGCATTCGAGCACGGAAGAAGGAGATCGATCGTATTGCGATCAAGCGCACTTGTGCGTGAAACCCAATCCATGTTTTGGAAGTTTTTGGTTTTTAGGGTTTTGGATTTTAGGGTTTCTAGGACTCTCTTAGACTCTATAAATAGGCTTTTCCTTTATTTTATTTTATGAAGATGATTAGCATCAATATTATGTGTAACTAAACCTTTCAGTAGGGCTTATTGAAGCCCTAATCATGTTTATACTTTAATTCAATATTGGCGCCTTTGCGATAATTGCATGATAGTATTTTACTTGATTAATACCTGTTTTCATGAATTCCTCATATGTGTCTGCCTGATCAACATATGCATATGGTATGGAGTTGTTAGTTAGATCAATTTAGATGGCAAGTCCTGGGTTTAACATAAGTAACAAAAGTAACCTACGTCGGGTTCTTGGGTTAATCAACATGGGAAACTGGGAGTATATGCCATGCCCTACCTCTTTCTCATTAGTTAATCAAACTCAATTTTCTCTCTTCTATTTTATATTGTGAACTTAATTTTAAGCAAAATTTACCAATCTCTTTGGGTTCGATCTTGCACTTACACATTATACTACTACATTGACCTTGTGCACTTGCAAGTTAAACATACAATTATTTGCCTATTAATTCAGGTAGATATTTGCACAACAATTTTTTGGCCCCATCGTCGGGGAATTGCATTAAATTCTGTTTAGAATTGGTTTCATTTAGTTTAATTTAGTTTTTTTTTTTAATTTTAATTCTGTTTTTGTCTAATTTAGTTTTAGAATTATTTTGTCTAATTTTAGTTCTATTTAAATTTCGTTTTTAGTTTCTGCATTGTTCAATTCTGCGGCATATAGTTCCTGTAACTGTGAACGATCTCAACCCGAGTGCGATGGAGCGCCCAGCGATCAAGCGTACATCCTTCAGCGATCGTCCACTTGATACGTAAAATTGAGCTACCATTCATGTAGTTCCCGTAGACAATGTTGAGGAAGAAGAAGAAGAACTCCAACTAGAGGAAGCTATGGTGGAACAACATGTCAACCAACCGCAGCTTAGGAACCAGTCACCACTAGAGCGAAGGCCCATGAAACAGGCTTTCATCCCGGACAATCCAAACCAGACATCATGCATTGCCTATCAACCTGAGGCAGAAGGAAATTACTACATATCCCCACAAATACTCAATGCATGGATGCACTTCAGAGGCACACCTACTGAGGATCCAAACTTGCACCTAAGGGAATTCACTGATCTTTGCAAGTTTCAACATGTCCAAGGCCTGGATCAAGAGGGAATCAGGATGATTCTCTTCCCTTTTTCCTTGCAAGATAACGCGAGGTTGTGGTACAATTCAATGCCTTCAAATACCATCCACACTTGGGAAGCGCTATCCAGTAAGTTCCTAACGAAATTTTTTCTAGCTCAGAAGACAAGGCAGATGAGGAAGGAAATTCAATCTTGGTAACAGAGAAATGGTGACTTATTCTTTGAGGCATGGGGGCATTTCAATGATTTCCTTCTAAAGTGTACACATCACAAGCTCCCTCAAGATGAGCTAGTACAGGATTTTTATGAAGGCCTAAATGATGCGAATAAAGGGGTTGTTGATTCTGGTTGTGGAGGAGTGCTGATGGAAAAGAGCAGTGAAGAAGCCATGGAACTATTTGAGACGTTAAGTGAGCACTCCCAACAATTCTCTTCTAGAGGAAGACAAGGAGTAAAGAGCAAGGGCATGTATGAAGTGAACCTAAATGGTGGATCTCCAAGTCACATGGTTACTATGGACAGAAAGTTAGATATGATTGTCAAGGCCATGGCATTGCAGAACATCTCACCTAGTCAACAAGCTGCACCAATCTAGGTATGTGCTATTTGTTCTCAGTTTGATCACACTACTGACACTTGCCCTTTGTATTCATCTGCAGATCAAGAGCAAGCAAATTATGTGGGACAGAACAATTTTCCTCCTAAGAACAACCCATACTCCAGCACCTACAATCCAAGGTGGCGAAACCACCCCAACTTTCATATGGCGTAACAATCAGAATGCTTTAAACCATCAAGGGTAGCATTGGAACCCCCAACAAGCAACCCAACCAGTTCAGGAGTCAAAGAAGAATGACCTAGAGAGTATTATAAGACAAATGGCAACTCAACAACAACAGATGCTGACCACACAAGAGCAATTTATGGCAGAGGAAAAACAATTTCGGACTAAGCAAAGGCAAACCACCACCAAGCATGAGCAATCTATTCAAAGGTTGGAAGTACAAGTGGGGCAGTTGGCTAAAGAGATGAATGTTAGAAAGCAAGGAGAATTCCAAGCCCAAACAATACCTAATCTAGGAAGCTACTAGCAAGTGCAAGTTGTTACAACTCTCAGAAACAGTAAGATCATAAGAGTGGATGAACCAACAAAAGCATCTACAAGTGAAGCATCCACATCCAAGGTAATTAAAATGGAGAGGGAATACCCACCACCACCCTTCCCTCAAAGGTTAGTAAAGCCAAAAAAGGAGAAGAAATTGTTTGATATTCCTTTACTAGATGCAATTCAACAAATACTTCTATATGCTAAATTTTTAAAGGATTGTCGCACTCATAAACGAAAGTTTCAGGAACATGAAACAGTGGTTTTGACGGAAGAGGCAAGTGAGGTTTTATTAAGAAAACTATCCCCAAAGTTCAAAGATCCAAGTAGTTTTACTATTCCTTGCAGGATTGGTGACCATGATTTTGAGCAAGCATTATTGGATCTAGGAGCTGGTGTCAATTTGCTACCATACACGGTGTATGAGACACTTGGTTTGGGGGAGCTGAAACCCACGTCTGTCACCTTGCAATTGGCAGATAGAAGCATCAAAAGGCCACGAGGTATACTTGAGTATGTCCTGGTAAAGGTAGGCGAATTTATTTTACCTGCTAATTTCATTGTATTAGATATGGAAGAATCTCCTATGCCATTACCTCTGCCCATCATCTTAGGAAGACCCTTTATGAGAACTGCTGATACCAAAATCTATGTGAGAAAGGGGTATTGTAAGTGTGAAGGCAAATGGTGAGAAGATAGAATTTAAAATATTTAATGCATTGAAATTACCTCAAGATGATATTGAATGCTTTAATGTATGCATGGTGCAAAGATGTGGTTGAGAAATTTTTTCAGGTTCAGCACATCGATCCAATGGAAGCCACCCTCACCCATAGTCTCACAAAGGCGAACATTGAGTCAGAAGTTGAAGAAGTCACGGAGGACATCACCAAAGCTGTTCACCTTGTAGAGGCCTCTCCAAAAGTACCCAAGTATGTATACTCCTCCATTTGAAAGTCTTGTGCCTACTAATACTACTCTTGTTTCTTCTATTGTCCAGGCACCAAATTTGGAATTGAAGCAGCTACCAGAGCACCTAACATATGCCTATTTAGGAGAGAATCAGACACTACCTATGATAGTTGCTGCTAATCTAAGTTTGGGGGAAGAAGAAAATCTGTTGAGAGTTCTTAGAGAGCATAAGACTACTATTGGATGGACCATCGCTGACATCAAAGGGTTATGCCCAGCCAAGTGCATCCATCAAATCCACCTTGAAGATGAGACAAAGCCTACCAGGGATGCACAAAGAAGGCTCAACCCGCACATGAAGGAGGTAGTCAAGAAGGAGAGGTATTGAAATTATTAGATGCTGGAATTATCTACCCCATTTCAGACAGTCAATGGGTAAGCCCAGTTCAAGTTGTCCCAAAGAAGAGTGGGATTACAGTGGTGAAGAATGAAGATGAGAAGCTCATACCTACAAGAATAACCATTGGTTGGAGGGTATGCATTGATTACAGAAGACTGAACAATGGGCCTAGGAAAGATCATTTTCCCCTGCCCTACATTGATTAGATGCTAGAAAGGGTAGCTGGCCACAGTTACTATTGCTTCTTGGATGGGTACAGTGATTACAGCCAGATTGCAATAGCACCAGAGGACCAGGATTAAACAACCTTCACATGTCACTTTGGCACATTTGCCTACAGAAGGATGCCATTTGGATTATGCAATGCCCCAGCTACCTTCCAAAGATGCATGGCGAGCATTTTCTCTGACATGGTGGAGAAATTCATTGAGCTATTTATGGATGATTTTAGTATTTTTGGTTCTAATTTTGATGAATGCCTCCATCATCTAAAGAGTGTCCTCAAGAGATGTGAAGAATGCAATTTGGTGCTAAACTGGGAAAAATGTCACTTCATGGTACAACAAGGCATTGTGTTGGGTCATTCTATTTCCAACAAGGGTATTGAGGGGGACAAGGCCAAGATTGACATCATCTCAAAACTTCCCCCTCCTATGACAACTAAAGGTGTTAGAAGCTTCCTTGGACATGCTGGATTCTATAAAAGATTTATCAAGGATTTTTCTAAGATCTCTAGACCTCTCTGTGCTCTGCTAGCCAAAGACACCAAGTGATCGAGCGCAGGAGAACTGCGATTGAGCGCACCAGCACTTGAGCACCCAAAGCAAGGATCGATTGCACCTACGTTCGTAAGCGGAAGAAAGAGATCAATCGTAGTGCGATCGAGCACACCTATGCGTGAAGCCCAATCCAGCCATAGCCTTGTTTCGGAAGTTTTTGGTTTTTAGGGTTTTGGTGACTTGTTGCACAAGGATTCAACCCTACGATTTTAGGGTGTCTAGAACTCTCTTAGACTCTATAAATAGGCCTGTAAACACAAAAAAAGGGACACTATTTTTGGAGAAGAATTTACGGCTCTCAAGGAAGCAATTTTTTGGGTTTATTCTTTTCCTCTATTTTATTTTATGAAGATGATTAGCATCAATATTATGTGTAAGTAAACCTTTCAATAAGTCTTGATTGAAGCCCTAATCATGTTTATACTTTAATTCAATATTGGCACCTTTGCGATAATTGCATGATAGTATTTAACTTGATTAACCCTGTTTTCATGAATTCCTCATATGTGTTTGCCTGATCAACATATGCATGTGGTATGGACTTGTTAGTTAGATCAATTTGGAAGGCCGAGTCCTGTGTTTAACATAAGTAACAAAAGTAACCTACGCCGGTTTCTTGGGTTAATCAACATGGGAAACCGGTAGTATATGCCATGCCCTAAGTCTCATGTGGTTGTCGGTTTTCACAGTTCATATGCTTTCTTAGAGAACAACTTAGTATATGCCATGCTAAATCCTTTAAGGAAGAAAAGAGTTAGAGTATACACCATGCCTAGCTCGTTGCTCATTCCACCAATAGCTTAAGGAGTATATGCCACGCCTTTAGGTTGGTAACCATTAAATACTCATCATGTAATTAAAGCACTGACATATTGTTTTATTGTGTAAGCATGATTAGCGGTAGAAATCAAAGTCCTACCTCTTTCTCATTATTTAATCAAACTCAATTTTCTCTCTTTTATTTATATTGCGAACTTAATTTTAAGAAAAATTTACCAATCCCTGTGGGATCGATCTTGCACTTACACATTATACTACTACATTGACCTTGTGCACTTGCAAGTAAAACATACAATTATTTTCCTATTAATTTAGGTCACTATTTGCACAATAGTACGCTTCCTTAACGCAAGTCAAGCTCACTTGTGGGAGGCAGAGCAAGAGCAGAGGGCACAGTGACCGCGGAGGGTAGCCCAAGCAGGCGGGGTACCTGCTAGGATAGAGGAGCACTTGGACCATTTCGATGCTTCACTCCGAGAGACGCGGGAGGCTCTACAACAGACACAATAGACACTTCGGGTGATACAGGAGGCTAGAGCTGATGATCGCGCCATCCTGAATCAGCTATGAGAGCACCTCATAGGGCCTTTGGGCGTCAGAGACTACAACATCCACAGTTCCAGCTTTAGTCAAGGCCGAGGGAGCCCTAGGGCCAGGGGAAGTCTTAGTGCCTGTGGGAGCCCAAGCATGAGAGGGAGCTCGAGCGTGAGAGGGTCACCAGTATAAGCGTCTGTAGAGCCGACTCCGAGGAGGTGACCCTGCTCGTAGTTATCGTAGTTATTGTATGATGTTTATCTTGTTCGGTTGTTTTTTTTTTTTTTTTTTTTTCCAATTAAGCCCACCGCGGTGGTGGCAATTTTGGATATATCTTGCTACAGCTTAAGTCCACAATTTTTTGGGTGGCAATTTTGTCTTGTATATATATATGACTGCTTGTGCATGTTGGTATGTTGGTATGCTATTTTACATTCCCTAACCTTTTAACATGTTTTATTCTCTCTTTCCAAACTTCGAATTGCAAAGCCTTTTCAAAAACGGTTATTTTATCATTAATTTTGAAGGCTTTTAAATTTGGAGGTCGAAATTTCTATAAGGAGGGGAGAGTGTAATACCTCAATAAAAACCAACCTTTTAACTAAACAAAATCTTTTCCATAAGAGCAATCAACAAAGGTTTTCAATAATGGTGCTTTAACGAGACCCAAAACCCTTAGCGTTAACCTACTCACACTTTGAACATTTAGAAAATAGAAGCCAAATACTAACCCTCAGGACGCGGACACATGCGAGGTCTGGTGAACATACGCTGTTATCTGTAGTGCGGACATACGGAGGAGACCACCAGATGTACGCTATACAAATAGTACAACAGACATACGTGGGACCACTAGACGTACACTCTACAAATAGTACAATAGACGTATGTGGGACCACCAGATGTATGCTACTTGGAAGTACGAGACACCCTTTGGACCACTGTGCAAAGACCACTGGATATACGCTAGGGTTGCGGGACGTCTGCTGCTCTGTCAAAGAGTTGGAGTAGAACTTTTCCTATAAATAGCCCGTCCCACCTCTCATTTCTCACGCTTGTTTCCTTTCCCTAGGCTGCAAAAATCCTTCCCTTGAGTTTTGAGTGAGGAATTTGTGAAAGTGAGCTTCAAGGAGGAGTTTCCACGGAGGGGAGACCATGTCCATGCTTAGCTTCGAGATAAGCTCTGTTCTCTTTGTGTTTAGCATTGTTTTATCTTATATTTCTGCCTTGATAAGGTTTTCCAAGTGTTCATTAAGCATTCTTTAAAGATAATGATGTTTTCAAAGGATTCTTTCAAAGTTTCGTTGTGCTGTGATTTCTTGCATTGCATATGCTGTCTTGGTAGCTTAGAAGAGGTTTAGAGGTCTATAAACGCCATTAGAAACATGCACTATTCGAATCTTAAAATAGTGTGCTTAACACACTGAGCGGGCGTACGCCATCGAGGCCGGATGTAGGGTCAGTAGGCAGAGCACCAATTTTTTATTTTCACAGTGTATGCTTAGGCTTAGTCATATTTCTAGGTTTTGTGAGGCTTAGAATAATGGTGTCTTGTATCCGCTATAACAAAGTTTAGCTTGGTCAGAGGATTCGCTCGAGTGAGCGAGGTAAGTAGACACTTACACCCTTTTTACAAAAAATGTGGGATATGTCAATTGATTGACCATGAGTATGATATGAATATGCCCATTTTCTGTAATTACTTGGTAACTGTGCTATTAATTAACTGTTAAGATGAATCGTAAGACATGGTCCGCCGGTACGTGCGGTATTAATGGCCATGGGCTTACTATATAGACTGCATATTATGGTCAAATGTGTGTGTATACAGGGATTTGGATCCATTGGTTTCATGCCCACGGTGCAACCATTCCCAATGGTTCGGACACTATAGGACGGATGTCATTAGTTGGTGTGGGCCACTCAAGGTCGGACTCGATCGCGTTACTAATGTTATGTACGGTATGTTGTGCAATGGCTAGGGTACTGGCATTGTACTATAGGTCCTCAAGACAGTGCCAACCGTGGTAAAAGAGGGTAATATCTCGGGTAGACCATGTATTGGAGTTATGACTTATAACGCATTAACCTTTTCTGCATTAAAACAATTAGGTAATTATCATCGGTTCTACACCATAAGCTTTGAAAACCCTAAAACCTATTAAATGGTGTATAAACAAAGGTAATGCCTTCTTTTTGGTTATTACTCAAATTGCACGTTTACTTTCATTAATTGGGCTCATGTCATACCTAAGTTGTAAGGTTTACTTACTAAGTCGTTAGACTTACACAGTATTATTCTCTAGGTAACTTGGTTTATTGCTATGGAAGTGGAAAGAGATGCTACTACCTGATTGGTTAGACTTTACTTATAATTACAGGTTTGTCTTTATTGTTTAGCAGCTCCATGTTCTTACTCGATGAATTATAGTGACTCAGATTAATTTACCTTCCCTTGCATTTACTCTGACATTTTCAAAAGGATGATTTCCCATTTAGTCACAAGTTGGCTTAAATGGGTAAATTGCTAATAACTCCACCAGATTGGTTGAGGTTAATTTTGGGGGCGTTACTATGACGCCCAGCCCGATCGGCAAATCAATTAACTAGTAATTGATCCCATGGCTTGCCATCCCAGCCATGTCCCTCTAGGACACAACCTTCGAGAAATTGCTTTCCTTGTCTTAACAAGAAAACTACAGCAGAAGACTTTACCAAGACTATGGGATGAAGAGACTGTAAATGAAACATTACACAATACCAAAGATAAAATGCTACGTCATAATAATGTCATAAATAGTCACCAAATGTACTGGTCATCAAACCATCCACAGAAAAATAGATACAACCCAAAATAAACAAACTCCAACATTGTTCACAAAAGATCAACAGATCAAAGCCTAGAACTAAGCTTAAGCAAAGCAAGTGAAATCAAAATCTCTATCATATCTACAGTAGATCCTCCGACCTCCCACATTGAGTGCAACCAAATAGGGTCCATGTCTCAAACATCACACAGAACATGTCCTGAGCTAGTACCCAAGTCAGCTCCGACGGCATCTTCTTCTAAAGCGGCTAAACCGTATTATAATCGTAATAAGAGATGAAACATAAAGAAAATGGTAAGTTTAAGAATTAGTGATTTTTGACATAGATAATACCAATGCCATTTTTTGTAATGAACTCAGATGTTTAATAAGCAAAAGCAGTTCCATCATGACAGCCTATTTATGCGTGATATATATATAATAATGATATATGCATACGATATAAACAACAGTCATAGTTCAATAGTATGGTCTACCCGAGATATCACCCCTTTTCAGCAGGGTCGATGTTGTCTTGAGGGACCTATAATACAATGTCAGTGCCCCAGCCATTGTATAACATACCGTACATAACATTAGTGGCACGATCGAGTCCAACCTCGAATGGCCCACACCAACTAATAACGTCCGTCCTATAGTCATCGAACCATTGGGAATGGTTGCACCAGGGTCACGAAACCAATGGATCCAAAGCCCGTATGATGTACAAATTAAATGTACTTGCAAGTGCACCAATCGTTTGCAATATAATGGTTTGTAAGTGGGAGGTCGAACCCACATGGAATTGTATTCTTGAAAGCAAATTTAAATTTAAACTAATTAAATCCTAATCTAGTTCCAAAAGAGGTTTTGAATTTGGTTTTGAAATTTGAAAGACAAAACATAAATTAAATAAAAGATAAAGTACTAAGGACGCGGAATCCACACTCACCAAATCATAACAACACATACTTCATGTTCATCAATATTAATCCAAAGTTCTCACAAATTAAATCTTCTGTATGTTTTACTATGCTTCAAAGAATTAATCAAAACTATCCCATGTATCCATTCATTGTACAAATCACAAAAGGAATCCAAATTTAATTGAAACACCAAATGTATCTAAAGAACAAATCACAAGGGATATTCAATTTTTAGGCATATAAAACCAAGCAATCAATTATGTGCAATTATCCTAAATCATCAGGTGTATTCTTGAATCACAACAAGATATCCATGAATCATTCCACACATTGAAAAGAAGTAAAACAATTAATACATTAAACCATAAAATCGAACAATAAAACCATACATAAAAGTATTGTTGTTCTTCATAGGTGAGGAGCTGTGAATTTTCGTCTAAACTAAAGAGAAGCTGTGAATTTTCGTCTGTAGGCTTCGTGATGGAGATCAAGGCACCACTTCGAAGGATCTCGTTCAAGTACCAATTGGGCCGGTTACGAGAGTACGAGCAAAGAAGTTTAAGGATGTACTCAATGGACTCATTCAAGAGTTATGGGCTCAAGCAAATTCGTTGAGGCCCATTGAGCATGATCCACAGTGGCAACAAAGAATCGTCACCTTGATTCAAGTTCTAGAAGGATAATTCCATAGGTGATTTCTTTTCTTGGAGGAGAAGCTAATTCCATAGGTGATTTCTTTTCTTGGAGGAGAAGCAAATACCATAGGTGATTTCTTTTCTTGGAGGAGAAGCTAATTTCAGACAAAATCTACCTTAATTTTAGGATTCTTTTATTTGGTCTTTTAGTATTTTCCTTTAATAATTTGTATTCCTATTTTAACCATGCATTATAAATAGCATGGACTCATTGTAATGAGACACAACATTGATCATTGATAAAATTGGTGAGGTTTATTCTCTTTGGTTCTTTGAAGAACTACTTGAACTTATCGGGATTTCCCGTGCTCATCTCGACTTATCAAACGGAAACTCCATCACCGCTTGTATGCGTCTTCCTTATACCGAGGTTCTTGTTTGTCATAAACAACGGGTCGAGGTCATCCCTTCGAATCTGTCCATAGAACGATCTTGGGTTCCCTTTCGTTGTTGGGTCTCGTTATTCTTGACGGGGTTCACATCATTTGGTATCAGAGCACGGTTTCTAGTTCAGGTTTGCCTATCCTTTAACATCTTTCATTCTTTTGTTTCTTCTTTAGCTTCAAAGCCAAGTTCTGACTACGGATTCAAGTCAACTATGTCTAACAAATTTTTGGAAGAATGTCTCATAGAGTTTCGCCACCTTCTCAAAGAATGGAGGGATGAAATTGCAGCTCGCCGTGAGCAACAATTAGTCTCACTCTCATCTTCACCAAACATCCTTGGCGACAACAACTCCATTGATCCACATGATTCAATCGCCACATCAGAAAATCCATCAACAATACAAACTTCTATAAAACCACCACGAACAACGTCATCCCCACGTCCTTGCCAACCAGAAATTCTCATTGCTTCTAGCCACAAACCAGTCAATTTTACAACCTCACCACCAACAGTGAGCCTATCACATAAATCTCCAGAAACCCAAACACCCAAAACCACAACCAAAAATAATTCCACCGGTTATGCATTCAATAACCTATTAGAACCACCAAAAATCCCAGCACAACCATCTTCCAAAATCCAACCCAAAATCCAAAGAAACAGAACCTCTCAACCAAAACCCACCAAACAAACCCAGACCCCTATCAAAACCCAAATCCCACATCTCATCCCCCACCATGTGCCGGTGAGCAAGCAGCAGCCAAATAAACAGATGCAGCAGCGGCGCGAAGAACAAAGAGAACCAACCTACGAAAAGGCCACCACGGAAGCGTTGGAAACGCTTACTTCACTGCCCACGTCCCAGATGCATCCCCAAGCACCGCCTCTGCAGATCCTCAAGTGCCCCCGGATCAATTGTCACCCAGTTGGATCGCGCAATCGACTCTCAATCTTTCATGTTTCGTGTTTTGTGGTTCAGAAGAAGGAAGAAAAAGAAGTTACTCTTGTTTGGTTGGTTCAAGAAGCGAAAAAAAAAAAAAAATTCGTGCTGAGAGAAGATAGACCAATTTGACTTAATTGTCTCCAATTACTGTTGCCCATGTGATCTTCATTAATTTTGATGTAGGTGATGATTTGAGGGCAAATCCTTTTCAAGAGGAGGGGAATGATGGAGATCAAGGCACCACTTCGAAGGATCTCGTTCAAGTACCAATTGGGCCGGTTACGAGAGTACGAGCAAAGAAGTTTAAGGATGTACTCAATGGACTCATTCAAGAGTTATGGGCTCAAGCAAATTCGTTGAGGCCCATTGAGCATGATCCACAGTGGCAACAAAGAATCGTCACCTTGATTCAAGTTCTAGAAGGATAATTCCATAGGTGATTTCTTTTCTTGGAGGAGAAGCTAATTCCATAGGTGATTTCTTTTCTTGGAGGAGAAGCAAATACCATAGGTGATTTCTTTTCTTGGAGGAGAAGCTAATTTCAGACAAAATCTACCTTAATTTTAGGATTCTTTTATTTGGTCTTTTAGTATTTTCCTTTAATAATTTGTATTCCTATTTTAACCATGCATTATAAATAGCATGGACTCATTGTAATGAGACACAACATTGATCATTGATAAAATTGGTGAGGTTTATTCTCTTTGGTTCTTTGAAGAACTACTTGAACTTATCGGGATTTCCCGTGGCGTTCATCTCGACTTATCAAACGGAAACTCCATCACCGTTTGTGGCGTCTTCCTTATACCGAGGTTCTTGTTTGTCATAAACAACGGGTCGAGGTCATCCCTTCGAATCTGTCCATAGAACGATCTTGGGTTCCCTTTCGTTGTTGGGTCTCGTTATTCTTGACGAGGTTCACATCACTTCGCCCCTTTCTTGAATGCAAAGAGGTATATTTGTAAGCTTAAAGAAGTCCTAGAAGCCTTAGTAAACCTAGATAATTTGGAGGTTAGTCTGTAATCCGGATAAGATTCACTCAAATTTGCGTTCTCATATTGCGGGATGATTTTGGCATAGTAAACGTCCAAATTTTGAAAATCCTATTTCACAATAAATTGTAGGATTTTGAACGAGCTTTCGACTGCCATTTGAATCACCTCAATCCAATATTTTAGTAGAAAGTTATGGTCAAAACATTGAAATGTGTGCAGAATCTGAATTTGAATCCAATATGAAATTATCTCCATTTAGGGAGATTCCAATTTTATCCTTTCTTTGATTTTTTCAAACTTAACCATATCTTCTAGGTCTTCTCAAATAATGCTTTATTCCAAGACTTTACAATTTTCTCCTTTTAAGGCAACAGTTTCTCTTCAGCAACCTACAAAACACTAAAACACAAATCAAACACAAAATATTAAATAACGACACAGCTAAAAGATTAACTAATATAAATTAAGGGGTCCAAATATGTAATATTTGGTTCTTATCAAACACACCCAAACTTACATTTTGCTAGTCCCTTAGTAAAATAAAACGAAAAATAAAATGAAAGCAATAACATAAATCCTTTGTCGTAGGAGAGACGATTGCATTCAGCACATGCAACAAACCTTTTTAACCTATAGGCATCCCTAGAGGACGAATGAAGTCTCGTGAGAGTTTAACAGGAATAATACCTACAAACATCACAGCACTATGTTGTTAACAAGAAAGAAGTTTCACATAAACCATGGTTCTTATTCATAAGCAAGCTTAAAAAGACAAACACCATCATCACCATCAATGGGCATCCAAAATCAAATAAAACTCATAAATGGATAATCAAGTCATCATATATTCTGAAAAGTGCAAAGTGAAAATAGCATATAATCATGAAGCTTTAGTTTAAACTCAAAACAAATTCCACAAAATTTGTAAGAATCCCAAACAGATGAAACAGCCTTGGTTGTTTCATCTATTTGGGATTCTTACAATTTTTTTTCTTTTTATGTAGGTTGTGCAATGCTTAGCTCCCTTAAGCTTTCTAATTGACCTTGGTACCAAGTGTTAAGCAAATGACTCCCATACCAGTTGGCTTTAGGGCACTAAATGTAAACATCTCTAAGGGCTTATTAACTCAAGTAAAAAAGGTTACAAAGCCAAGCTACCAAAGGGACTTTTTTTTTTTTTTTTTATGAAGATGGCGACTTGTTTTATTTGCACAACAAGTTTTTGGCGCCAATAATTTGTTGTGCAAATATCTACCTAAATTAATAGGCAAATAATTGTATGTTTTACTTGCAAGTGCACAAGGTCAAAGAGTGTAGTACAGTGTGTAAGTGCAAGATCGATCCCATAGGGATTGGTAGGGTTTGATTTCCACCACCAATCAATATGCCAATACTTTACTCACATTATGATTGTTTAATGTCTACCAACCTAAGGGTATGGGTGTCTACTCCTTAAGCTATTGGTTTTCCTAAGCAACAAATTAGGTATGGGTCTTTACTCTAATTCTTTTCTTTCCTAAAGGATTTAGTGTGAGTGTCTACTAAGTTGTTCTTTAAGAAAGCATAAACTCTGTGAAAACTGACAAACACACGAGGCCTAGGGTATGGATGTCTACTCCCGGTTCCCCATGTTGATTAACCCAAGAACCCGGTGTGGATATCTTTTGTTACAATTATTAAACCTAGGACTCGATCATCCTTAATTTGATTAACTAGTCCATACCACATGCACATGTTGATCAGGCAAATATTATATGAGGAATTCAAATAAACAGGTATTAATCAAATTAAACATCATAATGCAGTTATTGCAAAGGCGCCAATACTGAATTAAAATATAAACATGATCAGGGCTTTAATCAAGCCCTACTGAAAGGTTTAGTTACACATAATATTGATGCTAATCATCTTCATAAAATAAAATAGAGGAAAAGGATAAACTCGGAAAATCGCTTCCTTGAAAGCAGTAAATTCTCCTCCCCAAATAGCGTGTCTGTTTTTCTATGTTTACAAGCCTATTTATAGAGTCCAAAAGTATTCTAAAAACCCTAAAATGTGTAAGGTTGAATCCTTGTGCAACAAGGATTAGCCGAAACCCTAGAATCAAAAATTCCAAAACAGGGCTGCGGCTGGAGTGGGCTTCATGCACGGGTGCACTCAATCGCCCTTAGTGCGTTTGATCGCACTGCGGTCGATCTCCTTCTTTGGGCACGATCGCCTCCTTAGACTCTAGTTTCTCTTCTTTTTGCTCTTTAAGCCCAAATTTCTAGAAATATCTCATTTTCTTCCAAAGACCTGCAAAACAAAGAAAACACATAAAAGAAAGTAAAATAGAACAAAATAACATAAACTAAAGGCATAGCAAATATAAATTAAGGGCTTAAATATGAATATTTAAGCACTTATCACACCCCCAAACTTATATATTGCTAGTCCCTTAGCAATATAAATCTAAAAACTAAGTGCAAAACAAAAAGATAAATCCAGCTTTTGTGAGATGAACGGTTGCATTTACATATGCAACAAGCCTTTTAAACCCCTAAGAGTTCCTTAGAAGACGAGTTAAGTCTCGTGAGGGTTTTTCAGGAATGTTACCCACAAACATTATGGACATTTCATGCTATCCAAAAATCAAAATATCACTCAAGGCCATGAATTTCATTCGTTAGCAAGCTTAAAAAGTTAAACTCCATCTTCCCAATGCATTGGACTTTCAAGTCAAATCACTTACAATAGGCAAGCTAAGGAATCACAAGCTGAAATAGTGTAAGGTGAACTTAGCACAAAATTGTGAAGTTTCCAAATAATTTCAATGTGCAATGTCTCAACATTTCAAGCTTCACTAACTTCTTATTAGAATCAACTACACTGGCATAATTTTTTTTTTTTTTTTAAGCTCTGTGATGTTCAGTTTCCTTAAGCTTTCTAATTGACCCATGTAGTGAGTGTTGAGTCAATGACTCTCAAACCAAACGGTTTTAGGACATTAGGTGTAAAAACACACCCTATGGATTTACTAACTCAAGTCAAAAAGGCGACGAAACTAAACTAGCCATAATGTTAACCACATCAAATCTCCTCACCTTTTGACATGAACACTCAATGCTTACCGAGGCAAGAGGCCCAGTTACTCAGTGAGAAGTTTATCAATGGTCATCATCATTTTTGTTTCTTAAAGTTAACCAAATCAATTCTCTTCACCTTTTGACATGAACGCTCAATGCTTTTAAGGCAAGAGGCCCAGTTACTTAGTGAAAAGTTTATCAATGGTCACTTTTTTTTTTTTTTTTAATTGTCATGCCAATGTGTCCAACCAATAATTCATCTAGTGTTACCCAAAACATAAGACATACACATCAAAACTATATGTCATACCTCACCAACCATGTGCCAATGTGCTTGTGTCAGAGCAGATTAACATGTGATTCTTACTTGCCTAAAGTAAGTAATAAACTAGAAAATCCCAATCATTAGATCATGTGTTCAAAATTTTAAGTTCACCAATGAAATCAAATCATAATGCTTAGATCAACCAAGATTTCAAGACAATCATGAACATGCAAAAATATATATATATTTTTTTAATAAAAACGGGACACAGTGTATATAAATATGTCTCCCATACCCTCAAACTTAATTGGCACATTGTCCCCAATGTGCAAATACATGGAAAGAGCTGACCTGGGGTTTGGAGAAACTGGCTGGAGCAGGTATGCCTCAAAGTACACTTGTCCCTGAAAAAAAAAAAAAAACACGACACACGAAAATAACAAAGGAAAACAAAAACCAAAAAATAAAATAAAATAAACAAACAAACAAACAAAGAAATAAAAAGGATAAGCTGTGGGTGCCTCCCATAAGCGCTAAGTTTAATGTCTTCAGCCAGACTTTGTGTCCTTTCACTACTGTTCCTCATGTGGGACTGAAGATGATTCCCCAGCAACCGGTGGTAGTCTATCCAAAATGGCTTTTAGCATCTCACCTTGTGTAGTAAATTGCTGTTCCATATGTGCAAAATGATGTTCCATCCTTTCCAAGCTCTGAGGTGCAGGTGCATCCTCTTCCATATTGTCCACCTCCTCCACTCTTTCTTCAGCAAGGATTTGCACCCTCAGGCCCCTTGGCATATGTGACAGACTGTGGTTCCACTGGTTTCTGCCAAAGAAAGGGTGTTTTGTGACAGGTTCATCTTTAGGAGTCCCCTTAATGCCCTTCTTTTTCATGATATGTGTAAGCAGAAATGGAAAAGGTAACCCCCATGAATTGGCAGTGGTGGTCTTTTTCCAAACCACTCCTTCCCAAAACTTGTTAATTTGGTTCCAAATGATGGAGGGGATGGAATACCAATGGCCTTTATAAAAGGCATACAGTGGGGATGAACTGATCACGCCTCTGAGTTTTATGTCCCAAGGGGCACACATTTCGATACAGATGGAATCCACAAGCCAGAGTTGTGGAGGTAATTTGGACCGACTGCCTGCATTATTCTTGTTGTCATCATACTGTCCCGCACACATGTCTTCTATGATTTCAGAGATGTAAAATGACTCCGGCTGAGCATCCATTTGTGTATTCGCAGGGGGGGTGTTCATCATTGCATTTTAAGGCGACAGCAATATCGGCAATTGTCACCTCAACCTGCTTCCCTTGGACGGTGGAGAATAAGACGCGCCCCTGATTGCAATCAGTGTACAGGTGGCTATAGAACTAGACCACTAGCTTTGTGTACGCCGTGGAGGTGACTGGTTTGAACAACTTCTTCAAACCATGGCGGGTGAACTCTTGGACTGCCCATTGGGTGGCTTCAAAATTTTTGAAGTCACCATTGATATCAAAAGTGGTCTAAAAAAGGACCTCCCGCTGCTCACAAGTGGGTTGGGAGGATTGGGCACGGGAACCGGAAGCTTGAGAGGTAGAAGCAATGGTCTGAGGCATCTTGAATGTGGTTCAGGACTTCTATCAAACAGGTGGTGTGCAGCTTTTGATCGGAGTGGAGAACACTATCCAAAAAAAAAATTTCAACCCACTGTAGAAGAGAAGCCACACACATAGAGGACAACTACAATCTATTTAAGCAGATTGCAGTTTGTCAAAACAAAGAGTATAGCCAAAAATGGGAAGGGTTGGGGTTTGGAAACTTGGGGATAATGGACGGGTGAGAACAGAAGAAAAATGAAAATGTTGTGTGGTGGGTGTTAGTGTAGTGGCTTACGGCTAGTGTATGATGGCCGGTGGTGGTTGTGATTGAAGGTTTGTGATGAGTGAAGAGTTGGGTGTGAGTTGTGAAGTCTGGAGCGGCCGATGCTTCAATGGTGCAATGGGGAGGAATGATGGGAGAAAGGGGTGAAATGACCTATAAGTAGGTCACGTGACCCTTTGGCACGAGTGCGTTCGATCGTACTTGGATTGCGATCGTTCGTACTCATACATGAACTTGTGTATGCGAGACAGGCACTCGTGCACCAATGGTTGCTTAGCGGAATAGCGATCGTTCGCTGTTCACATGGCGATCGATCACTTCCACAAACTGTACAGCACAAATGAGGAGGGTTTGACGATTGTTCTCTGTATACATAGAGATCGATCGCTTCCACAGATTGTACAGAACAATCTAGAGGGTTTTGGCGATCGTTCGCTGTATACATGGTGATCGATTGCTTCCACAGATTTTTCCTTCCCTTTGACCGAACCATGAAATTAACTTAAAGAAAAATTTAAAACCAAAACAAAAAATATAAAGAAAGTATAGAAAATTAAGAAAGATTTACCTCCTTCAGCGGCCTCAGTACCACTGATCTTACAGAGGCGTTTGAGCTTCAAGATTGCTCAAACGCTCTCTCAGTAGCTGCAGTGCTATTCCTTGGGAAAGGTGCACTTGAAATCCACCAGATGTGGCTTATGTGCTTTTGATGATGCTGCATATTGGACGGACTGGAGTGCTAAATCATGTGGTGCCAAATCATCTTCTCTTGGTGTATACTTTAATGCAATGTATGGCTTCACTCTATGCCCATTCACCTTGAACACATGTTAGTGATAACACAAGGACCAAACCATCTAGACTTGAATTTACCAGGGAACAGTCTTAATCGCAAATTATAGATCAGCACCTCCTATCCCACATGAAATTCCTTCCTAATTAGTTGTCTATCATGGTATGCCTTAGTCCTTTCTTTGTAAAGCTTGGCGTTCTCACAAGCATCATGCCTCAATTCTTCAAGCTCATTCAATTGCAACTTTCTCCTATCACCTGCTTGCTTCATGTCAAAGTTGAATTTCTTGATGGCCCAATACGCTCTGTGCTCTAATTCCACCGATAGATGACATACTTTCCCAAAGACTAATCGGTATGGAGACATACCAATTGGGGTCTTGTATGCAGTCTTATATGCCCAAAGTGCATCATTCAAGCGTAGAGACCAATCCTTCTTGCTGGTATTCACCGTCCTCTCTAGGATGCCCTTGATTTCTCTGTTGCTTATTTCTACTTGACCACTGGTTTGATGATGATAGGGAGTGCCAACTTTATGAATTGGCTTCCTCCATCACTAATTATTGCCCTTGGAGTTCCAAATCTAGTAAAGATGTTATCTTGCAAAAACTTTACAACAACTTTGTGATCATTAGTCTTTGAGGGGACAGCCTCAACCCATTTGGACACATAATCCACACCCACAAGAATATATAAATTTCCATATGAGTTAGGAAAGGGACCCATGAAGTCAATACCCCAGACATCAAAGAGTTCCACCACTAGAATATTTTGCAAGGGCATCTGATTTCTGGATGAGATGTTGCCTGACCTTTGGCATCTATCACAATAGCTGCAAAACAGGAAGGCATCTTTAAACAAACTAGGCTAATAAAAACTAGATTGTAGTACCTTAAGAGCTGTTCGCTTTGCCCCAAAGTGTCCTCCACATGCAAACTGATGGCATGTTTAATATCAATCTCCTGTGCGCTCGACCGCACTTGGTGCAATCGAGCACAATTACGGTCAAACGCAAGGAGCAGGTTCGAATGCAGGTCTAGTCAATCCGCGTCTCACGTTGTTGCCCTGGCCAGCTGTTGTACAAATTAAATGTACTTGCAAGTGCACGAATCGTTTGCAATATAATGGTTTTGCAAGTGTGAGGTCAAACCCACAGGAAATTGTATTTTTGAAAGCAAATTTAAATTTAAACTAATTTAATCCTAATCTAGTTCCAAAAGGGTTTTGATTTTGGGGTTTTTTATGAAAACTAAAAGACAAAACATAAACTAAATAAAATAAAAACAAAAGATAAAATTACTAAGGTTTGGGAATTCACACTCACCGCTTCATAACAACATACTCTATGCTCATTAATATCAATCTGAAGTTCTCACAAATATAAAATCTTAGATATGTTTTACTACGCTTCAAAGAATTAATCAAAAGCATCCCATGTATCCATTCATTGATCAAATCACAAAAGGAATCCAAATCTAATTGAAACACCAGATATATCCGTAGAACAAATCACAAGGGATATCCAATTTTTATGAGTTAAGAACCAAGCAATCAATTATATAAAATTATCTCAAATCATCACATGTATCCCTGAATCACAAGAGATATCTAAGAATCACTCCACATAATTAATTAAGAGTAAAACAATTGAAACAGTAAACTCTATAAAATCAGATTAATAAAAACTTACATAACAGCAATGGTGTTCTCCAACGGTGAGGCTTCATCCCCAACCTTAGTTGGGGGTTAGCCCGACATAAAAATAAACCCTAAACTACAGAAGAACTAAACTAAAGAGAAGCTATAAATTTTTGCCTCTAGGCTTGTATATATTTTTCTTGCATGCAAAGAGATCTATTTATAAGCTTAGAGAAGTCCTAGAAGCCCTAGTAAACCTAGATAATTCGGAGGTCAGTCTCCCATTCAAAATAAAAGTTTGAAATCCGGATAAGATTCGCTCAAATTTGCGATCTCATATTGTGGGACGATTTTGGCATAGTAAACGTCCGAATAAGGAAAATCCAATTTCACAATAAATTGTAGCCTTTTCAACAAGCTTTCTACTGACTTTTGAATAGCCCCAATTCGATATTTGAACGGAAACTTATGGCCAAAACACTAAAATATATGCATAATCTGAATTTGAATCCAATCCGAATTTATTTCCATTTAGGAAAATTCCGATTTCATCATTCCTTTGACTTGGTCAATCTTAACCACATCTTCTAGGTCTTCTTAAAGTATGCTTTATTCCAAGACTTTATAATTTTTCCCTTTTAAGATGCAGTTACTCTTCAGCAACCAACAAAACACTAAAACACAAATCCAACACAAATCGTTAGATAACGACACAGCTAAGAGATTAACTAATGTAAATTAAGGGGTCCAAATATACAATATTTGGCTATTATCATCGGCCCTGTGATTCCATCGCTTCTAGCCTTGTGCCGTGGCAATTATGTGCGTTCGAACACATGGAACATGATCAAACGCATGCATCAGTGCGATCGAACGCATGGCCTGCATTCGAACGCAGTCCTCTGACCTGGCAGCACACTAGCTTTCTATAAATAGGCCCCTTAGTGCATTTTTTCGAGAGTTCTTGTTTTGGGCATGTTTTTAAGAGCATTTGCCACTGTTTAAGCCCTGCTCTGCCCATTTATTTGTAGCAGTTCATAATTTATTTATTTTAATGCTTTCCTTTAAGTCTCTTTTGCTTCCTTTATAAATGGGTGGTTAAATCTTAAACTAAGGTTGAAGATGAAGCCTCACCCTTAGCACTTCTTTGAGCTTTTACGGTTAACGCTTTACATTCCATCATTTACAGTTCATGTTCATTTCATTTCAATTTATGTGACAAAGTTGTTGTGATTGTTGTTGCAATGCATCGGAAGTCCAACCCTTGTTATGTTCCAAGCCAGGTGCACAACGAATGAGTGAACCTCAATTAAATATCCACTGTGATCCATGGATACAGTGGATGATTCTACTGAGAATTACTATCCATTGTAGCTCCTTAACGGTAAACACATCAAGCAGTTCGACTAGTATAAAAACAACGATAGAATATGATTAAAGGTCAAATCGATAGACAGATGTATGGGTTTTACGTTTAAGCAAGAACCATTTTATATTGGGTGAGGTTGAGTCTTTAACCTTAGTTATTTTTCTTCATTCATTTAAGTTTTTAGAGTGGTTTACATTTTGCAAGTTTTGTGTTCGATCAAACGACCATCTTCGGAACTGGGTTAAAATAGGGTTAATCTAGGTTTAATATTAGTTTTTGAACAAACGCCTTTCCCTGTGGTTCGATCCCGTATTTCGCAACGCTACACGGTCAACGACTCGTGCTATTGCGAGTGCAATCAAATTTGCGTACCAAATTTTGGCGCCGTTGCCGGGTAACAGTTGTTTTAGTTTAAATTAATATTATTTTTAGATTGATGTTATTTTTCTACTAGTATTTATTTTATGCAATTTCAATTCTGTAGTCAGCACTCAAGTGTGATCGATCGTAGTACTTGCGATCGAACGCACTTGAGCCTATTCCATAACGTTCGCACACCTGCGAATGCTCGTTACGCGCCTGCATGCGAGCGCACGTCCCTGATAGAAAGCAATGTAGTGCTACGTTCGAACGCACCTCAGTTGCGTTCAAACACACTTGCAGAGCCTGCTACATAGTTGCTAGTATGTGATCGATCGTGATGCCTGCGCTCGAGCGCACCTCTGCTTCCTGCATCAACATACCCGAGGCAGTATGTTAAATTTTTTGTTTCTAATAATTTTGATTAATTGTTAGCTTATTTGTAATCGAATTATCGGCCTGTTTTTAACATGTTTCCTGCTGTTGTTGGTTGTGCCTAGTTTATTTTTGTTTTTTATTTGTTTAAATAATAGTTTAGATAATTATATAGTTAGTTGATTAATTGTTATGCCATGTTAGCGTTTATTTGTCGTAGTTAGCTCTAATTTCTGCCCGTGTTCATATTTGTTTAAAATTATTTAGTTTTAATTCATTTAGTGCATATAGGTTGCTAATTTTGTAGTTTAATTTTTAGTTAGTGTTTTCAATTCATCTAGGTTATTGTAGTTGTTATTTATTTGCTATTTTGTTTCCCTGTTTTTATTGTTTATCCATGCATGTTTGCTTGTTTAGTTTGCTGTTTTTCCTTTGTGTTCAATTAAATTTTTGTTAGTTTATGCATGGTCGGCAATCCTTAAACTTAGAGTTAACACCCTTTAGATACCGACTTAGAGAGAAGCATTAGGAGAGCGCATAGAGCTCACGTGGAGATGGGGGACAATCAAAGGAATGCAAATGACCAGGAGAACGAGGAGTACCAAGATGCTAGAGCTGGGAATGGAAAGCAAAGAAGAGCTTACGACGTGGATTTCACTACGTCACTACGGGAACTTTTCGCACCAGTTGCTACTAGTTCCCATTCGTGCATAGTGTTGCCACCGATTAATGCAACCCACTATGATCTAAAGCCACACGTAATCCAGATGTTACCATCTTTTTATGGCTTAGATCATGAAAACCCATATTCTCATGTGAAGAAATTCAAAAACATCTGTGCCACCACCAAATTTCAAAATTTTTCTGAGGAGGTTGTCCACCTCAGAATTTTTCCGTTCTCTCTTCATGATAGAGCCATGGAGTGGTTGGATTCCAACGCTCTTGGATCTATTACATCCTAGGAAGAATTGTTGAAGCAATTCTACAACAAATTTTTCCCAATGTCTAGAGTAAATGAGGCAAGAAAGGAGATCAATTCCTTTACTCAGACGAGGATGAAAAATTCTCTAAGTGTTGGGTGATTCAAGGATTCGCTCATCAAATGCCCCCCTCATGGTTATGAAAAATGGTGACTCGTGCAATTCTTCTACCAAGGGCTGTCTCAGCCCAACTGTAACATGATAGAGTCAATGAATAGAGGCGCATTCTTGAACTTAACAAGAGATTTAGCCTACAAGGCTTCGGACAAATTGGCTGACAACTCACAACAGTGGGATTTCACGAGTTGTCGAGACAAATCTGCCCGAAACCCTAAGAGAGGGGGCATCCTTGAGTTAAAAGGTTCAATAGAGTTGGCTCAAAGGATGGATGCCATTGTCAAGAGATTGGATGCTCTGAGTGTAGGAAAGCCTGTCAATGCGGCAAACACATTTCTAGTTGAGAGTTGTTTTGTCTATGCTAGTCCCATACACCAAGCACAAAATTGTCCATCGATGACAGTTTTTACTGAGATGGAACAAGTGAACACTTTCAACAACTTTCAAAAGCTGTCCAGTAGGCCATATTCTGAGACATATAATCTAGGGTGGAGGAATCACCCTAATTTCTCTTGGAAGCATAATCAACCCACCACAAATCAAGGAGGAGCTCCACATCCTCCAAATCATTATCCTCCAGGATTTTCTTCTTATCATGGACGCTCGGCTCTGCTAGCGTCATCATCATCTTATCAAGCCCCCACTTAAGCCCCAGCATCATCAACACAATCACTGGAAGAGACCATGAGGGACTTTATGAAAATGACTTGTCAATTAGTCAGTGACGTGAGGCATTCCACCATGGTGAACACCCAGGCAATCTCGAAGTTGGAGATGCAGATGGGATAGTTGGCAAACCACCTTGGTGAGAGAGACAAGAGAAAGCTCCCTAGCCAAGCAGTGAACAACCCTAAAGCATGCTGTATTGGAAATTCTTCAAATCAGGAGCATGTACAGGCGATTGTCACTTTGAGGTCGGAGAAAAGAGTGGACAATCAAGTGGTGGACCTAGAAGCAGACCATGCTGAGGAAAAAGAGCCAAAAGATGAAGAGGGTGACAACCAGAAGGAAGGAGATGCTAAGCCATCTACGGTCACCCCATTTGTTAAGGAACCTCCTAGGGCGCTTGTGCCAAAAGCACCTTACCCTGAAAGATTACAAGTGCCTAAGAATGGAGGGAAGTTAGAGGACATTCTGGAGGTGTTCAAACAAGTCCAAATAAATATTCCATTTTTGGACGTCATCCAGCAAATCCTTTCATATGCGAAATTCTTGAAGGACTTGGTCATAGTGAAGAGGAAGACGAATGTCCCGAAAAAGGCATTCATGACTGAGCAGGTCAGTGCTATCCTACAATGCAAGTTACCTCTCAAGTACAAGGACCCTGGATGTCCTATTATTACTTGCATGATAGGAGTTAGTCAGATTGAGAGGGCTTTGTTAGATTTGGGAGCAAGTGTGAATTTGTTGCCCTACTCGGTCTATTTACAATTACGAAGAGAGCTAAAGCCCACACCTATGACATTGCAACTTGCTGACAGGTCTGTGAAGATTCCAAAGGGAATAGTTGAGGATGTACTGATAAAAGTGGACAAATTTTACATCCTCGTGGACTTTATTTTGCTGGACACGGAGCCAGTTCAGGTTGTAGGGACTGAGATCCTGTGATTTTAGGGTGACCATTTTTAGCTACGGCTAATGCCCTAATCAATTGTAGGTCTGGGGTGATGAAGATTTCTTTTGGAAATATGACAGTGAACGTGAACATTTTTCATATAAGAAAACAACCACTTGATTGTGACCAAATGAACCAAGTATGCTTGATTGAGGAGATCATTGATGAAGTCATTGAAGAATCAAGCATAGAGGACCCTCTGGAACCATGCCTTGCTCAATTTGGTGAAGATCTGGATTTGGAGAAACTTATAGAGCAGGCTGATGCACTTTTGGAGATTGCTCCTCTGGTGAGCAAAGAGAAGGAAGAGACAGCAGTGCCTGATTCCCCAAAGAAGGAACTTAAGTCGTTACCTGATAATCTTAAGTACAAGTTCCTAGGTCCAGCTGAGTCCTTACCTATGATTATAGCTTCAAACTTGATAGATGCTCAAGAGGAGGAATTGTTAGAAGTTTTGAGAGCATAAGGAAGCTATCGGCTGGACTATTGAGGACATTAAGGGAATCAGCCCCTCGTTGGTTATGCATAAGATACATCTTGACGAGAATTCCAAACCATCGAGGGAACCACAAAGAAGGCTCAACCCAACAATGCAGAAGGTTGTGAGAGCAAAAGTGATAAAATTGTTAGATGCTAGGATCATCTATCCAATTTCTGATAGCAAGTGGGTGAGCCCGATACATGTTGTGCCCAAGAGAGCTGGATTGACGGTAGTGAAAAACAAGGATAAAGAGTTGGTGCCCACTCGTATTTAGTCGGGATGGAGAGTTTGTATAGACTACCGAAAATTGAACGCTGCCACCAGGAAAGACCATTTTCCACTTCGATTCATTGATCAAATGGTGGAGCATTTAGATAGGCACGAGTATTACTACTTTTTGGATGGTTATTCTAGATATAACCAGGTCCCAGTGGACCCCAAAGACCAAGAGAAGACTACATTTACATGTCCTTTGGGACATTTGCCTACCGTCACATGCCTTTTAGGTTGCGCAATGTACCGGCTACTTTTCAATGGTGCATGATCAGCATATTTTTTGACATGGTAGAGTGATTTATGGAGATCATCATGGATGACTTCTCCGTCTTCGGTTCATCTTTTCAGGAGTGTCTGCACTGTCTCACTTTGGTTTTAGTGAGGTGCAAAGAGAAGAACCTTGTGCTTAACTGGGAGAAATGCCATTTTATGGTTAAGCAGGGGATTGTACTGGGGCATGTCATATCTCAAAGGCGTATTGAGGTTGACAAAGCGAAGGTAGATTTGATCTCTAACCATCCACCCCCACGTACTGTGAAGGAAATTCGTTCCTTGTTGGGCCATGCAGGGTTCTACAGGCGATTCATCAAGGATTTTAGCAAGATCGCTAGGCCCTTGTGCAGGTTGTTGGCTAAAGAGACCCCATTTGAATTTGATGAAGAATGTTTGAAAGCATTCGGGGATCTGAAGGAGGTTTTGACGTCCACACCAGTTATTAGACCACCCAGCTGGGGTGAACCATTTGAGATCATGTGTGACGCGTCTGACTATGCAGTTGGAGCTCTTTTTGGGGCAACACATTGATAAACTTCCCCATGTGATTTACTATGAGAGCACAACTCAATTACTCCACCACAGAAAAGGAGTTGTTGGCGGTTGTTTTTGCGTTGAACAAGTTTAGATCCTATTTGTTAGGATCTAAAATCATCATCTATTTGGATCACGTGGCATTGAAGTATCTTTTTTCCAAGAAAGATGCTAAATCCTGCCTGATTCAATGGATTTTGCTGCTTCAAGAGTTTGACATAGAAATTCGGGATAAGAAGGGGACCGAAAACGTGGTGGCAAATCATTTGTCCAAGTTGACCATGGATTTCACCGACGACGCCACCCCCATTTATGAGACCATTGCTGATGAGCATTTGATGCACATTGCTCACAATCCCTGATGTGGTAAATTTGTGACCAAATTTATCAATAATAAAATTAACCACTCGTAATAGGACGAATCTTTGTAGGATACGGTTATAGAGAGGGTGTCGAACCTCAAAGACTGTAGGGTTTCGTTACTAAATTTGAAAGACTAAATTTAACCTAATTGAGAAAACAAGATTGATTGTTGTAAATTGAAATGCATAAAATTAAACGCAGTATTAAAAGTAATAATATCGGAGAGAGAGAGAGTAAGGTACCGACTTCACCACAATCCGCACAACAATGGTAACCATAATTCGATTCTAGAAACTCATAATCACGTATGTTATAAAAGATAAGAAATTTCATATTAAAGGATAAGAATAATTTATCTTCTGTTGGCACGGATCGTCCACCTAACCACTAAGATGTGGCACGACCCGTCTTCCCTAGGTATAAACTATAAAAACCCTTAATAAGTTTTATATGATCAATGGAATAGTATAACCCATCTTCGGTTGGCACGGATCGTCTACTCTAAACTAGGGCGTAGTACGACCTGTCTTCCTTGAGCATGGTCTATCTAATCCTATTAATCACATGCATGTCAAAACCATTGCATAACCATTGAGTTCAATACAGGCAAAATAATTTCTAAGACAAGATAAGAATTTCACAAGTACTGATTTTAGAATTAAATAACAATTGCATTAAAATTAAGAACAGAATTAACTGTTATGCAATCAACATACATAATATGAATTAACTAAAATCAAATACAATCACCATTGTGCTTGGAAAGGGTTGCATCGGTACCCCACAATGGGGGTTTAGCCGCTCATGCTGACGAATGAACTCCAAGGAAATTGTATGTAAAATTCGCACTAAGGAAAACCGGATCCTTTTTACATTGTATTATTTATAGTCACTAGGAAACCCTAGAAACCCTAAAACCCTAATCACGGCCGTAGGTTAGTTTCCCACTTCAACTAGGAGACTTGGAGTCGCAATTAAGTTGTCCAACGCGCCTGTAGGGTTAAGTGAAGCCCGAGTGCGCACGTTCGCAGGGACTTGGCGCACGTTCACCCGTTCACCAGGCGCACGTTCACAATGTGTTGGCGCACGTTCACCAGGTACACGTTCACAGAGTGTGGGCGATCGTTCGCCAGCACAATAAGGTTGCTTCTCTGCCTTTTTAGCCGTTCATGCTGACGAATGAACTCCAAGCAAATTGTATGTAAAATTCGCACTAAGGAAAACCGGATCCTTTTTACATTGTATAATAGCCTATTTATAGTCACTAGGAAACCCTAGAAACCCTAAAACCCTAATCATGGCCGTAGGTTAGTTTCCCACTTCAACTAGGAGACTTGGAGTCGCAATTAAGTTGTCCAACGCGCCTGTCGGGTTAAGTGAACCAGTCGCCGTTTGCAGGTATAAATCGTCGCGCCAACGGCGTTCATAGGACTTGGCGACGTTCACGACCGTTCACAAGGTGTTGGTGCACGTTCACCAGGTACACGTTCACAGAGTGTGGGCGATCGTTCGCCAGCACAATAAGGTTGCTTCTCTGCCTTTTTAGTCCAATTTCCAATGGAGCTCACGTATTTGACCTGAAACACAAAACAAAACAAAATCAAACAAATAGCAACGCTAAGGAATTAACATATGCAAGTTAAAGGGCTTGAATGTGCAACATTCTGCTTATCAATCCCTCACCTTGGTTCATTGACATAGTGAACTATCTTGTTACCAGCCAAATGCCTTTGCATTAGGGGCAACAAGATAAGTCCAAATTTTTGTCCAAGGTGAAAACCTTTCTTTAGGATGATCCTTATCTGTTCAAGTATTGTCCTGATTAGATCATTAGGAGATGTATACCTGAATTTGACCAAACTAATGTCATCTCCTTTTGCCATTAGCATGTGGAGGCCATTTCAGTGCAAACAAGACCGCTACACAGATTTTGCAGTGTGGATTTTATTGGTCCACCATGTTTGGAGACGCTCGTGCTTATTGCATATTTTGTGAGCGCTTTCAAATACTCAGGAGTATTTCAAAGAGGAATATGATGCCCCTCAATCCCATTTTGGTAGTTGAGATTTTCGATGTGTGGGGCATCGATTTCATGGGACATTTTCCAAACTCCTTTGCGTTTCTGTACATTTTAGTTGTTGTGGACTATGTGTCCAAATGGGTGGAGGCAGTTGCGTGCAAGGCCAATGACCACAGAGTTGTGGTCAAATTTTTTAAGGACACTATTTTTGCTCAGTTTGGTACACCTAGAGTAATCATCAGTGATGGTGGTACGCATTTCTACAACCAAATTTTTGAGCAGCTGATGAAGAAGTATTTCATCACACAAAAGGTTGCCACCCCTTATCACCCACAGACGAGTGGGCAGGTTGAAGTGTCAAATCGCGAGATCAAACACATTTTGGAGAAGACTGTGAACCCCAACAGGAAAGATTGGTCTCCGCGATTGAATGATGCTTTGAGGGCATATACGACAGCATTTAAGACTCCGATTGGGATGTCACTGTATCGGCTGGTGTACGGGAAAGCTTGTCATCTTCCCGTCGAGTTGGAGCATCGACCATCAAGTAGCTGAACTTCAATTTTTTGAAGGCCGGTTCTCAAAGGAAGCTCTAACTCACTGAATTAGAGTTGAGGAATGATGCTTATGACTGTTCAAGAAAGTACAAAGAACATATGAAGAGGGTTCATGACCAGAACATTTTGAGGAGATATTTTTAGCCTGGTCAAAAAGTCCTTGTTTATAATTCTCGATTGCATTTATTTCCTGGCAAGTTGAAATCTCGATGGACTGGCCCATTTATCATTAGGACAGTGTTTTCTCATGGGGCCATCAAGATAGAGGATCCCAAGAATGGTAACACCTTTAAGGTGAATGGACAAAGAGTGAAACCATTCTTTGAGTTGAGGAGTTTAATGGTTGGGGCTACTCTGTTAGAGGATCCGATTTATTCGGAGTGATTGTAGTCTCATATCACAAGTCTGGCTGAATACGTTAAACTTAGCGCTTGTGGGAGGCACCCCTCATAATGTTTCTTGTTTTATTTTTAGCATTTGTGTCTACCAGTCAAATTTGGGGAAGCATTCTTTTATGCTATACCTAAATTGATCCATCCCCTAGGTTTTGTTAATTTAGTCACATTGTGGGCAATGTGACGTTTTAAGTTTGGGGGTGGAGTAGATGTGTGTTTGTAAATATTTTCATTGTGTAAATATTTTAGTTTGTGTGTTGTGTTTGTAAATATTTTCAATGTTAAATTTTTTTGTAAAAAAAAAAAAAAAATTATTTTACACTATGCGTTCGAACGTACCCTGTACGTTCGATCACAGACATGGGCTTGCGTTCGAACTCACTTGCATTTGTTCAAGTGCAGGACCCCATTTCACACACATATTTCTGTACGTATGCGATCTAACGTACTCTATACATTCAAACGCATACACGGGCCTGCGTTCGAACTCATTTGCATTTGTTCGAGCACAGAGCCCACTTCTCACACACACACTCAGCACGAATGCGATCGAACGTACGTTTTAGTTTTCACGTGACCCTTTTAGGTCACCCTTCTCCCCTTTTCCCTTTCATTTCCACCAGCACCGTACAGCCTCCCTAGTCTTTCTCCTCCTTTTCTCATCTCCCACATATCCAAACTCTCTCATAATCCAAAAAAAACCACCACCCAAACACCATTCCACCGCCACCGCACCGCCACAGCATCATCGCCGGCCACCCAATCATCCCCATTACCCCCATTTCCAAAATCATCTCACCGAAACCAACTTCTCCCCAAATTCAATTTTTTTATTCCGTTTTGATCATTCAAAGGCACAAATCCACTCATGGATTGTGCCCCTTGAGTGTTGTGTTGGTTCCTTTTGATTTTGCAAGGGGTTGGATTGCGTTGTGAAGGAGTTCTAAAACCCTTTGTTTTTGGGGTGCACACCAGGTATTCGATAAAAGGCCCAACGAACCTCCAGCATGCCTAAAGGGCAAGGTTTGACTTCTCGGTCCTCTGGGACCCGAGCCATGATAGCCAGGCCTCCTTTTGAGAGTCGGAAGATCATTTAGGAGAACACATTTGCCATCAAAGAGGATCTCCAAGAATCATGCTACAAGTTGGGCTGTCCAAGAATTGAAGCGCCAGGGTTTGAAGAGGTTGTTCAAGCCCGTCGCCTCCACCACATACGAACATCTGGTCCGTGCTTTTTACGAGCATCTGAGGTATGATTGCAGCTGGCCGGACATCCTTGTCTCTTCCATCTCGACAGAGGGAGGTGAGTCACGACCTAGCGAGTTTTGAATTCCTTGGATTGACTGCCCCACCATGCTCTCCCTTGAGGACATCGTCTCCGACATGTGTGAGGGGCAATATGCAGATAAGGATCGGAACGTAGCCAGCAAAGCAAAGATTCCTCAGAATCTTTGGTTTGTAGACGTCGTGCTTTATAGGAACGTGTGTCCTTTGGGACACAAGACACAGAGGCAGGACATGTTCCTCAATGCTCTAGACTCGTTCCACAAAGGCTTCTGGTGCTCCATTCTCGAGATCATATGGAGACAGATTTGCAAATTCTAGGAAGGAGTGCACCATCGAGTAGCCGAGCACACAAAGACTTGGGGTTTGCCTTTCCCTTTTCTCATCAATCACATATTGAGAAAGAAGGGGATTAAAGGCAATGCTATGGACGGGCCAATCACTGAGAGCCCACACTTTGGCCGCATCCAGTGGAACCAAAGTTGTTCCCACATGCCTAGAGCCGCACCAAAGCCAGAGCTAGAGCAAGAGCACATGGACATTCAGGAGATGGTAGCTGAGCAGGAGAGAGCAGCTGAGCCAGAGAGGGTGGCAGAACATGATGAGCAGCCAGAAGAAGAAGAAGAGTATGAGGAGATGATCACTCTAGGAGCTGCTGATTTTTATGCTCTGCAGGACACCCTGGAGGACATCCGATTCCAGATTACAGACATACAAAGGGATGCACGCCAAGACAGGCTTGAAACCCAGGACATGCTACGAGCCATTCTAGATAGGCTGCCACCAGCTCTGTGACGTCTCCATGACGTGTTGGTTATTTTTTACACCCCTTGCACTACATTTGCATTTTATTTTAATTATGGTTTATTTTCTTTTGTGAGCTTAATTTAATGAACACATGATCACTTTGTTAAGGGAATTTAAATTATGTTATTTTCTTTGGCAGCAAGAGATATTACAGTTCAATTTGATTTTCACGAGAACATTTGGCACGTAGTTTGTGGGATAAGATGTTGAGTTTGGTCATGTTAGTTTTGTAAGCTTAAATGCAGTTGGGTAGCCTGTTGGGAAATAACCTTGGTTTATGTCAAAAAAAAAAAATCATTTTAAGCTTTCCACCGAGTAACCGGATCTCATGCCTCATTAAGCATTGAGCGTTTACGTAAAAAAGTGAGAAGTTAGACTTGATTAGCAAAGCTTCGTAGCCTTTTTTACTCGAGTTAGTAGGTCCTTAGGGGTGTCTTTACACCTAATGCCCTAAAACCTTTTGGTTTGGGAGTCATTGACTTAACGCTTGATACATGGGTCAACTTGATAGCTTAAGGGAGCTAAGTAATAAAAATAAATAAATAAATAAAAAAATTGGAATAAACCTTGGTTATTGTGTCCGATGGGTAGTCTAATGAATTTTGAGTGTCGAAGCATGCATGACTAGGATTAGTTTTGAAATCCCATAATTATGTGCTAAATTCACTTTCACTAGAATTGATTAGTGTGATATCTCATAATGCCATGTGTGTAGCTTGATTAATAATTTCCTGAAAACTGTGAAGATGGTGTTTGTTTGGTTAAGTTTGCTCAGGAATAAGAACCATAATTGTCATATTGTTGCATTGTTGAGAATAAAATGTTTGTACAATGTTTGTGGGTACCATTCCTGGAAAACCCTCATGAGACTTCACTCATCCTCTAGGGAATCCTTAGAAGTTTAAAAGGCTTGTTGCATATGCTAAATGCAACCGTTCTCCCACGAAAGCGGACCTATGTTTAATTTTGTTTTTCAATTTGTTTTGCTAAGAGACTAGCAAAATATAAGTTTGGGGGTATTTGATGAGTGCTATTTAGTGCTTAATCAAACCCCTTTATTTATGTTTGTTAAGCATTTAGCACTGTTAATATCTAACATTTTTAGTTGTTTTTAGTGTTTTGTGGTGTGCAGGTCATTGCACCAACACACGGCTACAAAGGGGCAAAATGGACTAAAAGTGCCCGCACTTGGTGCGATCGAGCACAATTGCGGTCGAATGCAAGGAGCAGGTTCGAACGTAGTCCTTTGACCTAGCAGCACACTAGCTTTCTATAAATAGGCTCCTTAGTGCATTTTTCCAAGAGTTCTTGTTTTGGGCGCCTTTTTAAGAGCATTTGTCACTGTTTAGGCCCTGCTCTGCCCATTTATTTGTATCACTTCATAATTTATTTATTTTAATGCTTTCCTTTAAGTCTCTTTTTCTTCCTTTATACATTGGTGGCTAAATCTTCAACTAAGGTTGAAGATGAAGCCTTATGGTTAACGCTTTACATTCCGTCATTTTATAGTTCATGTTCGTTTCATTTCAATTTATGTGACAAAGTTGTTGTGATTGTTGTTGTGACGCATCGGAAGTCGAACCCTTGTTATGTTCCAAGCCGGGTACACAATGGATGAGTGAACCTCAATTAAATATCCACTATGATCCATGGATATAGTGGATGATTCTATTGAGAATTACTACCTGTTGTAACTCCTTAACGGTAAACACATCAAGCGGTTCGACTAGTATCAAAACAACGATAGAATATGATTAAAGGTCAAATTGATAGTATGGGTTTTACGTTTAAGCAAGAACCATTTTATATTGGGTGAGGTTGAGTCTTTAACCTTAGTTATTTTTCTTCATTCATTTAAGATTTTAGAGTAGTTTACATTTTGCAAGTTTTGTGTACAATCAAACGACCATCTTCGAAACTAGGTTTAATATTAGTTTTTGAACAAATGCCTTTCCCTGTGGTTCAATCCCGTATTTCACAACTCTACACGGTCAACGACTCGTGCTATTGCGAGAGCAATCAAATTTGCATACCAAAGTGCAAAGTGGACTAACACAAGATCATGGGGTTCTAATTTTTTTCAAAGAGATGTATCCCAAAATTCATAGGAGTGCAACATGACAAAAACAACCAGGGCTTGAATCGAAAAGTGCAATTTATATTTTATATAGGCTATGCAATGCTTGACTCCCTTAAGCTTCTAAATGACTTATGTAACGAGTGTTGGGCCAGTGACTCCCAAACCAGGAGGTTTTATGGCACTAGATATAGAGACATCCCTAAGGGCTTAATTACTCAAGTCAAAAAGAGCTACAAAGCCTAACTAGCCATACAATCACTTGGTTGGAATTTCTCATCTTTTTACGTGAACACTCAATGCTTGGTGAGGCAAGAGGTTCGATTACTCAATGAAAAGCTCAACTTATTAATTAATTATTATTTAAAAAAAAGCGAAAGTTTATCATCACACATCACAACAACCTAAAAATCTTAAGAAAAACCACTTCTCAAGTCCAATCTCATACCTCACAGACCCTATGCTAATGTGCATGTAAAAAATGAATCAAACACATGAAGTCTCTTTAATCCAACACATGAATTGAAAACTAAGATTTCTAATGATATGCAGTGTTCAAACAAGTTAAACACACCAATGACATGCAATCCACAGATATGATGTAAGTCATGCCTAATCAACAACAAAGAAAAAATTTAAAAAATTTTAACAAAAACAAATAACACAAACAAACAAAAAGACAATGTATTTTTCCACACCCCCAAACCTAAATGACACATTGTCCCTAATGTGACAAGAAATACAATACAGTGGGATGAGAAAACCGAAGTGTGCGAAGGTCAAGGCGTCCCCCAAACTTGAACATCAAAATACCTGTCAAAAACTAACAACAACTTTTATTTTATTTTATTTTTTTACAGGAACAAACATCAAAAGGTTAATTGTTGTTTGAAAAATAAAATGACAATAACAATTAAAAGGAATAATGGGTTGCCTCCCACAAGCGCTAAGTTTAAAGTCTTCAGCCGGACTGTCTACATTAGGTTTGTTGGATGATCCAGACGACTTGTGACAGTGAGAATGCAAACACTTCAAAAGTAACAGTGAGAATGGTATGCTCTGGCCTGCTGGGGTCAAAAGGGAAATGGTCATCGTTGGAATAACTATCAAGCTCACAGAAGTAAGGACATCCAACTAACCATTTTATAAACAGATCAAAGAATGGGGGATATCCTATCTGAACACGAGCGGAGAACCACTCATTATCCCTTTTACTCCCCATGGTCAAACTCGGCCACCTAGGCCACACAAGAATGGGTCCAACCCATTTGCTCTCAAAAATAAAGTCAGGAGACTCAACTGTATATAAACAAGGTGTGGGGAATGATAACTCAGTGGTTTCCCCACACTCCGGCTGTATATCATAAATGGGATCCTAAATGGTCTTAACTTGCTCAACTAATTCATCAAAGTCCAACTCACATCCTAGTTGAGCAAAACTTTTCTAGCTCAATGTCCTACAAACTTGGCTCACCTACAATCCTAGCTGGCTCAAGTAACCTATCAAAGTCCATGTCTCCCCCACACTGAGCAAAACACTCCAAGTCAGGATCCTCCAGACTTGGCTCATGCATAGTCTCAGCTTGCTGATGTAGCTTACTCAAATCAAGATCACCTACAGATGGTGCAAAACATTCTATATCAGGGTCCTCCAAGCTAGGCTCATACAAAACATCATCTTGCCCAATTAGCCTGTCAAGGTCCAGTTCATCTTCATCTTGAGTAAAGCACTCCATCTCTGGCTCCTCTAAGCTAAATTCATCAGTGATCTCTTCAATTAAGCAGATAAGGCAGATCTCATCATAATCGAGTGCTGGTTATTGATGTTAAATATGTTGAGCTCTACTATCATATTTCCAAATGAGATTTTCATCACCCCCGTCCTATAGTTGATTAGTGCATTAGCCGTAGCTAAGAAGGGTCACCCTAAAATTACTGGAATCTAGCTCTCAATATTATACATCGGCTCCATATCTATAATAATGAAATCCATATGGAAATAAAATTTGTCAACCTTTATCAATACATCCTCAATTATTCCCCTTGGTCTCTTTATTGACTCGTCAGCCAATTGGACCGTTATAGAAGTAGGCTTTAATTCTCTCAACCCTAGCTGTAGATAAACTGATAGGGTAGGAGATTCACACTTGCTCCCAAATCCAACAATGCCCTATTAATCTGATTGGCTCCTATCACGCAAGAAATGGTTGGACACCAGCGTCCTTATACTTGATTGGCAACTTGCACTGGAGGATGGAGCTCACTTGCTCTGTCAAATATGCTTTCTTTGAGACATTTGTTTTCCTCTTGATCGTGACCAAATCCTTCAAGAATTTAGCATATGATGGCACTTACTTAAACACCTCAAAAATTTCAGGAAATTGCACATTCTTCTTTGGAGCTTTCAATCTCTTAGGATATGGAGCTTTAGGTACAAACGATCTTGGGGGATCCTCAACAGTTGGTATGGCTATAGAAGGCTCAGCTTTTCCCCCTTTATCTCTCTCACCGAGGTTATTGGCCAACTAACCCATCTGCATTTCCAACTTGGAGATTGCCTAGATGTTCACCATGGTTACAATCTTGATGTAGATTGAACTTATCGTCAATCTATCTATCTTATCTTTCACTATTGTATTTAAATTTCGTATTTTATCTTTATTAAGTGTTTATTAGGTTTAGGGAGTCTATAATTCGTATTTTATTAGTTTTAGGGTTTTAGGACTATATATACATGCTTATAGCCTCCAAAAAAAGGGAGTTGTTATTGATTATTGATTTTTATTAATGAGAAATCTCAGAGTTGAGTTTATTCCTCTTTTCCTTCAAAATGCTAGAGAGTATCTAGATTTTCAAGAAGAGTTCTCAGATCTTTGATAGAATCAAAATCTAGAATTAGTTATCTACTGCGTATTTGTTGTTCTTCGCTGCAACCCACTAAGTCACGTTGCATCAAATCTTCAACCCCATGGTTGCTTTCTTCACCCCCTATATGGCCTGGCTATTTATCATTGTGGAATTCCTGAGCTCTTGCACCATCTGACCACTTCATTGGATGAATGTATTTAGTGTATCTTCCAAAGCTGACTGTGGTGAAGATGCAGGAGCTTGGTGAGCAGATGTTGACGCTGGCTAAGTCGTTCGACCTTGATTTTGATATGACAGAGGAAATCCTGAAAGATATTGATTTTGAGCCCGAGGAGCTCCTCCTTGACTTCCTGGTTGGTTTTGCTTCCACGAGAAATTAAGGTGGTTCCTCCACCCTAGATTGTATGTCTCAGAATATGGCCCATTGGATTACTTTTGAAAATCGTTGAAAGCGTTCACTTGTTCCATCTCGGAAAAAACTGTCATAGATGGACAATTTTGTGCTTGTTGCATAGGACTAGCACAGACGGAACAACTATCAACTGCAAATGTGTTGGCAGCATTGATGGGCCGACTCATATTGAGAGCATCAAGTCTCTTGATGATCGCATCCATCCTTAAGTTCAACTCTGTTTCGCCTTTCAGCTCATGGATGCCTCCTTTCTTGGGGTTTCGAGCAGATTTGTCTCGACAACTCGTAAAATCCCACTGTTGTGAGTTGTCGGCCAATTTGTCCAATGCTTTATAAGCCAAGTCTTTCGTCAAACTTAAAAATACCTCCTCCCCCTCCGTTCATCGACTCAATCATGCTACGATCGGGCTGAGCCAGCCCTTGGTAGAAAAATTGCACGAGTCTCCACTTTTCATATCCATGTGGAGGGCATTTGATTAGTAGTTGAAACGCTCCCAACGCTCAAAAAATTTCTCATCCTCTTCTTGAGTGAACGAACTGATTTCCTTTCGGGCCTCATTCACTCTAGACATTGGGAAAAACTTATTGTAGAATTTACTCAATAAGCTTTCCCAAGATGTAATAGAGCCGGGCGCGTTGGAATCCAACCATGTCGTGACTCTATCATGAAGAGAGAAAGGAAAAAAGTCTAAGATGGACAGATTCTTCAGAGAAGTTTCGGAACTTGGTTGTGGCACATATATTTCTGAACTTCTTCACATGGGCATAAGGGTTTTCATGATCCAAGCCATAAAATAGCTATAAAAGTTGGATGACGTGGGGCTTTAAATCAAAATGGGTTGCATTGGTTGGTGGCAACATTATACATGAGTGGGGGAACTAGTCGCAACTGGTGCGAATAATTCCCAAAGTGATGTAGTGAAATCCACATTATAAGCTCGGATTTGCTCCACGTTCTCCACCCTTGCATCGTGGTACTCTTGATTCTCCTCTTCACATGCATTTCTCTCGTTGTCCCCCGAGCTCTATAGGCCCTCCTAAGATTTCTCTCTAAGTCAGGATCTAAAGGTATTAACTCTACATTTAAGGATCTCCAACCAAGCATACACCAATCAAGAAATTAACTAAACAACTAGAAAACCAACAACCTAACTAAACAAGAAATTAACTAAACAACTAGAAAACCAACAACCTAACTAAACAAGTATTAACAAAAACAAAATAAACAGCGACCACAAAATAACAAATAAAGAACAAAAAGAATAAACTAAATGAAATTAAAATACTAAATTAAAAATAAACTACTAAACAATAAACTATATAAGCAATAAATGAATTATAAACTAAGCAATTTAAACAAAATATTAACACATGCAGACAACCAACAAACATATTAAAGAAATAAAATAGAAACAAAACTAGCTTAAACAATTAAACATTTAAACAACTAAATAAACAGATTATTTATTTAACTAAAATTAAAATAAACTAATTAAACAATTAAAAACAAAAAGAAACTAATTACAACTAATCAACAGCACATAGCAAATAAAAACAGGCAAATTAAATTAACAATTTAAGGAAAAACTAATTATTAAACAAAAAAAAAATTAAAAACTGAACATATGGCCACTCGATCGCAACAGAGGTACGATCGAGCGTAACACCGCACTGCTGTTAATCAGAAAATGCACGCTCGCACGCAACAGCCTACTAAACGAGCGCAGGCACACAACAGTGTTGGAATAGGCTCAAGTGCGCTCGATCGCAACAGAGTTGCGATCAATCGCACTATCACAGACTGATTTTCCAGAAACTAAAACGAAACTAAAAACAGCCAAACACTATCTTAAAAAATTAAAATTTAACAAAAATAACACAAACAAACTAAGAACATAATTGAAATTGCAAAAATTAAATACTAGTAGAAAAATAAAACTAATCTAAAAATAAAAATAATTTAAACAAAAACAATGGTTCCCTGGCAACGGCGCCAAAATTTGGTGTATAAATTTAATGTACTCGCAATAACAAGAGTCATTGTTCGTGTAGTGTTGCGCAAGTACAAAATCGCATGCACAGGGAATCGCATTTTGTTTAAAGAAACCAATTTTAAGTCTAGATAAATTCTATTTTAACCTAGTTCCAAAAGTGGGTGTTTGTGTTAAAAGTAAATTTAAACTAGAGAATAATCAAAGAAAATATTAAGGTTTAAGACTCCGCCTCACCAAATCAAAAATACAAGTTAAATACACTAAGTTCACTCATCCATCTATCGATTATAATCAACGCATACTCTATTGTGCCTATTGAAAGATTCAAAGAATCCATCCTTTTGATGAAAGACAAAACATATCCAATTTAGTTCAAAGGATCTAATGTGAATGTGGTTAACACAAAAGACAATGGATAAATAAACTTAAATAAAAAAAAAATGAAATGTATCCATCGAACAAAACACAATGAATAAACAACTGCGGTACAATCAATCACGATCTTGTCACTAAACCGAATTGAAATGAGTAAACAATATTAAATGATGGAATTAAATGAACTTAATGTATAAACAAGTATAAAATTAAAGGTGAGGCTAAATCTTCAACTAAGGTTGAAGATTTAGCCTCTCATGCTAAAGAGAGACACGATGAAACTAAAACAAAGCATTAATTTAAATAAAGCAAGTAAAGTTTGACGTTAATGATGGAATTAAATGAACTTAATGTATAAACAAGTATAAAATTAAAGGTGAGGCTAAATCTTCAACTAAGGTTGAAGATTTAGCCTCTCATGCTAAAGAGAGACACGATGAAACTAAAACAAAGCATTAATTTAAATAAAGCAAGTAAAGTTTGACGTTAATAGAGGCTGAGCAATGCCAAACAATGGCATCTACTCTCAAAATATGCCCAATATGCTGATGGCGGCTAGGACAACACGAGTTTCTCGGGTCTACATGGATGTGCTTGATCCTGGTCCACACGCTCGAGCGTAGGTGCGCTCGATCGTGAGTTTGTGCGCTCGATCGCACAAACAGGGACTCCTTGCTTCTTTTCCACCTTTTACAGCACTTTGATGTTAAGGACCTGCAATAGAAGAAAACACTAAAACAAGCAAAAATATTAGAAAACAACAAGGCTAAGGGCTTGACAAACATAAATTAAGGGGTTTAACATTATGTGATCATCAAATACCCGCTTTGAGATCATCACTATGAAGGAAGATAAAATGTTTGGAGACTTGACACCTAGCTGAGTGAGATTGTGAACTCGATGCGGGGTCTAGGTTAAAAAGTTCGTGAGGTTAAAATGTTGAAAAGATTCTATGCTCATTTCATCCATGTTTTGATCCGAAAGTCACATCTCTTGAAGAAAGCAAGGATATGGAGTTGTTGGATGAATAACCATGGAATGGCATCATAAAAAAAGGAAAGAAAAAGAGTTTATCAATTTGAACATTCATTGAGAAATTGGACCTCTTGCTTCATTAAGCAACAAGTGTTCGCATCAAAAGAGAATATGGACAGTACCACATCTAGAGGTTAGGCAGACAATCCATGCTAACCAAAGATGGATTATACTTATTTCTTAATAATGTTATTTTATTGACTACTCGAGTGACATGAGTCTTATCATGCATAGAATGAATTTCCTTTATTAAAATATGATTGACCATTATTATACGGTTAGTGGTGAAGTCAACATTTTATTCTTTTCCCCATTTTAATTTTTCGTACTTTTACTTTTATGCATTTAGTTTAAAAACAAAAACAAACAATCTTCTTTGAATTGAGTTATTCTCAATCTTAACAAGCTTAATAACAATGCCAGTGCAGTCCTTAAGGTTCAACACCTTCAATATAGCCTTATTCTGCAAGATTCATTATATTGTGAGTGATAATTTTATTATTGATAATTTTTGCACCACAAAAAGACTACATCAGCTATGTTGACTATATTGTTGCTAAACGGTTATATTCCCAAACAGCTATATTGTTGCTAAAGACTATAAATACATACATTCAACTCTTGTTAATATAAGGTCTCACATTTCTAATTCGAAGCATTCATTGTTCTCATACATTCATTTTTATTTTAGCCTTTCGAATTTAATTCATACAAGGGTTATGGTGAGAGGTATTATTGTGAGAGCTTCATTTGTACATCCCTCTAAAAAATGAGAGTTGTTGTGAGAGAAATCTCAAATCTGATCAACAATCAATCTTCTTTTTTGGTCTATTCAATAATGGGACAAAGATTACATGGGAACAAACAAACAAATCAGGGTGGGTTCCCCAATAACAAGACCCAAACGGAAAGGCAATAGTGAGGAAAACATAAATACAAATAATAATAGTAGGAAATGGTTCCAAAAAGGTTCTCGGCTTCTCTAAGGGCCACAGGAAGCGGTATATAGGTGTAAAAGGACTTGGCTAGGAGCCTCAAGTGGTACATGTAATAACCACGGTCAAGAAGTTGTTGCAGGGGGAAATATTGCCAAAAATCGAACTGGAATAGTTAGTGAGGAACAAATGCCGGCTACAATAGTCTCTGCTAAATGAAACAACAACAATTGAGCAAGGAGACGATAACCAACAAAAAACAACGAGAGTAGCAAAACACCAAAAACTCTATAGAAAAACACCATAAATAAAGTAGAAAAACAACAAACCATCAAAAAATAGCAGCAATGGCTGAGGAGGGCAGTGGAGCCAAGAGTCCAAGAGGACAAAAAACAACGAGGTAGCAAAACACCAAAAACTCTATAGAAAAACACCATAAATAAAGTAGAAAAACAACAAACCATCAAAAAATAGCAGCAATGGCTGAGGAGGGCAGTGGAGCCAAGAGTCCAAGAGGCTAGGCTCTAGGATGGGGACTCCACACATCGGCGTGTGGAGGACACTCACCAGCGAGTGAGATCCACTAATCGGCAAGTGAGAGCCATGCACCGGCACATGCAACATGGAGCGAGAAGGGGATGAAGATCAAAGTAGCAGTGAGGGGCAACTAGGTGATGTTGGTGACTATGCTGCAGTGGTGTTGTCTGGAGGAAACAAAGATGGCAACAGTGGAAAAAACAAAAAAAAAAAACCAAACAGAGAAAATAGGAACGAAAACAAGAGGGAAAGGGATGGGAAAAGATCCATCCCTCCTCCACTAAAAAAACCACCGGAAGTGGAAGAAAAGCCTCACAAAGAAGGTGGAAATGCCTTACTCTTTTTAAGAGAGAAAGAGGAGAGTCTCTCTCTAAAAGAGAGAGTTGAAAAACATAACAATCAATCTTATTAAGAGGGTTGGTGTGCCCCTTGTAAGTGAGCAAGAGATCTTCCACCTTGGAAGGAAGAGTGGTGTGCTCTTGCTCTGTATATGTTTGAACTCCACACACAAGGAGTTTGGGAAGAGTGGTGTGCTCTTGCTTTTTAAGATTTTGAAAAACGCTATGCATACTCCCAAAACTTGTTTATCACAGTTTATGCAAAATTAATACTATGAAACAATAAATAATTCAAGCACCAAAATATGTAAAGCAATAAAGCAATCAGACACAAATATTTTGGTGATAAAGAGGAAACCTTTTAGAAAACACTCTAAAAGTAAAACTTTTTCAGGACAGTCAAACCTAAGAAATCACTATATAAAGATGTTTAGAGATTACATATACTAGGAACACTTACAACCCGATGCAAGACCTTGACTCTGTAAGATCGACAAACCTCCAACTTGTTTCCTCGCTCACAATCTCCTTCAACATGATTCTCCTTTACCGAACCCTTCCGATAAACTTCTCAATCAAGCACATCGAAACTAACAATAATCTACTAAAAGGAATAATTAGGCTCACATAGATTTTCTCTCTAAGCACAGCCTCTCACGAAACCTAGGGTCATACCTTTCTCTCTCTATAAAGTTGTTTATATACAGGTATGTCAAACCCTAGACCTACACCCACTTAAACATGTTTAAAACCAAAATCTAATGCATGGTGTTTGGACAGGGGAAGAGCATGTCTGGATAGCAACTCTAAAACAGGGGTTCGGCGACTTGCTGGAAAACGTGTCCAGACAAGCTAGCAACCTATCCGAACATCCTTGCTCCATTTCCGGACAACCACTGCATTGGGGAAAACTGAGTTGCTGGAATTGTGTCTGGACAGCTCTATCTTTGTGTCCGAACACCCTTGTCTTGTGAATGGATCTTGGAGCTTTGGAACTTCCATTATGATCACCGAATTAGCCAACACAAGAACTAACAAACTCCCCCTTTGGCAATTCAATTACAAAACCAATATGCCAAGACATCCCATCATCTCTCCATATATACTCCCCCCTTTTCGTTATAGAATGACAAAAGGTCTCCATAGTTCCTAAAATACTCACAAAAAAAAAAAATCAAAGCATAGGTGGAATACGAATAACACAAATTAAACTTAACTCTTGATCACAAATAAATGAAAATGCATGAAGTATTCGGCAAGACCATGAAAAAACATTAGCGAAAACTCCCCTTTAATGTATGACTCAATACCAACAAGGATTTTTTTTTTTGACAAACAAGAGTATTCTTAAGAAGAGTATATCCAATAAATGATAAAAAATTGCAAATTGGGATAAACTCTTGTTGAATATGCCAAAAAGACCCAAAGCACGCAAAAGTATCAAAAGATGAATAAACAAAATCATTGTTGCAACTCATGGCATGCTATTATGTACCATAACTATTCATGCTATATTGTGTTGTGTGTGATAAGTCACAATCAAGAGCCAAGCAATAGACAAACATATAATGACAAAGAATGCACATTAAAATTTCTAAACCATATGAAAGAAATTCATAGCTTGTTAGGTTAGAAGTCAAACCTTACTAGGGCCTAGTCATACTCATCCAATAATCTCCCCCTTAATCTTATCACAAGGCTCAAAGCTACATTCGGAATTTTAATTTTGAACGAGCCAAGCACAAAAATTGACAAAGTGAAAACTTCATTTCCAGAATATTTTGGCATTTTGCACATTTCACTTTAGATTTTCTATTTGAGAATGTGTCTTTCATAATATTGAAGTACAAGATATAAGGGTTTGAGCTGGAATTTATAGGTTCTAGGTTCAACCAACATTTGGTCAATTTTAACCCACAAAGAAAATCCATTCTATTTATGTGGTTTGTCCAACACAACAAATTTGTCATGGATTGATATTCCTTCTTGAAGCTTAAGTGCATAGAGATAACATAAATGAAATGTACAACAATAACACATACTTGAATGAATCAATGACAGTTCATTATAAAGATAACGAATTACATCAAGTTCTTTACTTGGCATAATTTGTAGTTAATTAAAAAGTTTCAAAAAATATTTTCAAATGAGAACATTTTACATCATAAAATAAATAAATAAATAAAAAGAAAAAGAAAAAGAAAAAAGGGAAGAAGAAGAAAACATTGGACTTTGGGCACATGGCTGCAACATCCTAACACATCTCCACAAGAGATAAGGATCTCCTATAGGGCTCTGGCTAAATTACCTTGAGCAGCTTAAAAGCCTGTTTGGAATTGTGTATAAGAGCCTAAAAGTGCGTTTAACACTCAAAAAGTTCGTTTGAAGAAACAAGTACTCGTTTGGTAAAATAATTAAAAGCCCTTTTAAGGATCCAAAAAGTTTAAAAATTACCAAAATGCACTTTTGATAAAAACTTAAAAATGAAGCGTTTGCGTAAAAATACTTTTTGACGTAAAAGCTCAATTTCTCAAACATAATCCCAAACAGGATCTAAGTCAAATATCAAAGGAAAAACCAACCAATAATCTTGTTTGCTCTCTGTCGCCATCTTCCAAGGAATTTAGAGTTTGGGTAGGTCTTAGCACTGGAGCTGGACAAATTCACTGTCTACCGACTTTCGACCACCTACATGCTGATAGCCGACCGACTTCTACCAACACCGCTTAACCAATGGGTGGTAGGCGGAACAAATTTTTTTATTTCGACAAATTCAGTTCGGTAGGTGAAATAAATTTGTTAACCAAACTAACTTTATACAGGCTGCTTACTGATTGACTTCACCGATAAATTTCAATTTTTTCACATACCAATATTACCGACTGACTTTACCGACCATGGTTTAGTATCTGAACAAAAATTTGGCAGAATAAATCAGTGAAATTTCCGACTCTTCTGACTTTACCAACAAAAATTTTCTACCAACAACAATCGACGCCCAGCCCTGCTTAGCACCATATAAAAGCTGAAGCCCAACATAAAAGCAGAAGCTCAGCTTACCACTTATTTTCACTTAACCCGTGTAAAGGAAGAGCATCATCTGCAATCGCTATTATGGTAGATAGCTTGTTAGCAGGGATCGTTGTAGTTCACATTTGTCATACATTTACTCGTGAGCCACACGCGCAATTGTGTACACAAGTGTATCCACTCCGTTAGCAACAATTTTCCTTCTACTGCTACAAAACTAAGCATACCTACTGCAAAATGTTTTCATCACAGCCTCCGTTTCTTTTTAATTTCTGGGTAAGGTTCACTAAGATTGATTATGAAATGGTACAGGGGAAGTATAGGGAAAGAGGAAAAAAAAAAAGTGGACATTCTAAATGTTAAATTGCCAAAAAATACACTGCTCCCTGTTCTTGAAGAGAGACAATAAACTTAAGCAGCAACTTGTTGCTCCTTGGCGGCAAGCTGATCCTGGATGTATTGAGGGACAACATCAAACTTGGCTAATTGCATGGTGTAGGATGCACGACCTTTTGTCATGCCTCGTAGTGTGCTAACATATTGGAACATCTCTGCCAGAGGGACCAGCGAATCAACTACCTGCAATCATTCCGAAACCACCAGTGAGAAGGATGTCGGGATCCCAAAAGAAAAATGAACAAGTTGATGTACGATCAAGTGCCGATCAGCTTTCTATTTATTGGTTTAAAGGATTCATTTAAAATTAAATGACATATCATGATGATCATTCCTCTAACATGGTCATTGTCATGACATGAATGCAATGACCATCCAAAAATTTACAAGCGTGGCATGCAGTCACAAAATGCAGCCAGGCTTGAATGAAAGGTATTATGCAATTTGTAAGAGGTCATAAGGCATACCTTGAGACCACCAGGTTTGTCACTAAAGCTGTTGATCTGACCTCTCCTTGAGTTTAGATCACCAATCACATCCCCCAAATGTTCTTCAGGCGTGACAACTTCAACTTTCATTATAGGTTCAAGCATCTTTGGGGCAGCCTTCCTCACCCCTTCACGAAAAGCTCCTCTGGCTGCCAGCTGGAATGCCAGGACACTTGAATCGACATCATGGTAAGAACCATCTACTAGCACAGCACGTAAATCAACAACAGGAAAGCCTGCAAGCACACCATTACTCATACACTCCTCCAATCCTTTCATCACTCCCGGAATGTATTCTCTGGGCACTGCACCTCCCTTGATTTCACTCTTGAATTCATATCCACTACCTGATTCCATAGGTTCAAACCTTACAGTTATGTCAGCAAACTGACCTTGTCCACCGGACTGTTTTTGTGAACATACTTCACTTCAGAGACTCTAGAAATGCTTTCTCGGTAGTTTACTTGGGGAGCACCAACGTTAGCTTCCACCTATTTGCAACATGCAACCGAGTTATGACAAAATGAATTAACAATAAAACCAAGAATTTTGTTCTTTGCATATTATGTCAAAGCTGCCAAAGAAAAAAGGTACTGATCACATCGAGTAGCTTGGTAGAGGTTGCTGATAAAGAAAAAGTGTTTGCTGATCACACGATCAGACTATGGATATTAACTTGCATTCTTCTGTTACTCCCTCACTCCTTCCCTATCCTCTAATGGTAATGAATAACAATCTAAACTTGACAAACTGGTTTTATAACAAATGAAAAAGTAACATAATGTGATACCCCAGATTGGATTGGATTGGATTGGATTGGATTGTGAAGGCATTGTGTAGGCCTGTGCTAAGTCCTACATAGCTTGTGTACTACATGGCTTATAGAAGTGTTCACGGAAGACCCCAAAAGTGACTAGTCTTTTTTTCTGCAGTGACACATAATGCATAGGTATGCATGCATACCATTATACACACAACTATTTGTTTAGACATATACATTATATGGGGGTTTGTGCATGTGCATGTTGCTTAAAGTAATATCCCCAACAAAACACCTTAAGAGGTGTGCATGACAAAATTTTGAGCCTGGGAATAAGTAACATATGAAATTGAAAATCAAATACATGGAGTCCCAGATATAAACCTTAAACTCCCTCTTGAGCCGATCCACAATGATCTCAAGGTGCAATTCCCCCATTCCTTCAATTACAGTCTGGTTGATCTCTTCATCCCGTGAGAAGTGGAAAGAAGGGTCTTCTTGAGCAAGTTTGATCAACCCAGTTGCCATCTTATCAACATCAGCTTTAGTTTTGGGTTCAATCGCAACCTTAATCACAGGATCAGGGAAGTCCATCCGTTCAAGCACAATGGGGTTCTCAGGATCACACAATGTTTCACCTGTAATGGTATCTTTTAGACCAGCAAGAGCAATTATGTCACCTGTTAAAGCTACCTTAACATCCTCTCTACTGTTTGCATGCATTTCTAGAAGTCTACCAATCCTCTCTTTTTTTCCTTTGTTTGCATTTAGTACATAGGACCCTGCCGTCAGCCTTCCCGCATACACTCTCACAAATGTAAGGGATCCCACAAATGAATCGCTCATGATCTTGAAAGCAAGTCCGGAAAATGGTTCATCATCACTTGGAGGCCTTTCAATTGTCACTTCTGGGTTTTCTGGGTCAGTCCCCTTCATTGGTGGCACGTCAAGTGGAGAAGGCAAATAATCAACTACAGCATCAAGCAATGGCTGAACTCCCTTATTTTTAAAAGCTGAGCCACATAAAACTGGGACAAAACTGCTCGAGATGGTTCCTTTCCTTATTAATTTCTTAATGGTTTCCTCATCAGGCTCAACTCCTTCTAGGTAGCTCTCCATAGCTTGATCATCTAAATCAACTATGGTTTCTATCATCTGTGACCGATACTCTTGTGCCAGCTCCTGAAGATCTTCTGGAATATCCTCATACACAAACTTAGCACCCAACTCTTCTCCTGACCAAATTATAGCTTTCATCTTCACAAGATCAACAACTCCCCGAAAATTATCTTCAGAACCAACTGGTATTTGAATCACCAGAGGTTTAGCACCCAAATTTGTCACTATCATGTCTCTTGTCCGTAAAAAGTTTGCTCCAAGACGATCCATCTTATTGACAAAGCATATTCTTGGTACCCCATATTTATCAGCTTGCCTCCACACAGTTTCAGATTGTGGTTCCACACCAGCAACACTATCAAACAAGCATATAGTACCATCCAATACCCTGAGAGCTCGCTCTACTTCAAGGGTGAAGTCGACATGTCCAGGAGTATCGATAATGTTAATCCGGTGTTTGTTCCAAAATGTGGTAGTTGCAGCAGATGTTATGGTAATCCCTCTTTCTTGTTCTTGTTCCATCCAATCCATTGTAGCTGTCCCTTCATGTACCTCCCCTATTTTATAGTTTCTTCCCGTATAGTAAAGAACCCGTTCGGTAGTAGTAGTTTTTCCTGCATCTATGTGAGCCATAATTCCAATATTGCGATAATCCTTCAATGGTACTGTACGCTTTGTCTCTGGAAAAAAGACAAAAGAAATCCATCTTTGCCATGTTAGCTTACACACAGAAACTTGCACAAAGTATAAACAGCATTCTAATTTATGTAAATACAAAAAAACAGCATGCCAAATCTAATTTTGATGTCTTCATCCTATTGAAATACCTGAATATTCTGATGATGAGCTGAAGGAAATTTGTCTTTTGCCAGGGCAGGCCATAATACAATCAATGAAACAAGCAAAGATGCTTATCATTTACCTCATTACCATGTGCAGAAACGTTTTAAAATTCATAGCAAAGGGAATTTTTGGCTTTTCTTGAGACTTAAACTATGTGGCTTTTGGTGCTAAATTTCGGCATCAACAATAGCAATGACCATACTTCCTCGAACATTTTCAGTTAAACCCATCTTTATACGAAGAACTTTCGAAAGATTGAAGAGCAGGGAAACTAACATTATGTAAAGTACACATGCATAGGCACATGAACTAGTAAGTAGTAATTGCATAGCATGATTAATTTGTCGAACAATATACGTCAATTTGCACATAACCGTAAAGTTTCAAAAGTGGCAGCCAGTGTCATTTTGTAATGTCATAAAATAAAAATAAAAATTAAAAAAACAATTTATCATATGCATAGAGTTTAAATTTTCTCTTGAAGACAACAATGTGCAGACATGGTTCACTAACAATACCAATTACGATACATTGTTCTTCAAAGCTTCATGGGTTCTAATCATCCAATGTAAAGTACAATACATGAGCAAGAATAATGGGAAATGGTCGATGAATTTCCCGAGTTCCTCAAGGGTACAAATCAAAGCTTTTGGCAAGCATACAAGGTCATTCAGAGAACCTTTAAGATAAATATTGTGCATAATATTCTTATTCATGGGACCCTTTAGACACCCTAGGAGGATAAAAAAATTATATTCTGTTCATGTGTAGCAATTTGAAGAAGCTAAATGGTCCTGTTCCAGTGACGTGCGGCAATTAGAGGCTAAATATCAGAATTTTTGAAAGTGAAATCACTTGAAATACATTTCAAAAGATCAATTTCTTTGCCTTACAAATACTTTGGACACAAATGGATGCATTTATCTCCACATAACATCCTAATACTTTAAGAAACCTAATTAAACCACGATGTATTAGGACCACTTTGCCAAACTAATATTGGAAATTGACATTAACTTGGAAGTAACTATAAAATATATAAAGAAAACAAACCAATAATTTAACTCACATTTGGAGATTCAAATTACATAGGTTCATCAAAAATTTGCGCATTAAAGAGAGGACTGAGTAGAACAACAAAAAAAGAAAAAAGAAAACTTCTTCCTTAAATCAAAAGTCAATTTGATTCATTTCAAGCAGGAAGCAAACGAAGCCGAACATAAAATGAAAGTCTACAAGTAATTCAATAAATGTATTGCCAATAAAATTTACAAAATTGCCAATAAAATTTAAAATTTGGATAAAAGGGCACATGAATATAATTTTAAAGAATCAAACTTCACCCACTAAGCCAGTAATAGAAACCAAGACCAAGAGAGGAAGAGACGGACCGTCAGAAGCCATGGCGAAGACAGAGAATTTTCCTCTGCTCTGAGAAGTGGAGCGCTTGGAAGACACTGAGTTGAGGCGCACAGAGCCAAGGAACTCGGAAGAAGAAGAAGAAGAAGAAGAAGAGAGTGGTCGTCGAGGACGAAGACCCAGAAAGCGAGCTGGGGAGAGAGGGATGGCAGGCCTTCTCTGAGACCCATTGATGCTAAAATTGCACAATGACGAAGCTGACACTCTCACTGTCCCTGCCGCCATGTTCTGTGTGAGCGAGAATATGTGAGCGTTTCTTTTACTTTTTTAAGGCTCTCTCTCTCACGCTTCCCCTGTGGTGGGTTTGAGGATAAAATAAAACTTAGAGGTGCCTGTGAGTTTGGCTTCGCTTTCGTTTTCGGTCGTTCTGAACCGGAAGATAATTTTGTATTTAATTTTCATTTTTTATTTATTTATTTGTAGTTGTAGGTTTCAAAAAAAGAAATAAAAAATAATTCCAGGTATGAGTCAACTCACAAAAGGAATGGGAATTATGGGATAGGCATTTTTCGTGAGGCCCTACGCCACATCTCATACATGAGGGTATGAAATTCTGAGGTATGTGGCATCTTTGGAGCCATTGTTATTTAAGACCCACATAACCATTAAAATTTTTTATTTTTATTTTTTCCCCTATATTCAGAAATTACAAATTTTTCCATTGATACAGTTTCTAGTATGGTGCAAACACTTTTTTTTTTTTTTTTTTTGAAAGGGCAAACACTTTCTTTTGGGCAGCTTGAACTTCACTCTTAATCATTTGCGCTTCCCAATATTCCTGCAAAATAATGAACTATCAAAAGAACTCGCCAGAGGAGTCTAGATGGATCCTCCTCCAATGCCTAAATTAGGTCATTTGATTCAAGTTTATGTATAATGCTAATTTCAGTTTAAGATTTATACTTGGTATAAGAGCCTATTTATAGGCTAGACTGTTGTGCCAAACATGGTATGTTAGTTGAAAATTAAGGATTTAATATGGAGAGTGATCTTCACGTGATAAAGCATTTAATGCAATCTCATCCTTATTTTGAAAAGATATTGGATCTGCATCTTTACTTATTATAACGTTTCTTGCAAATCGGTGGATATAGATCTGATGGTATCTTTCCATGAAGAGAAATGCTTCTTTGCAAGCAAATTTCCATATTTTCCCCATCAATGCTGAGTTGGCAAGTCCACTTGTCATTATTTTATTATTTTTTAAAAAATAAATTTTATTATTCTCTCTCCTGGCTCACGTTCAAAATTTTTGACCCCCTCTCTCTCTCTCTCTCTCTCAAATTCAAGCATCTCAAATTCCAAATCATTCTCTCCATCTCAGACGCTGCCTCTCTCCCTCTCAGATGTGGCGGTAGGTTGGGTCCGGTGGTGGGTTGGGTCCAACCGTTTGATTTGGGTCCCTTTCAGACACTCTCTCTCTCTCTCCCTCTCAGATGCGACGGTGGATTGGGTCCGGCGGTTTGATTTGGATCCCTCTCAGACGCTCTCTCTCTCTCTTTCCCTCTCAGATGCGGCGGTGGGTTGGGTCCGGCGGTTTGATTTGGGTCTCTCTCAGACTCTCTCTCTCTCTCTCTCCCTCTCAGATGCGGCGGTGGGTTGGGTCCGGCGATTTGATTTGGGTCCCTCTCAGATGCTCTCTCTCTCCCTCCAGCGGTTTGATTTGTTAGTGCCTTTTTTTTTCCTTGTCTTTTGGTTGTCTTCCGTTTTGGTTGTTTTTTGGGGTATTATTCTTTTTGGGGATTTTGGTTGTGGAAGTGAAGAAATGGCTGTTGAGCATTTTTTTCTATTGAAATTTCTGTTTTTGTTATGGTTGGAAGGCCAGGTAATTTTTTTGTATAAAAAAGTTGGTGAATTTTTGTTCTTTTTCGTTTGCTAGAGACTTTTGTTGGAAATATTCTCTGTTTTTGGATGAGTTTGAGAAATCTCAATGTAATAATTTTTTGCAAACCATTTGCTTTGATTGCTTAAAAAATTTTGTATCATAATTTCCATAATTTCTTCTGGTTTGGCAGAACAAATGGCTCAATAAATTAGCTTTGGGATCACTGGTTTGAATGTCCCCAAGATTCAAAAGGTTGCAAAAGGTTGTAGATGCTGGATACTGTGATAGTTATTGCTGATTTGAAAAATTGATTTCCACCATCAGATATGGCAAAGGCTTCAATTTATCAGACCTCAGTTTTGTAACACAAGTTTGGCAAATGTTTGGCAAATGTTTAATCAAATGTTTCATGGAATTTTTCATTGTTGGTATGAGGATTTTATAGCAAAACCTTTCTGAATGCACGTGAATGATTAATGAAATGTTTTATTGCATTCTTTTATATTGGCAAATGATTTAAGAAATTTTTTTTTAGATGAATCAGAGATATCATTAAGCTCAAACAAAGCATACAACCAATGAACTCCTTACAAGCCTTTTTCAAAAGGCCAAAATGTAACCTGAACACAGCAGGCAAAAACAACTACCAAACAAGTCTAAAAACAGGACAAACAACCAATGGACTCCTTACAAGCCTTTTCAAAAGGCCAAAACAAAACCTGAACATAGCAGGCTGTTGTGCCAAATACTACCTAAATTAATAGTAATATTTAGTACGTTTTACTCGCAAGTGCACAAGATCAAAATGATAGTATAGCAGGCAAATACGAGATCATTCCCACGAGGATTGTTAACTTTGCTTAGAATTAAAGAACTAAATTAAAAATATCAAGTTGTCACAAAATTGATATTAAGAAAAGAAATAAAAATAAAGATAAATAAAAGTGTAGGGCTTTGATATCCACCACTAATCATATTTAAATAATATAACAATATGCCAATGCTCCAATCATATTATGAATACCTAATGGTTTGCCAACCTAAGGGCATGGTGTATACTCCTTAAGCTATTGGTTTCCTAAGCAAACGAATTAGGCATGGTGTATACTCTAACTCTTTTCTTTCCTAAAGGATTTAGCATGGTGTATACTAAGTTGTTCTCTAGGAAAGCATATGAACTGTGAAAACCGACAACCACATGAGACCTAGGGCATGGTGTATACTCGGTTTCCCATGTTGATTAACCCAAGAACCGGTGGATTACTTTTGTTACTTATGTTAAACCCAGGACTCGGTCATCCAAATTGATCTAACTAACAAGTCCATACCACATGCATATAATGGCCAATCACATACATATGAGGAATTCAATAAAACAGGCATTAATCAAGTTAAGCAACACAATATGATTATCACAAAGGTGCCAATATTGAAATATTAAATAAACATAATTAGGGTTTCAATCAAGCCCTACTAAAATAATTAGTTACACATAATTGAAATAAAACTAAAAAGAAAAGGAAAAGAAAGAACCGAAAACCGCTCCTAGAAGTAGCCTCCAAATTCTCCTCTCTAAAATTGTGTTTTTAATTGTGAGGCTTAGAGGTCTATTTATAGGCTTTAAGAGAGTCCTAGAAACACTAGTAAACCTAAGAAATTCGGAATTCCATCTCCTAGACAAATTAGGAGACAATCCTATTACAAATCGGAGAAGGATTCGTCCAAAATTGGGCTCCTATCTTGCGGGGCGATTTTAGCATTGCGGCGGTCCAAATTAGGAAAATGCTATTTCACAATGATTTGTATAATTTTGAGTTAGCTTTCCAATGCCATTAGAATCACCTCAATCCGATATTTGAGCTGAAAGTTATGGCCAAAATACCGAGACATGTTCAGGATCCAAATTTAATCCGATTTTGACTTCAATTTGATAAATTCCGATTTAATCCTTTCCACATCTTCTAGATCTTCCCAATTTGCCCTTTAAGCTTGGAACATTTCTAGAAACGCTTCATTTTCTTCCATGACCTACAAAAACACAGAAAACACAAAAGGAAATAAAAATAACATAAACTAAAAGGCATAACAAATATAAATTAAGGGGCTTAAATATGAATATTTAAGCACTTATCACACCCAAACTTACATATTGCTAGTCCCTTAGCAATACTTAAACTAAAAACAAAATGAAAACAAAGAACAAAAGATAAATCCATCTTTAGTGGGATGTATGCAGTTGCATTTAGCAAATGCAACAAGCCTTTTAAACCTCTAGGTATTCCCTAGAGGACGAGTTAAGTCTCGTGAGGGTTTTCCAGGAATGTTACCCACAAACATTATGCATAGTTCATATTTATCCAAAAATTAAAGCATCACTCAAAATCATGATTTTCATTCATTAACAGGCTTAAAAAGTTAAACTCCATCTTCACAATGAATTGAAATTAAAAGTTTCATAACTTACAACAGGCAAGCCAAGGCATCACAAATTTGAAACAGTGTATAGTGAACTAGCACAAGACTATGAAGCTTTCCAAATGATTTCAATGCACAATGTCTCCATATCTCAAGATTCACTGAAATTCCCATTAGAATGAATAACAATGGCATATTTTTCTTATTATTTCTTTTATTATTGGGCTATGCAATGTTTAGTTCCTTAAGCTTTCTAATTGACCCATGTAGCGAGTTTTTGGTCCAATGACTCCCAAACCAGATGGTTTTAGGGCATTAGGTGTAAAGACACCCCTAAAGACTTACTAACTCAAGTCAAAAAGGCTACGAAACTAAACTAGCCATAATGTTAACCAAATCAAATCTTCTCACCTTTTGACATGAACACTCAATACTTACTGAGGCAAGAGGCCCAGTTACTCAGTGAGAAGTTTATCAATGAGTATCATCATTTTTTTCTTTCATAAAGTTAACCAAGTCAATTCTCTTCACTTTTTGACGTGAACACTCAATGCTTTGAGGCAAGAGGCCCAGTTACTCAGTGAAAATCTTATCAATGATCACTTTTTTATTTTTCTTTTTCTTAAATATTCTCATGCCAATATATCAAACCAATAAGTCATTCAGTGTTACCCAAAACATGAAAACATACACATGAAAACTACATGTCATACCACACCAATCATGTGCTAATGTGCTTGTGTTAGAGCAGATCAAACATGTGAATTCTCAACTGTCTAAAGTAAGTAACAAAACTCAAAAATCCAACATCAGATCATGTGTTCAAAATTTTAAGCTAACCAATGAATATCAAATCACAATTCTTAGATTAACCAAAATTTCAAGACAAATATGAACATGCAAATTTTTTTTTTTTTATCAAAAACAAAAGCTGGGACCAAGTGTGTATAAATGTGTCCTCCATACCCCCAAACTTAAATTACACATTGTCCCCAATGTGTGTATATCATGGAAAGATCTTACCCAGGAGATGGATGAAACTATCTGGAATAAGTTTGACTCAAAGCATTCCCCCCAAACTTGAACTCAAGCACACTTGTTCCTGAAAAACAAAACACTAAAGTAACGAAGGAAAACAAAAACAAAATAAAATAAACAAACAAAGAAAGAAATAAAAAGGATATGCTGTGGGGTGCCTCCCATGAGCGCTAAGTTTAACGTCTTCAGCCAGACTGTGGCACTTTAAACTTGAAGCACCAGTCTTTTCTTCTCTTGCACCAAAGAGAATGATGTCTTCCCATTGCAGGGGGATTCCAATTGTCTATATATATGGGTGGACCACTCTGAGTCTTCTCAAACACTTTCTCATCTTGAATTGGAATAAAATAAGAAGAAGATTCAGGGAGCTTTTCTATCTTGATGTCCTCAATTTGCTCAATTGGTAGCTCTAACAGACTTCTCTCTTGGCCTCTTGGTGTTTCTGGAATAAGAGCTAATGTTGAAAAAGTCTTAGTGCTCTCTTCTTTTTCCTGATGTGACTCCTCTAGATCCTTAGTTTGCTCCTCCTTCCTCTCATCCACTTGATTTTCAACCATAGCTTGCTCACAAAATTGATCAAAGTGCTCTCCCAAAGGATCTTCAAGACGCGGCTCACAAAAATTATCCTCAACAGTTTCTTCATTCCAAGGTGTGGTGGTTGTTTGCTCATGATAGTAAGTGTATTCATCTTCCATGTAGTACTCATTAGGATTTGCCACCAACTGACCTTGACACTCTTCTTCTTTGAGAATATCGGCTTGTTTGTTGCAGAGCGCCTTCATCTCCTCAAAAAATTGTTGTGTATTCTTGGTCATTTCTTTAATAGTCTCTTGCAACTCTTCAGAGACCTCAGGAAGAGGTGGTTCAGCCTGATATTGCTGTTGTGGAGCTGATTGACAGGAATATGGATGATCATAAAACTGCTGATATGATTGATGTTGCAGCCCATGAAATTGTTGAGCTTGAATTCCAGGATTTTGAGCTTGCCATGAGGTATTTGACTGTTGGCTCCATGTTGGGTTATATGAATCAAAATAGATGTCATTCCCCAGTCTAGAGAGTGATGTCTTCTTATGCCCAAAAATATTGTTAGAAATTTGTCTTATTGAAGGACAATTTCTAACATGGTGATAAGGGTCATAGCAAAATGAACATGGTCCATAGGGTGTTGGAGTACCTCCCCACATGTGAATCAAAATAAAAAGAAATTAAAATAACAAGAGAAAATAAAAACCAAAAAGAAAAAGAAAAACTCACAAACTGACGCAGTTGCTGTCTGGTAGAGCGCTCAATCGCACAGGTTGGTGTGCTCGATCGCACTTGAGGTAGAACTGCAAAACAGAAAAGAAAACACAGCGTTTTGGGCGTCTCGATTTTGCGCTTGATCGCAAAGAAGTAAGCGCTCGATCGCACCGCTACAGAACAGAACTAAAATTCCAAAAAATCAGTAACACGAAAATTTAAATAAAATAAAACTAACTAATGAGAAAAAAATTCTAAACAAAATTAAACAATCCTCGGCAACGGCGCCAAAAACTTGTTGTGCCAAATACTACCTAAATTAATAGTAATATTTAGTACGTTTTACTCGCAAGTGCACAAGATCAAAGTGATAGTATAGCAGGCAAATACGAGATCATTCCCACGAGGATTGTTAACTTTGCTTAGAATTAAAGAACTAAATTAAAAATATCAAGTTGTCACAAAATTGATATTAAGAAAAGAAATAAAAATAAAGATAAATAAAAGTGTAGGGCTTTGATATCCACCACTAATCATATTTAAATAATATAACAATATGCCAATGCTCCAATCATATTATGAATACCTAATGGTTGCCAACCTAAGGGCATGGTGTATACTCCTTAAGCTATTGGTTTCCCTAAGCAACGAATTAGGCATGGTGTATACTCTAACTCTTTTCTTTCCTAAAGGATTTAGCATGGTGTATACTAAGTTGTTCTCTAGGAAAGCATATGAACTGTGAAAACCGACAACCACATGAGACCTAGGGCATGGTGTATACTCCCGGTTTCCCATGTTGATTAACCCAAGAACCCGACGTGGATTACTTTTGTTACTTATGTTAAACCCAGGACTCGGTCATCCAAATTGATCTAACTAACAAGTCCATACCACATGCATATAATGGCCAATCACATACATATGAGGAATTCAATAAAACAGGCATTAATCAAGTTAAGCAACACAATATGATTATCACAAAGGTGCCAATATTGAAATATTAAATAAACATAATTAGGGTTTCAATCAAGCCCTACTAAAATAATTAGTTACACATAATTGAAATAAAACTAAAAAGAAAAGGAAAAGAAAGAACCGAAAACCGCTCCTAGAAGTAGCCTCCAAATTCTCCTCTCTGAAATTGTGTTTTTAATTGTGAGGCTTAGAGGTCTATTTATAGGCTTTAAGAGAGTCCTAGAAACACTAGTAAACCTAAGAAATTCGGAATTCCATCTCCTAGACAAATTAGGAGACAATCCTATTACAAATCGGAGAAGGATTCGTCCAGAATTGGGCTCCTATCTTGCGGGGCGATTTTAGCATTACGGCGGTCCAAATTAGGAAAATGCTATTTCACAATGATTTGTATAATTTTGAGTTAGCTTTCCAATGCCATTAGAATCACCTCAATCCGATATTTGAGCTGAAAGTTATGGCCAAAATACCGAGACATGTTCAGGATCCAAATTTAATCCGATTTTGACTTCAATTTGATAAATTCCGATTTAATCCTTTCCACATCTTCTAGATCTTCCCAATTTGCCCTTTAAGCTTGGAACATTTCTAGAAACGCTTCATTTTCTTCCATGACCTACAAAAAACACAGAAAACACAAAAAGGAAATAAAATAGACAAAATAACATAAACTAAAGGCGTAACAACTATAAATTAAGGTGCTTAAATATGAATATTTAAGCACTTATCACAGGCAAATCAGCCACCAAACAAGTCTAAAAAAACAAGACTTTAAAAGTCCAATACCAGAAAACCAAGAAGAACACTGCAGACATCAACTAAACAAGGATTTCTGCAGGTAAATTCCACATAGAGCAGAGAATAATATTCTCCCAAGTGCTAGGAAATTTCCCTCTCCCTGCAATACGAGTTCTGACCTGCCAATAATTTTCTTCAGAATTTGGTCCTCTGAGCGTGGATGACCAGCATGAACCAGCATATTGGCAAATGATTCAGGAAATTCTTTAACAAAGGCTAGGACTTGCACTATAAACAAAGGCTAGTCAAAACTGCCCAAAATAAAATCTACACCTTCTGATAGAACAAACGAACCAACAATAACTACATAAGCCAAAATAAATGGGCATAGTCAAAATATTTAAACATTTATGATTACATGGAAACACAAAAAGTTATTGGCATATTACAAGATCTTAGAACAAATTACGTGCAACAGCCGATGAATACTTGAGAGCTCATCATCAGTAATTGTAGGTAAGCATTGTTGATGTTTGAGAGCATGAAAGACTTTGTTGAGGATTGGCCGCACATACATTGCAATCATTGGATTTGTTGGGATTATGGCATTAGCAACGTCTATCATCCAACCAATTTTTTGCGGTATGTTGTTATTGACACTGTATGTTAGATGCCGCAAAAGGTAAAGCAATACCAATTGAGTCAAAGGAAGAGGATCTATAGATAAGATAGACTTTAGATCAACCTAAAAAAAAAAAAACATCAATAAGAAATGGTTGTAGCGAGTATACTTCAATAAGTAACATAACATAATGATAAATTTGTAAACCTGAGAGCATAATGAGTAAACAATAGATACATCACTTATTTGGTAAGGTCAAGCAATAAAGCATTACATTTGTGTTGGCTGACTAATTTTGAGAGCTCATTCATTGGATCCACCTAACACACACATGAACAAATTTAATAAATGCAAAATCATAATTAAACACAAGTAAAGCAATAATTGATTTTCAAGTAAAAGAAAAAAAAAATTTATAAACCTTCTTTTTTTGTCCTTTCTTTTTGACATTATTGCTGCTTGATGGCTTATTCTTCAATTGGGATTTGTGGACCGCTTTCTTTACAGTAGACACCATCTTTCCTTGTGATTTTTTGGATTCTTTTTCTATAGCAGGTACCCTTCTTAAATTCCATGGTCTCTCGAGACGTTTAACCTTAACAGGAGAAAGCACCTCTCCAGACTTTAAGGCACGATATTTCTCATTTAACATATCAAGATTTTTCATTACTTCCATGGAATATTCCCCACTTTCTAATGTAAGCGATGCTAATTCTTCAAATTTCTTGAGCATTCTATCATATCTTTGGGCGTTAGAGCTACTCACAAATGCATCACAACTACTCTTAATCAAAGTATATTTTCGATTTATATCCTTCCTCCATCTATCAAGAATATATCTTGGTGGCAACATTGTAACTTTCTTTGTCACTAGAACTGAAATAGAATGCTTGCATACGATGCCTCTGAATTCAAACATTGCACAAGTGCACTTCACTTCAAGTTCGTCTTCATTAAAGAAAACAATAAATGTTTTGTTGATCATATGGTTTTCATGTTGACACGTTTCAACCACTTGATAGGTAGAAATTGCACCTTCACTTTTAAGAAGAGAGTTGTTACAATGCACATCTATAGCAAACTGTTGGTGAACTTTTTTGAACTTAGCATTTGTGTAAACATCTTGAAATTGCTTCTCTAAAGACAGATTTGTTGCACATGAAATTATGCGATTAAAACAATCAAAATAAGCACGCGCCTCATTCTCAACCATTTTCTTCAAAGCATTATCGAACTGATCAACAAATTCTTTTAGTGTGGTTTGTGAATGCACATAGTCATCAAAAAAGGCATTCATGCTTTCACTCTGCTGCGTTGTAGTCATTCCCGCCCAAAATGTATCTTTCATATATGCTGGCACCCAAAAAGTCCGTTCATCATATAATCCATTCAACCACGAGTTATTATGAAGTTGATAGCTCTCAATTAAAATTTTCCAATTTTCCTCAAATGCATCCACGGTTAAAGAATCATACACACAAGTATTTAAGGCACTCTTAATGCCATCGCAATGATCATGTGCACCAAACTTTTCAGGAAATTTTCTCATAATGTGCCATAAACAATATCTATGTCGAGTTCTTGGAAAAACTCTCGCAATAGCATTCTTCATTGCCCTAGCTTGATCTATTAAAATTGCACTTGGAGCTCGATTATTCATGCACTTCAACCACGACTTAAACAACCAAACAAATGTATCTGTATCCTCGTTTGATAGTAGTCCTACCCCAAAAACTATTAACTGGCCATGATGCTCCTACGAAAGGAGCAAATGGCATATCATACCTATTTGTCAAGTCGGTTATGTCAAATGTAATGACATCTCCAAAGAATTCATACGTAGCCCTACTTCGTGCATCAGCCCAAAACACGTTTCGCAACCTAGCATCATCATCCATGTCCATCACATAATAGAATTCATGATTCATGTCTTGCATTCTTCTGAAATAATCACAAAGTGCTTGACCACCTCCTTTGCCAAGCCGAAGTTCTCTTGCCTGAGCAATAAAATTTCGACAATCTTTCTCCCCAAATGGAACATTCTCAAACCCTCCCATTTCAACAACCAATGAGTGAAAATTCTTATTTAAAGGTATTCCAGATCTATCATTAAGATCAAGCTTTCTTTTTGCAACATCATTAATATTCTTAAAACACCTTAAAAACCTTACTTTTTTTGGGCTTACATTATGATTATGCTGAAGCACTACTTTACTCAAAAACCACTTCCCATCATTCCATAAATCTGCACAAATCCTTGCCTTACACCCAATTCTATTAGTTGTTGGTATTACTTTGGAAGCATTACTTTTGCTCTGTGTTCCTGAGCCATCACGAAGGCATGTAAGGATCATGTAATTTGGGTGACCATCTGGTGTCTTTCTAATCATCCTTCTTAACACACCAAAACCAACTTGCCTAGCGTACTTCTTGTAATATGAGATAACTTCTTCATGTGAACTAAATATCATCAATTTTCGTGGTTTTTCAACTTTGTCGTCCTCATCAATCATCTCCAGTAATACAGCATTGTCTAGCACCAACATATCATCTTTATCCGCGTCATTATTGGCCAACATGTCTTCTTTATCCACGTCATCATTGGCCAAACATGAGCTTGAAATGTCCATTAAGAGAAGAGAAGGTCGTCCCAATTAGTCCTACAAATGTTTAATTAGTGCAAATATCTAAATGGAGTAATCATGCCTAACATCATTCTATACTTTTAATCTTGTATATCTTATAAATGAAATCAATTCATGTAAAGTCCAAGAACCTGTCCAATCAAGTGCTTTGAACTAAAATCATAAATCATAATTCTTGAGTTCAACAAAAAATTGCATCAAATCAGGAACGTATATCACATTGCAGCAAAAAGATAATCCAATTTTTCAACAAAAAATTGTAAGGATAATCCCATATGTATATTTTGATAGGTAAGATAATCCCATATACACATGGAAGAAACACAAATAAATAAATAAATAAATAATAAAAATAAAATCACATTGTAGTAAATTACCCACCACATGCATATTATTATAACAACATCACATTGCAGCAAAAAATCATATTGGAATGTTCAAAGAATTATATTGCAGCAAAAAATTAAAAAAAAAAAATCCAAACCCTGCAGTAAATTACCCAACACATGCATATTATTATAACAACATCACATTGCAGCAAAAAATCATATTGGAATGTTTAAAGAATTATATTGCAGCAAAAAATTTTTTTAAAAAAATCCAAACCCTAAAAAAAAAAAAAAGAGACTAAAATAAAATCTAAATCTAACCAGATAGGAGCCAAAGAGAGGCACAATGGGGAACAACGTGAGCTACAAAGAAATGGAGAGCGCGTGAGCGTGGATCCGAGAGGGGCGTGCGCAGTGGGTCCGACAGGGCCTAAGGGAGAAATGGAGCAAGAGTGGGAGGGTGGAGAGAGAAGGAGAAAAGGAGACAAAGAGAGGCACAATGGGGACAACGTGGGCGACAAAAGAAAAGAAGGCATGTGCTGTTGTGAAAAATGAAAAAAAAAAAAAAAAAACTGATCTGTCACTTGCCACGTTGTCATATATGGGAAAAATATGGACTTTTTATTGCATTGTAGCAAGACCCTTCCATGAATACTTTACTTGCAGAGGACACGTGCACCCTTCCCAAGACATCGTTATCCAGGGCAATTTGACATGCGAAACCGTTTCAGGTTTTGGGAGGTTTCTGTTCTCTAGATGCTTTCAACCTGTGTACCTGTTACCTTCTTCTGAACCCGACCATCGAACTGCTTCAAGCAAACCAATCAACCTTGGTATCGAAATTCCCTGTGGGCCTTCATCTATCCGAATTAGATCTAATCAACACCCATGCCCTGACATGGACCCATGGGCCTAAGTTGGGCGAAATATTCTTAACAACTATTCCCTTATATGAGGTACTAGGATAAGAGTACTCATTGCAGGCTCTTAAAGAGTCAATTTAACAAAAATGGCTTAAAACGCCACTTTTTAACATTTTTATTTTAACAAAAAAATTAATACTTTGAACAATAAACCTTAGAATTTAAAAATTACTATTCACTCTCTATTCATTAAACAACTATATTTTCTCACTCCTCCTTTCTTTTTCTTTTCTTTTCATTTCTCTCTCACTCTCCCTCTTTCTGTTGCGAGCCCGAGAAAGGAAAAGGCAAATCCTTCTCTGCAGAGACAGGGAAACCTTCTTTCTCTGCAAGAGAAAGGAGAGAGTTTTGTCTTTGGATTATAGGGCCGCGCGGCATAGGTAGAAAGAAAAGAGTTTTGCCTAGTGCAAAGAAACCGGATAGCAAGAGAGGAAGGAGGAATTCTGGAGGAAGCCAAGCTCCGATGTCGACGATTTCGATTCACAGGCCTGAATTCTAGACATTTCCCCGTCTGGGTTTTTCAAATCATCGCAAATTTCAAAGAATCACGGCCTCTTGGAAAATGTGTGTTACATACTTACACACAGTTTCTGTTTTCTTTAATTATATGTATGAATTTATGCATATAAAGTTTTGATTTTCAATGTTATTCACAGGGCAATGGATTCGAAATCTTCTTCATATACAAGAAAGAAGGAAGAGCTCTTGGTGGAGCTTCCAAAGCCGTCGATTCCTCAATTGGGATCATCAACGCCGTCCGATCTCCGATTCGATCGGCTGTTGCCATCGGATAAGGAATTAGTTCAAGAGAAAAGATTTCAATTCGGACAATTTGTGGCGCGAGAGGTCATGCTCGATGAAGAGTATTGGGTAGTAGCTGGCATGTCCATGGACAAGGACTACAGTTTGGGGAGGAAAGTGAAAAATAACATTTTAAATATTGTGAAAGTGAATTGTTAAAACAGATCGGTTAAAATTGGTGTTCTTAAAATTAAATTGTACTTTTTGTTATTTTTGTTATTTTAAAATTATTATTTTAAAGAGGAAAATTTGAAGAGATTACTGAAGATGCTCTAATAGGAATTTTTGCGACTGTCTTAGGAGCTTTAGTAAAAGTTCTTCCCGAAGCTTTTGGTTACTTCACTATCTGAGATGGCATTTCATTCTTTGTGGGCGTGACGAGATGTTCCAATAGTGAGAATGGCTGTGAAATCCACCATTATAATTGTCAGAAGATGCTTTGGGAAGGAAAGCTTCCATTAATGTTGTGGATTGAGTGCGTTCTGGTCTCTGCCATGGGTTGGGTGCCCTTTTGTTCATTTTCCGGCGGTTCTTGGGTTTCTAGGTTGTCATAGCATTCTCAGGGTGTGCGTCATTCTTCAGTAGGTTGCTGTGGCTTACCTTTTGATGCAGCGATGGATAGTGATAAGCAAGAAATACAGCAAGTAGAAAGGATAAATATTCTTAAAATCATGAGACTATCAACAAAATCAAAGAAATATTCTTTAAATAATAGATATTATCTAATATTTGAATGAAAATAATGAAGAAACTCAACTATGAGTATTTTTATTGAAGGAAACCAAATAATAATCATAAACCACGTTCTCAGGGTTATAAGCATGTATTTATAGCCTCAAGAGTTTTAAACCTAGAAAAGAAACATATTTAAAGTCGGTTTAAACTAAAGCTACATTGGCCATCCGAACAGGACATATGGCCGTCCAGACGGGCAGAGGAGAAAAACAATGAAAACGTAAAAATAAACATAGGTGTCCAGACGGTCTTCGGACGAGGCTCTTGGTTTTGGCCTCATTCGGACTTGTGGTAGACAAACTTCAGAAGAAGCTCTCAGGTTCACGAACGTCCAGACGGATGCTTGATAAGTGCTTAAAATATTCATATTTTAACCCTTAATTTACATTTTGTTAAATTTTCTAGTTGTGTTATTTTGTGTTATTTTATTTCCTTTTTGTGTTTTCTGTGTTTTTATAAGTTTTTGGAGGAAAGGAAGCAATTCTAGAAGTATCGGGCTTAAAGGACAAAATTGGAAAAAGTTAAAAGTTTGGAACAAGAGCAAGTATTTAGGTTCCACAATCAATTGCACTATACCTTGGCTCAAGCGCCCAAGCAAGGAGCGAGCGCAAGGGTGCAATCGTGTGCACAAGAGGAACAATCAATCGCATTTGTGATCAAGCAAAAAATGGTAGCGATCGAGCACTGGAAGAAAATTCAAATGCAGCCAAGATTCCTTTTCCATTCCAAATTAGGGTTTCAAAACCCTAGTTGTAATAAGACTTAAACCTATGGCTTTACTAGGGTTTCTAGAGTCTTCCTAAAGCCTATAAATAGACCTCTAAGCCACACAGTTAGGAGGACAATCTCAAGGAGGAGAATTTGGAGGCTACTTCTAGAAGTTGTTTTCCGGTTTCTTCTTTCCCTTTTATTTTTAGTTTTTATTTAAATTATGTGTAACTAACTTTTTAGTTAGGGGCTAGATTGAAGTCCAAATCATGTCTTCTTAAGATTTCAATATTGGCGCCTTTGCTACAATCATATTTTGGGATATATAACTTAATTAATTCTAACTTTATTGAATTCCTCATATGAATGTGCCTGATCAACATATGCATATGGTATTGATTAGTTATTTAAGTAAATTTGAATGATCGAGTCATGGGCTTAATAGAGTGTCAAAAGATTCTCCTCACGGGTTCTTGGATTAATCAATATAGAGAACTGGGAGTAGACACCCATGCCTTACGCCTCATGTATTTGTCAATTTTCATAGATTTATGCTTTCTTAAAGAACAACTTAGTAGACACTCATGCTAAATCTTTTAAGAAAGAAAATAGTTAGAGTAGACACCCATGCCCTTAGGTTGAAAAACATTGAATATATAGGTATGATAAGCACATTAGCATATTGTTATCTTAATTAGTCTGATTAGTGGTGGATATAAAAACCCTAACACTTTTATTAATTTTTATTTTCTTTCTTAATATCAATTTCGTGACAATCTTGATATTTAATTTAGAAAATTAATTCTAAACAAAATCAATAATCCTCGTGGGAATGATCTCATACTTGCACCATATACTATTGTTTTGATCTTGTGCACTTACAAGTTAAAACGTAACAAATATTATCTATTAATTTAGGTAGTATTTGTCACAACAATACTCTCATCGTTTGGACGGTGTGACGACCCCGATGGACAAATCAATTAACTAGTAATTGATCCCTCGACGTGTCATTCCAGTCCTCTCCCTCATGGAACAAGACCTCAGGGATTACACCTTTCTCGTCGTAATGAGAAAGTAACAGAGGAAGAATTTATTTGTATATTTTAGTACAAATTTGTTTATTTGACCCCCCTTAACTTATATTTGTTAAGCTCTTAGCTTTGTTAATTTCTAATGTGTTTGTTAGTTTTAGTATTTTGTTTGTGCTGCAAGTCATTGCAATCAAAATGTGGTTTAAAGGGTGGAAAAGAGCATGAGAACCAAACTAGCCCCTGTTAGTGCGCTTGAGCGCATGGACGCTGCGATCAAGCACACCTACGATCGTACGCAAGAAGCCAGTGATCGAGCGCAACTGTGCTTGAGCCCAAGATCCACGATCGAGCACACTCCACGTAGGCCCATGTTGTCCGCGTTTCCCTAGCACCATCGCTTTCATCGCTACGCCGTGGGAATTTTGAGCAGTTGAGAGCGCTCGAGTGCACTAGGTGCGATCGAGTGCACTAGGTGCAATCGAGCGCACCCACTGACCTGGCAGCACATTTATTTCCTTATAAATAACACCTCTTTCTTATTTTGTAAACCTAAATTTGGGAGGCACGTCTAGGAGCCAAAACTCTTTGTTTTCTCATTGTTTAGCCTTTCATTCATCATTTATTTTATAAGCCTTTATTTGTTTATGATTAGAGGCTAAAATCTTCAACTAAGGTTGAAGATGAAGCCTCACCTTTGAGATTTTACATGTTTTTATGTTGAGTTCATTTTCATCCCGTCGTTTAAATATTTTATATTCATTTCAATTCAATTAAGTGACATAGTTGCTATTGATTGTTGTTTGTGATTCATCAACGTCCAACATTCGTTGTGTTCCAATCCGGAAGTACATCGGATGATTTAATCAAGATTTAATATCCACTATGATCAACGATACAGTGGATGATTCCATCGAAATTAAATATCCGTTGTGACTTTTTAACGGTAAATACATCGAATAGTTCGACTAGTTTTCATAACGGCAGAGTATGCATAGAGTGTAATCGATAGACGGATGAGTGAACAAAGCATGTAAACATGTATTTTCAATTTGGTGAGGCTGATTCTAAAACCTTAGTTATTTTCTTTGTTTGATTTAAAGCTTTTTATCTAGTTTATGTTTTCGTTCGTTCAAAATGCTCAAACAGTGGAACTACGTTAAAGTAGAATTAGTCTAGACTTAGGATTGATTTTTAACAAACGCGATTCCCTATGGTTTGACCTCACACTTGCACACTACTGTATTACAAATGATTCGTGCTATTGCGAGTACTTTATTTTTGTACGATCACTAAGATTATGGGAATAAGAGATAGCAATGAAACATCACACAATATGCACTAGAGAGAAACATAATAACATCAATGGCATCGTATAGATAAGCACCAATATACCGATCATCAGACCGTCATCAAGTAGTAATACAAGCCCAAATAAAACATAACATCAATGTTCTCAAAAGATCAACAGATCACAACCTAGACTTAAGCTTAAGAATAGATAATGAAATCAAAATCTCTATCATATCATCACGAGCAGTGCCTCCATCCTCCCACATAATCCTAAGCCAAATGAGATCCATGTCCTCAAAGATCACCTATATCAGATCTTGAGCGATCACCCAAGTAAGCTCTGATGACATCATTGTCTAGTGTAGTTAAACTGCGCAATTATTCGTAATGATGGGGAAAGACATAAATACAAAGGTAAGTCTAAGACTTAGTGATTTTTAACACAGATGATGCCCATGCCAGTTTAACAATGAACTTAGATGTTTTTATAAAGAAAAAGACAGTTTCATCAAGACCGTTTATCTTATGGGTGACATATATATATAGTAGATAGTATATGCATATGATGTAAACAACAGTCATAGTTCAACAGTATGGTCTACCCGAGATATTGCATTTTCTCAGCAGGGTTGGTGCTGTCCCGAGGGACTTATAGTACAATCCTGGTGCCTCAGCTATTGCAAAACATACTGTACGTAACACTAGCGGCACGACCGAGTCCGACCAGCAGTAGAAAGCTAGTTCAAAATGATACAATTTATTGTAAAATAGAATTTTCCTAATTCGTACTATACCAAAATCGTCCTGCAATATGAGAACGCAAATCTGAGTGAATCTTATCCGGACTTCAGACTTCTAATTGGATTGGGAGATTGACCTCCGAATTATCTAGGTTTACTAAGGCTTTTTGGACTTCTCTAAGCTTATAAATAGACCTCTTTGTATTCAAGAAAGAGATACAAGTCGGGAGGCAAAAATTCACAACTTCTCTTTAGTTTAGTTTTTCTATAGTTTAAGATTTATATTTATGTTGGGCTAACCCCCAACTAAGGTTGGGGATGAAGCCTCACCTATGAAGAACAATAGTACTTTTATGTAAGTTTTTATTGTCCGATTTTATGATTTAATATTTTAATTGTTTTACTTCTTTTCAATGTGTGGAATGATTCTTGGATATCTTGTTGTGATTCAAGGATACACTTGATGATTTAGGATAATTGCATAATTGATTGCTTGGTTTTATATGCCTAAAATTGGATATCCCTTGTGATTTGTTCTTGGATACATTTGGTGTTTCAATTAAATTTGGATTCCTTTTGTGATTTGAATAAGGAATGGATACATGGGATGGTTTTGATTAATTCTTTGAAGCATAGTAAACATACATAAGATTTAATTTGTGAGAACTTCTGATTAATATTGATGAACATGAAGTATGTGTTGTTTTGATTTGGTGAGTGTGGATTCCGCATCCTTAGTACTTTATCTTTTGTTTTATTTTATTTATTTTATGTTTATTCTTTTAGTTTTCCAAAAACCCTATTCAAAACCCTTTTGGAACTAGATTATGATTTAATTAGTTTAGATTTAAATTTGCTTTCAAGAATACAATTCCTGTGGGTTCGACCTCGCACTTGCACACCATTATATTGCACGACTTGTGCACTTGAGTACAATAAATTTGTACATAAAATTTTGGCGCTGTTATTGGAATTTGTTCAATTTTTAAACAATTTATGTTTAAATTGATTTTATCTTTCTACTAGTTATAATTAGGATTTTATTTTCTGCAATTTATTTGACCCATTTTCTCACACATACAAAACAAGTGTTCATATCTGAATGCATTGAATTACGTGATAAATCCTTCCAACTCATAGCAGATCTACCCATATTTCTCACACATATGAAAACAAGTGTTCAGATCTACTAGCTGTGCATTGAATTATGTGATAAATCCTTCCAACTCATAGCAGTCAGATCTACCCCGACCCATTTTTCTCACACATACGAAAACAAGTGTTCAGATCTACGAGATGTTTTTACTGCTTTAAAATCAGTAGTTCAACATTTTTCAACTACTTATATCGATGACATAGGCAAGAGATTTTCCCAATTCAAAAAAGCTAGAGTTGCCCATACGCAATTACCTGACTCTCATCTACTATATAGAGAGATGTTCATATTGTTATAGCCCTTATCACAAAAGGGAAAAGTGTCCATTCATTCTGGACTACCTGGTTGATGAGGATGAAATTGTGGATAACGAAGAGGAGCACACAAAGCAAGTTGAGCATGCCCAAGTCACCACCAGACTTGAGAGTGAGGAAATTGTGCATAACAATGAGGAGCAGGTTGAGCAAATTGAGCTAGTTGAACATCATGAGAAAAGTCAGCCCCAACATATCTTAATTTGCCCAGTGACATGGAAGTGAGTACTGAAGCTCTTGCCTGCATCACTGCCCCTCTTGAGACACATCAAGAGCCCAAAGCTTTGTCTCTAGAATGTCTCCAAGAGCCATCTTATGTCAAGATACTCAAGGATCTATGCACACAAGTGCGAAAATCTATGAATCACTTTCCTAAGAAAATCCGTCAAAGCAAGAAATTCTACATAAGATGGCAAAATATCCTTCTAGAGGGGTATGAGGTTTTGAAGAAGAAAGGGTGGAAGGGATTGGTTGGACATCAGTATGATAGGAGAAAGCGTTGTAAAGTTTTCTCCTCCAGTTTATTTTCTGCACTTCACTCTACAAATTCTTTCTTTCCTTTTTCATTACTTGTTTTTAGTTTTGTTTTTGTTTCTAACAGCAATTAATCTTTTGATGTGTTTATATATATATTGTTATTAGTTTTGTTGACAAGTGTTTTGGTGCTTAAGTTTGAAGGACACCCTAGCCTTTTTCACACCTTGATGTTTCCGTACTTTCGATAATGTATTTCTATACTACACGTTGAGGGCAATGTGTAATTCAAGTTTAGGGGTATCGAAAAACACTTTGTCTATTTATATTTGTTTATTTTTATTTGTCTTTCTGTGCTAAAAAAAAAAAAAATTGGAAAAAAAAAATTGTGCTATGTTTTTGTCAAGTTTGAGTTAAATTATGACTGTGATTTGCATTTCATTAGCTTGCTTAAAGGGTTAAACATATCATTATGTCAGTAGGTGTCTGAGTCTTTTGACTCATTTTTGGATAATTGAGACTTCACTTGTTTTAAGTTAAATTTTTATGAGTACATTAGAATGTTTTCTGTGAGGTATGATGTTTGAACTTAAGTTTGTTCCTTTTGAGATTTGCTGGATGACCTATTGATGAATAACCTTGGCTTGCAAGATAAAAAAATAATAAAAAAAAAAAAAGAGAAAAAAAAAGAGAGATCATTTTGAGTTTTTCAATAAGTAATCGGACCTTTTGCCTCATTAAGCATTGAGTGTTCGTGTCAAAAGGTGTGAAGTTTAAAGTTGATTGATGGTATGGCTAGCTTGGCTTTGTAGCCTTTTTGACTTGAGTTAGTAAACCCTTAGGGATGTTTACATCTAGTGCCCTAAAGCCAACTAGCTTGTGAGTTATTGGCTTAGGGTCAACTAGAAAGCTTAAGGGAGTTAAGCATTGCACAACCTACATAAATAGAATATATATATATATATATATATGTTTATCTTGCCTTGGTTGTTTCATCTGTTTGAGATTCTTAAAAATTTTGTGGAACTTGTTTTGAGTTTAAACTGAAGCTTCATGATTATATGTTATTTTCACTTTGCACTTTTCAGAACTTATTATGTCTTGATTATCCATTTATGAGTTATTTGATTTTGGATGCCCGTTGATGGTGATGATGGCGTTTGTCTTTTTAAGCTTGTTTATGAATAAGAACCATGGTTTATGTGAAACTTCTTTCTTGTTAACAACATAGTGATGCAATGTTTGTGGTTATCATTCCTGTTAAACCCTCACAAGACTTCACTCATCCTCTAAGGATGCCTAGGGGTTTAAAAGGCTTGTTGCATATGTTAGATGCAATCGTCTCTCCCACGAAAGAGGATTTATGTTATTGCTTTTATTTTATTTTTTGTTTTGTTTTACTAAGGGACTAGCAAAATGTAAGGTTGAGGGTGTTTGATAAGACCCAAATATTTGCATATTTGGATCCCTTAATTCACATTAGTTAATCTTTTAGCTGTGTCGTTATCTAACGCTTTGTGTTAGATTTGTGTTTTAGTGTTTTGTAAGTTGCTGAAGAGAAACTGCATCTTAAAAGGGGAAAATTATAAATTCTTGGAATAAAACATAATTTGAGAAGACCTAGAAGATGTGGTTAAGTTTGACTAAATCAAAGAAATGATAAAATTGGAATTTCCCTAAATGAAGATAATTTCGGATTGGATTCAAATTCAGATTCTGCATACGTTTCAGTGTTTTGACCATAACTTTCTGCTCAAATATCGGATTGAGGTAATTTAAACGGAAGTGGAAAGCTAGTTCAAAATGCTACAATTTATTATGAAATAGGATTTTCCTAATTCGGACATTTACTATGCCAAAATCGTCTCACAATATGAGAACGCAAATCTGAACGAATCTTATCCGGATTTCATACTTCTAATTAGATTGGGAGATTGACCTCTAAATTATCTGGGTTTACTAGGACTTCTACAACTTCTCTAAGCCTATAAATAGACCTCTTTGTATTCAAGAAAGAGATACAAGCCGAAAGGCAAAAATTCACAGCTTCTCTTTAGTTTAGTTTTTCTGTAGTTTAGGATTTATATTTATGTTGGGCTAACCCCCAACTAAGGTTGGGGATGAAGCCTCACTTATGAAGAACAACAGTACTTTTATGTAAGTTTTTATTGTCCAATTTTATGGTTTAATATTTTAATTGTTTTACTTCTTTTCAATGTGTGGAATAATTCTTGGATATCTTGTTGTGATTCAAGGATACACTTGATAATTTAGGATAGTTGCATATAATTGATTGCTTGGTTTTATATGCCTAAAAATTGGATATCCCTTGTGATTTGTTCTTCGGATATATTTGGTGTTTCAATTAAATTTGGATTCCTTTTGTGATTTGAATAAGGAATGGATACATGGGATGGCTTTGATTAATTCTTTAAAGCATAGTAAAACATACATAAGATTTAATTTGTGAGAACTTCGGATTAATACTGATGAACATGAAGTATGTGTTGTTCTGATTTGGTGAGTGTGGATTCCGCACCCTTAGTACTTTATCTTTTGTTTTTATTTTATTTATTTTATTTTTATTAGTTTTCCAAAAACCCTATTCAAAAAAACCCTTTTGGAACTAGATTATGATTAAATTAGCTTAGATATAAATTGATCTTTCAAGAATAGAATTTCCTGTGGGTTCGACCTCGCACTTGCAAACCATTATATTGCAAACGATTCGTGCACTTGTGAGTACAATAAATTTGTACATCATGTTCCATGTCATACGATGCAGATTATCTTATCTGTATTTTACTTGCATGTGTCTTTTAGAAGTCCCACTTTATTAGTATATTCAGCGCAACATTTTTCTCAAAATGTCAGAGTTCATGTGTAACAAGTATAACAGTGAGAATTGTAAAATATGCATGTTTTTTTGGTACACAAAATAGATGTGCAGTGCATGGAAAAGTAACATTAAGGGTCGAAAAGTATCTCTGAGTACTTCGACCGATCTAGGTTCTCCAAATCTGTGGAAAACCTTCTATTAGTCCTACTTCTACCATAACAACTCTAAAGCAAGGAAAACAGGAGCTATGGGATGGCTGGTGAAAATAGGATTTTCCTATCACACTTTGGTCGTACGTCCGGGCTTAGGGCTGTACGTCCACCGCATCATGATGGGCTGTACGTCCGGTCACGAGATTGTATGTCCACTCCGACGTCTTTTAGGGAGAACCTCATTTTCTCTCTACTGTTCGCCTATTCTCCGACTCCTAAGGCCATCACAGACTCCCTAAGGGCTCTTAACTTAGATTGAAACCTCCATGCAAAGGAACAACGCTAAGCTTAACAAAACACTAACCTAAGCAAGATTTAAGATGCAACTAAGCTAATGCTACAGCTAATTACAACAAAACAACAAACGAGTAGCATAACGACGTATTAAAAGCTAAGGAGTCGAACATTACCTCCTTGAAGAGAAAACTGCAAGAGTTTCCCTTCACGAAAGCTCCAAAACACACAAGAACCTCACAAACACTCACAAAACACACACTGGCAGCCTGGGGGCATCTGAAGAGTGTGAGAAAGAAGGGGGGTAGGGGGCTATTTATAGGAAAGGGTTGCTACCAACTCCCTGAAAAGCAGCGGATGTCCACCCAACCTTAGCGTACATTCGGTAGTTCTTGCGCAGCGTGATGGAGATCAAGGCACCGCTTCGAAGGATTTCATTCAAGTACCAATTGGGCCGGTTACAAGAGCACAAGCAAAGAAGTTCAAGGATGTACTCAACGGACTCATTCAAGAGTTGTGGGCTCAAGCAAATTCATGGAGGCCCATTGAGCATGATCCACGTGGGCAACAAAGAATCGTCACCTTGATTCAAGTTCTAGAAGGATAATTCCATAGGTGATTTCTTTTCTTGGAGGAGAAGTTTTCTTGGAGGAGAAGCTAATTCCATAGGTGATTTCTTTTCTTGGAGGAGAAGCAAATTCCATAGGTGATTTCTTTTCTTGGAGGAGAAGCTAATTTCAGACAAAATCTACCTTAATTTTAGGATTCTTTTATTTGGTCTTTTAGTATTTTCCTTTAATAATTTGTATTCCTATTTTAACCATGCATTATAAATAGCATGGACTCATTGTAATGAGACACAACATTGATGATTGATAAAAACTTGTGAGGTTTATTCTCTTTGGTTCTTTGAAGAACTACTTGAACTTATCGGGATTTCTCGTGGCGTTCATCTCGACTTATCAAACGGAAACTCCATCACCGTTTGTGGCGTCTTCCTTATACCGAGGTTCTTGTTTGTCATAAACAACGGGTCGAGGTCATCCCTTCGAATCTGTCCATAGAACGATCTTGGGTTCCCTTTCGTTGTTGGGTCTCGTTATTCTTGACGGGGTTCACATCACAGCGGTCCAAAGGCTTCCTCGTATGTCCAGGTATTAACCATGGGGTATTTCAAAAAGTAGCTTAAGTCCAGTGGTCCTACCTACGTCCGCTGTACGGTTTGCAGAGCGTATGTTCAATGGTCTGCCACCATACGTCCGCACTAAAAACAACAGCATACGTCTGCTCGACCTAGCGTACGTTCGCACTACAGTCCAAATCGCCCCTTAAGTGGTTTTAGTGACCCAAAGCCCAAATCCATCCCCTAACTAAGCTACTCATGCCTAGTTAATTATTTGGGTCACTACAGATGAGCTACAGCTTCCTTGCATGTTTGCGATTGAGTCTTGATTTTTTGGGCACTTCCATACTCACATCTACTTGGGTCTTATCCAAGTAATCCTAAGCACTCCTATCCACATCACCTTTTGAGGAACCATTAAAAGTTTTTGTATGTTGTTCATCATTTAATTCCACATGTCGACCTCTCCGTGGACGGCTATTTAAGATTCCTAGGTATGTTGGGTGCGTTCCCACACCTTAGCCATGCGTCGATTTCTTGGTGGTTCCCATGGCTTGTCTTTTGAAGAACAGTGAAAAGGTCACACCAGTTGTCTTGTCCAACTCATCTCATCATTTACTTCTTTAAATATGATAAATCACATACTTGAGACCCTCTCCTTATAAATATCTCTTTTCCCCCTCTCCCATTTCTTCTCATTCTTGCATTTGAGTCTTTTGTTTGGATCATACATAGGTTGGTTGACCCATTTAATAAACATGTCACACAGGTCAACCCATAGGCAACCCATTTATATATATTTTTAAAATAAATTTTAAGTTTAATCTATTTTAAACTCCCATAGTACATAGAGCTTTTTTATATATATATATATATATATATATATATAAACAATTCTATGAGTTTATCGTGAAATCTAAAAGAAGAAACTTATTGTGAAATACTACATACGCCGGAGATATGGCTTATTTTATTTCAATACAAATTTTTTATAAACAAAAATATGGGAAAAATACACATACCTTCCTTAAACTACCACTTGATTGGCAATGTCCTCCCAAACTACTAATTGTGTCAATGTCCCCCTAAACTACTAACAAAATGTCAATGCCTATTGGAAATTAATTCACATTACACGCCCATTAGATTTTATTGCCCAAAGCCCATAGAGCTATTGATTAAATAGCAGGAGATATAATTTAAGTAAAGCTCTATTGGAATAAAGTAGTCTTAATCCAAGAAGGAGCCCAAGTCCAGTTCAATCTCTCGAGATTCCCAATTCAACTCAACTAAGAAGAACTTGCCCAAGTCTACCTCAAACTCTTAAACCTATAAATAGGCCCCTACACAAGGTACATAGATAAGCTTTCTCATAATCTGAGATCTCTCTCATCTATTCAATTAGGGTGAATTATTGAGCTCTGTTTATCAAATTGCTCTTCTCCAAGGAACTGACTGTTGGGAATAGGATTGCAAATCAAAGTATTTACGCAGCAGAAGGAATCAAATTCCCATGCTAAGATCCTTTATGAAGAACATGTGAAGAACTGGTGTTGTTTAAAATTAAGTTGCAAGAATGAAGAACACTTACTTGGATATCAATGACCACTCTTGACTTTGGGCAAAAATATTTTTGCTTATCCAAGAACGTGTTCTTTATTGTTCAAGAACACGAAGAACAAGTTCTTCATTCTTCAAGAACACGAAGAAAAAATTCTTCATTCTTCAAGACCACGTAGAAAAAATTCTTCTTTTCTTCAAGAACACGATGAACAAGTTCTTCTTTCTTCAAGAACATAAAGAATTTTGGGATATAGAGACCTCCAGATCTTCCTCACCAATGACTGATAATAACCAAGAGAGTGTGAGCTCTTACTTGTCTCTTCAAATCTGAAAATTTTGTTCATCGTGACTTAAGACAAAGAACTAATATAGTTTTCATTAGGGCAGTAATCGAACCAAGTCGAGTTTGGGCATTCCTGGATTGGCTCGTTTAAGGGGTCTCAAGCTGAGCTTGAGTTCGAGTTGTTGGGCTTCAAAACCTTTGTCTAAACTCGGCTCGTCAAACATAGACTCAATCTCGAGCTCGCAAAATACACTTTGGCGAGCATAACCGTGCTCGAGTCGGGCTCGAATTGGCTTGAGCTCGAGCTAGAAAACGAGAGGATAGGATAAGCGAAGATGATGCTTAACAAGATCATACTTAACAGCGATGATGCAGCTCGGCGAAGAAGTTAACGGTGATGAAGGGTCTAGAAGGAGTATGGAATTCGGCAAAGATGCAGTTCAGCATGACATTTAGTGGCGATGGTAGTTCTGCGAGGAAGGTCCAAGGGGAGTGAGAATGAGATATACGATGGATGGATGTAATGCCCTAGAAATTAATTAACTGGTAATTAATTCCACGGTTCGTCTCCCAGCCTTATTCCACTTCGAAAAAGACTCAAGAACCGCCACTCCTCGAAAACAGAGATAATAAGTAGTGAAAAGTACCAAAATTCTATAAACATTAATCATTACAACCAGAGCATCTATGTGATGACCCCGATGGGCAAATTAATTAACTAGTAACTGATCCCTCAACTCGCCATCCTAGTCATATCCCTCTTGGAACACAACCTTAGGGATTTCACCGTTTGTAGTGACCCAAATTTCTAATTAGGCATAAGTGGCTTAGTTGGGGGAGTTAATTTGGGCTTTGGGTCACTAAGGCTGCTAGAATGGTAATTTGGACTTTTGGGCAGACGTACGCTGTTGTCTATAGTGCGGACATACGCGGGGGGACCATCGGACGTATGCTCTGCAAACCGTACTGGTGAACGTACGTGGGACCACCGGACGTACGCTACTTTTTGAATACCCTCTGGATAATACCTGGACGTACGAGACAGCCTTTGAACCACTAGGCAAGAACCATCGGATGTACACCCCTTGGCCGGACATCCGTTGCTTTCTGGGCCTATAAATAGAGCCCTACCCCCTCGTATTTCACACAGTTTTCAGAATGCCCCTAGGCTGCCAAAGTGTTTTCAGAGTGTTTCCAAGCTTAGTGAGTGTTTGGTGAGCGTGCGTGCAAGGAGTTTGCGAGTACGGAACGTTCGTGAAGCAAAACTCTTGTAGTTTTGTTTTAAGGAGGTAACATTCGATCCATAGTTTTTATTTACATTGTTATGCTGCTTGGTTATTGTTTAGATGTAGTGGTTAGCTTAGTTGCACCTTAAAACCCGCTTGGGTTAACGTTTGGTTAGTTTAGCGTTGTTACTTTGCATGGAGATTTTAAACTAAACTAAAAGGCTTTAGGTAGTACCCAGTAGCCCTAGGAGTCGGAGGATTGACGAGCAGTGGAGAGAAAAAGAAGTTCTCCCCAAGAACCCATCCAGCAGACGTACTGTGTCGAGACTAGACGTATGACTTGTCGTTGCACGGCAGATGTATGCACTCGAGCTCGGACGTACCGTCACTGTGTGGCAAAGAAACCCTATTTTCGCCAAATGTTCCATAGCTTCTATTTTCCTTGATTTAGGGCTGTTATAGTGGGATTAGGACTAATAGAAGGTTTTTCACAGATTTGGAAAACCTGGACCTTTCGGAGTTTTCAAAGATGCGTATCAACCCAGGTGAGTTTTAACTCACATAATGCGCATTGTTATTTTCCATGCACTGCACGTTTATCTTGTGTACGGAGAAAACATGCATATTTTACAACTCTCACAGTTTGTACTTATTGTACATAAACTCTGTCATTTTGGGAAAAAGGTTGTGCCGAATCTGTTAACCAAGTGAGACTTGTAAAAAGACATACATGTAAAATATAGACAAGATAATTCACATCGTATGACATGGTACACTGGTACGTGCGGTAGTAATGGCCATGGGCTTACTATACATGTTAGCTTTATGGTCAAACGTGTGCGTTATATGAGGGCTGTGGATCCATTGGTTTTGTGACCTTGATGCAACCATTCCCAATGGTTCGGTCACTACAGGACGGACGTCATTAGTTGGTGTGGGCCATTCGGGGTCGGACTCGATCATGCCACTAATGTTACGTATGGTATGTTATGCAATGGTTGGGGCACTGACATTGTATTATAGGTTCCTCGGGACAGCATCAACCCTGCTGAGAAGGGGTAATATCTCGGGTAGACCATACTGTTGAACTATGACTATTGTTGACACCATATGCATATATCATTCTTATACATATATCACGTATAATTAAACTGTCATGGAGGAACTGTTTTGCTCAATAAATACTTGAGTTCATTTCCAACAACTGGCATGTGTATTATCTGCGTTAAAAATCACTAAGTCTTAGACTTAATCTTTTGTTTATGTCTTTCCCCATCATTTCGAATAATTGCGCGGTTTAGTTGCACCAGATGAGGATGCCATCGGAGGTTACGTGGGTGATTGCTCAGAACCTGATACGGACAATTTTTGAGGACATGGACCAGGTTTGGCTTAGGATGATGTGGGAGGATGGAGGATCTTCCTGTGCAGATATGATAGAGATTCCGATCTTGCTAGCCTTGTTAAAGCTTACATCTAGGCTTTGATCTATTAATCTTTTGAGAACTATGTTGATGTAACATATTTTGGGATGTATCTATTTCTCTTGTTGACGGTCTGATGATCGGTACATTGATGACTACTTATTATGTTATGGATGTAGTATTCTATCTTTGGTATTGCTGTGTGATGTTTCATTTATTATCTCTTAAATCCCATAGTCTTGTAAAGTCTTCCGCTGCAGTTTTCTCGTTACGACGAGGAAAGTGATTTCCTGGAGGTCGTGTCTCGGAGGGACATGGCTGGGATGGCGCGCCGTGGGGTCAATTACTGGTTAATTGATATTCCTACTAGGCGGGGCATCACACCTTTTTCATCGTAACGAGAAAGCTGTAGCGGAAAACTTTACTAAGACCATGAGAATTAGAGACAGTAAATGAAACATCACACAACAAATACAGAGATAAAATACTACATCACTATAATATCATAGATCGTTGTCAAATGTACTGGTCATCAAACCATCATCAAGAAAAGAGATATAACCCCAAAATAACAAAACATCAACATAGTTCTCAAAAGGATCAACAGATCATAACCTAGACCTAAGCTTAAGTATAGCTAATGATATCAGGATCTCTATCATGTCTGCACGAGCAGATCCTCCAGTCTCCCACATCAAACGCAACCAAATAGGATCCATATCTTCAAAGATCATAAGAATCAAGTCCTGAGCTAGCACCTAAGTCTGCTCTGACGGCATCCTCTTCAAAAGTGGCTAAACCGTATAACAATCGTAATAGGAGATGAAACATAAAAGAAAATGGTAAGTCTAAGACTTAGTGATTTTTAACAAAGATAATGTCCATGCTAGTTTAGTAATGAACTCAAATGTTTATAATCAAGAAAATAACAGTTCCATCATAACAGCTTATATTATGAGTGATATACATATATTAGATGGTATATGGATATGATGTAAACAACAGTCATAGCTCAACAGTATGGTCTACCCGAGATATTACCTATTCTCAGCAGGGTTGGTGCTATCCTAATGGACCTATAGTAGAATGCTAGTGCCCCATCCATTGCACAACATACTGTATGTAACATTAGCGGCATGACCGAGTCCAACGTCGAGTGGTCCACACCGACTAATGACATCCGTCTTATAATGACCAGGCCATTGGGAATGGCTACACCATGGTCATGAAACCAATGGATCCAAAGCTCTCATATAGCACACGCATTTGACCATAAAGCTAACATGTATAGTAAGTCCATGGCCATTACTACCACACGTACCGGTGTACCATGTCGTACGATGCAAATTATCTTGTCTTTATTTTGCACGCATGTCATTTTACAAGTCTCACTTGGTTAACATGTTCAACACATTGTTTTTCTCAAAATACTAGAGTTTATGTGCAATAAGTATAAATTGTGAGAGTTGTAAAATATGCATGTTTTCTTGATATACAAAATAAATGTGTAGTGCATGGAAAATGGCAACGAGCATTATGTGAGTTAAAACTCACTTATATCGAAAAGCGTCTCTAAATACTTCGAAAGATCTGGGTTCTCCAAATCTGTGGAAAACCTTCTATTAGTCCTAATTCTACTAAAACAACTCTAGAGTAAGGAAAACAGGAGCTATGGGACGGTTTAGTGAAAACAAAGTCCCCTGTCACCCACCGACTGAACGTCTAGGCTCGGGACCATACATCCACCGTGTCACGATGGGCCGTACGTCTGGTCACAATACTGTACATTCGCTCCGAGGGTTTTTAGGGAGAACCTCATTTTCTCCCCAATATCCACTTATTCTCCAACTCCTAGGGCTACTAGAAACACCCTAAAGTCTCCTAACCTTGATCACAACCTCCATGCAATGTAACAACACTAAGTTAACAAAACACTAACCTAAATAAAGATTCAAAGTGTATCTTAGCTAACAACTACAACCAAACAAAAATCTAGCAGTATAATGACATAATTAAAAGCTAAGGATCAAATATTACCTCCTTGAAATAAAACTTCAAGAGTTTCACCTCACGAATGTTCCGAAACACACGAACACTCCACCAATGCTCACAAAACACTCACAAGCACACTCAAAACACTCTCAAAACACTTTGGCAGCTTTGGGGCATCTGAAAACTATGAAAAATATGAAAGGAGTGGGGGTATTTATAGGAGAGGGCTGCTACAAACTCCCTGTCAAAGTAGCGGACGTCCAGCCAACCTAGCGTATGTCCGGTGGTTCTAGTCCAGTAGTCCAAAGGTTACCTCGTACATCTAGGTATTAACCAGAGGGTATTCCAAAAAGTAGCATAAGTCCAGGGGTACCACCCACATCCACTTGTACGGTTTGCAGAGCGTACGTCCGTTGGTCCCCCCCACACATCCACACTACAGACAGCAGCGTACGTCTGCTAGACCAAGGGTACGTCCGTCCAAAGGTCCAAATTGCCCCTCTAGTGTCCTTAGTGACCCAAAACCCATATTAATTCCCCCAACTAAGCTACTTATGCCTAGTTAATAATTTGGGTCACTACATTCTCTCCTCCTTATAAAAATTTCGTCCTCAAAATTTCTAGCAAAATACCAAAAGAACAACACTTAACGAGGTGTAGAATGTTACCTTTCGTCCGTAGAGTCTTCTTCATCATGCTCGGTGGGTTCCTGGATCATCTTGTCCCATCCATTAATTGGTACATCATCCCTTTCAAACAGCTGCGGAAAATCACCTCACAAGTCAATGAGTGCATCATACTCGATGTTGCCCATACTATACCAATCCTCGTCAATCTCTACTCCCAAGTCTATCCACTCGCAAAAGGAGTAGTTCCACATGCAGTCTAGATCCATAGGTATAGGTGCCATAATCTTGAAGAGAAAACAACCCTTTCTTAGTCAACTACTAATCGTACCAAAAATAGTACTCGCCAATTGCACGAGTCATTTGTAATAAAGTGGATGTACAAGTGCGAGTGTCGAACCCATAGAGAATCGGCCTTGCTAAGAATCAATTCTAAAATGCCTAAACTAATCTTACCTTAACCTAGTCCCAAAATCAAACAGTTGGTGTGCATAAAAATAAACTAGATTAAAATGCAATAAAATAAATAAATAAAAACGCTAAAATCCCTAATCTACCTCACCACAATTTAACCAACATATAAGCATGCTAATTCACGCATCCATCATTCACTTAGGCTAAAATGCATGTCCTATTCTGACAATAGTGCACACACCCGTCGTACGGCCTAGCTCTACGCATGTTCTTTTGTCTTTACGAAATCTAGTCGAATCATTCAATGTATTAACCCATAAACAGTCACGACGGATGTTGGACCAAGATCGAATCATCCGATGTGTCATTGACGACAACGGATATTGAACTCGGTTGAACCATCCGATGTAACCCGGATTAATCACAACAAATATTGGACAGAAAACGATCCATAAACAACAACCAATCACAATCTTGTCATGAGATTGTGATTAAATCAAACAAACGTTAAATTAAAAGATAGAAAATATAAACTAAACATGCAAATATATAAACAAATCTATAGTGAGGGAAATAAGAGACTAAAGTGAAACAAATGAAAACATTTAAATAAAATTGACGTTTAGGAGTGTTTACAATGAAGAACAATGAGCTTTTGAGCCACTAAGGGCGCCTCAACCCGTCTCCCAAGCGTAATTAAAACCCTACACAAAATGTTCTATTTATATGAAAAAATAGGGTTGCTGCCAAGTCAGATGCGCTCGATCGCATAGGCTGCGCTCGATCGCGAGGTGTGCGATTGATCGCACGTAACCACTCTTGGAATTCCACGGCGCAGGCATGAAGCGATGGCGGCTAGGGCGATGCGTGAAACACGATCTACGTGGAGTGCGCTCGATCACTGCTTATGCGCTTGATCGCATAGGCATTCGATTGTTGCTTCCCGTGTTTGAGCGCAGGCGCGCTCTGCTTGCGCGATCGCAGTTGCGCTCGATCGCAGATGGAGTGCGATCGAGCGCACCAACAGGGGCTTCAAACATTTAAGCTCAATTCTTCCCTTTAAGCCACGTCTTCACAACAATGACCTACAGCACAACAAAACACTAAAATAAACTAAAACATTAAATATTAACGAAGCTAAGTGCCTAACAAATATAAATTAAGGGGTCCAAATAGGCATTTTTAGGCACTCATCAAATACCCCCAAACTTACATTTTGCTAGTCCCTTAGCAAAACAAAATGAAAAACACAATTAAAACAAAAACATAAGTCTGCTTTCGTGGGAGAAACGATTGCATTTAGCGTATGCAACAAGCCTTTTAAACCTCTAGGAATTCCCTAGAGGACGAGTGAAGTCTCGTGAGGGTTTTTCAGGGATGATACCCACAAACATTTGTGCAAACATTTTATTCTCAATCATGCAAAAATATATCAATCATGGTTTAAATTCAAGAGCAAGCTTAATCAAACAAACACCATCTTCACAATTTTCATGGAATTATCAATCAAGATACAAACATGGCATTATGAGATACAAAAATCAATTCTAGTGAAAGTGAGATTAGCACAAAAATATGGGACTTCAAAACTAATCTTAGTCATGTATGCTTCGACACTCAAAATTTATTTAGATAACACATTAAAAACCATAACCAAGGTTCATCAAAAACACTTTTTTATTTTTATTTTTTTTTATTGCTAAGCTTCATTAAGTTGTCTAGTTGACCCATGTATCAAGCGTTAAGTTAATGACTCCCAAACCAAAAGGTTTAAGGCATTAGGTGTAAAGACACCTCTAAGGACCTACTAACTCGAGTAAAAAAGGCTACGAAGCTTTGCTAATCAAGTCTAACTTCTCACTTTTTTACGCGAATACTCTATGCTTAATGAGGCACGAGATTTGGTTACTCGGTGGAAAGCTCAAAATGATCATCATTTTTTTTTTTGAAATGAACCACTGTTATAATTCCAAAGGGTTACCCAACTGCATTTAAGCTTACAAAACTAACATGACCAAAATCAAATTTTTATCCCACAAATTACGTGCCAAATGTGCTCGTGAAACTCAAATTGAACTATAATATCTCATGCTCCCAAGAAAGTAACATAATTGAAATTCCCTTAATCAAAGTGATCATATGTTCATCAAATTAAACACACTATAGAAAATAAACCATAACTAAAATAAAATGCATAATTAAAAACAAAATGTGCACAAAATGATAAAAATAATCCCAAACTCAAAAATTTACACTGTCCACAGTGTGCTGATATAGAAAATAAAAAAGTGATGCATGGGGTATAAAAATAACCAACACGTCAAGGAGGCGTCAAGGGGCTGGTGGCAGCCTGTCAAGAATGGCTTGCAGTAAGTCCTATGTCTCAAGCCTTTCCTGGCGCACATCCCTCTGTATGTCCGCTATCTAGAATCGAATGTCCTCCAGGGTGTCCAGCAGAGCCTCAAAATCAGAGGCTCTGAGCGTGATTGTCTCCTCCTGCTTCGTCTCTTCTTCTTCTTCATTGGCAACATGTGGCTCGACTCTGGCTCATTGGCAGCTCAAGGGCTCTCTGCTATGTTCATCATCTCTGCTCGTCTGGAGTGCGGCCGATGCTCTCGAGGCATGTGTGAATAGCTCTGATTCCACTGAATCCGACCAAACTGCGGATGCTCAGTGATGGGCCCATCGTCCGGAGTACCTATGATCCCCTTCTTCCGGAGCATATACGTGATGAGGAATGGGAATGGTAATCCCCAGCTTCTGGTGATGTCCGAAGCTCGATGGTGCACCCCATCCCAAAATTTAAGCAACTGCATCCAGGCGATCTCGAGAATGGAGCACCAATGGCCTCTGTGAAATGAATACAGGGCTGTGAGGAATAGGTCCCGTCTTTGTGTTTTGTGTCCCAAGGGGCACACATTCTTCTGTAGCACATTGTCCACAAACCAAAGTTGTGGAGGCAGTCTTGACTTGGTGGCAGCATTTTTGTGACGGTCTGCAAATTGCCCCTCGCACATGTCTGAGACAATGTTCTCAACAGTGAGCATGGGGGCGAGCTATCCATCGGTCATCTCCGCCTCGCTGCTCATCGCACTTCAAGGCCGCAGCTATATCAGTTACAGTCACCTCGACATCTCTCTCGTCGATGGAAGATGTGAGAACATCTGGCCGGTTGCAGTTATATTTCAAATTTTCATAAAATGACCAGACCAAACGTTCGTAGGTAGTGGATGTAACTGGCTTGAACAGCCGCTTCAAGCCACGACGCTTTAACTCCTGAACCGCCCAACTAGTGGCCTCAAATTTTGAGAAGTCCTTTTTGATTGCAAAAGACGTCTCCAAAATCAACTTTCGAGACTGGAGAGATGGTCGGGCCACTATAGGTTGGGTGCCGTTGGATCGGAAAGAGGAAGCTTGGCCTCTAGGCATGCTGGAACTGGTTGGGAAATTTTATCAAACACGTGGTGGGCATTTCTACAAACAAGGGTTTGAAAACCCTTCTAAAAACTAACCCAACCCCCTGCAAAAGTGAAAGAGACCCAACACAGAATGAAAAGGACACAATCCTGAATGGATTTGTGCCTTTAAATGATAAAAATTTGGGGACAAAAAGAGGATTTTTGGCAACTTGGGGTTTGTGAGAAAATGGAAAGAAAAAAGGGATGAATATGGAAATTGTGGTGATGGGAATGCCGGTGGTGGTGCGGCGGTGTAGTGGCGGTGGCTGGAGGATGGGTGGTGAAATGGTGGTTGTGTGCGTTGGGTATGAGAGAAGAACGGAGATGGGGCTGTACGGCGAGGTGAGAAATGAGATGGGGCAAAGGGGAATGACCTAAAGAAGGGTCAAGTGATGGCACTGAATCGAGTGCGCTCGATCGCACCAAGGTGCGCTCGATCGCACTCGAGCAGTGTGCACTGTGTGCGGTGTGGCTCTATGCGCCTCAAACACAAGTGAACGCAAACCCACGCATGTGATCGAGCGTACAGAGTTGCGCTCGACCGCATGTTACAAAATATGAAAACAACAACAAAATAAAACAAACAACACCAAAATTTTTTTTTATACAAACAAAAACAATATATATACAGACAAAAAACAACAGTAAACAAATAAACAAATGACAAAAAAATAAAACACAATGACAAGAAAAATAAAGTACAGAAAATAAAAAGTAGCAAAACTGCGCCTACCTCGCTCATAAGGGTGTCCAATTAATCCCTTCCATCCTTGCTTCTTTAGAATCTGGTACCCCTCTGGAAGGATGTTCTGCCAACTTATGTAGCCTAAAAACTTGCTTATAAAATTTCTCTTGGAACCACGATATCTAGATGTGTGATCGTGTGTGTGTGAATCCTCAAAGATTGCTACATAAGATGGTTCTTCGAGACATTGAGAAGATAAAACTTGTGGGGAATCATATGTCTCGAGAGAGATTGTGACAAAGGAGTGAGCTTCAATACTCACTTCCTTGACATTGGACGGGTTTGAATTTTGTGGAGGCTCAAATTTCTCAACTTGCTCCTCTTTCTCTTCCTCCTTTTGAGTATTAGCTCTTTCCTCACTAACAAGTGTGGTGGTGGCTTGGACATGCTCATGATGAGGATCGCTGGGGCAATCCTCATCAATCATGTACTGCCTTATCGCCATCTCCTGACTTTGAAGTTCCTTTTCCTCAATTCTATTTAATTCAGCAACTAGATGACCAAACTGTCCTTCCAACCTTGCAACTGCTTCAATGTTTGCCACAATGGCATCTATGATCTCTTGACAAGGTTGGTTGACTGTTTTCCTAAACTCCTCGAGTGTTTCTTCCAAAGATAGTTCATGGGAAACAGGAATGGTGGGTTGGCCGACTAGTTCCATGAATTCCTTAAGCGTTCCTTCCAAAGAAGATTGCTTAGGAGGATAGTCATATGATGGATGGGAAGAAAATTGGTTGTCGAACTGCGGATAATCAGGATGGTGCAGTTCGTCAACTTGGGGAGCATAATTTTCCGTAGCGTGAGCTTGCCATGAAAAATCAGGATGGTTATTCCAGTCTGGGTTATAAAAATTTGAATTCGATTCAAACCCAGGACTAGAGAAACTGGTGTTCATCTGCTCATGTAAAAAAATTAGAAAATTGTCCCCAATGTGGACAATCACCTAAACTATGGTAAGAGCTGGAGCAGTATGAACATGGTTCATGTGGGTAAAAATTGGTAGGAATTGGCGTCCTACAACTAGGGGAAACATTGAAATAATTGAACGAAAGGCTCATGCTTCACCCAACAGTTCAATATACAAAATCCCACAAAAACAATAACCAGTTTACAAAAATAAAATAAACTAAACAAAAACTATCAAAAATGAACTAAACAAATATCTAATCAATAAACTAACAAATAACCAATTAAAAATAAACTAACAAAAACTAGAAACAGCAAATAAATAAATAAAAATAGGTAGAAACAACAAATGAATAAAGAAAAACTAATAAGTAAAAAGAATAAAAAATTAGACTTAGCTGCCTCGGGGTATGTTGGTGCTGACTGCTGTGATGTGCTCGAGCATAGGTATTGTACGATCGAGTGTACAAGTAAAATGTGGCAGTTTGCTACTAGTGCGCTCGATCTCCACAAAAGTGCGATCGATCGCAAAAGTGCACACACAGACTGTCGAAAAGCTCGCCGCACGAATGCATACTAATCGAGCAGCATGCAACTATCTTGTGAATGGTGCAATCAAGGCCGATCATAGCAGAGTGCGATTGATCGCACTTACAAGGTGTGATTTTCCAGAAACCTTAACAGACTACGAAACAGCCAAAATAAACACTACTCTTAATTTTTTTTATTTTATCTATACAAAAGCATGAAACAAAAAAAATAATTGCTGAAATTAAATAACTAGTAGAAAGATAAAATTAGTCTAAGCAACAAAATTAATTCTAACAAAACACCGAATTCCCCGACAACGGCGCCAAAATTTAATCGTACCAAAAATAGTACTCGCCAATTGCACGAGTCGTTTGTAATAAAGTAGATGTGCAAGTACGAGTGTCGAACCCACAGAGAATCGGCGTTGCTAAGAATCAGTTCTAAAATGCCTAAACTAATCTTACCTTAACCTAATCCAAAAATCAAACAGTTGGTGTGCATAAAAATAAACTAGATTAAAATGCAATAAAATAAATAAATAAAAACACTAAAATCCCTAATCTACCTCACCACAATTTAACCAACATATAAGCATGCTAATTCACGCATCCATCATTCAATTAGGCTAAAATGCATGTCCTATTCTCACAATAGTGCACACACCTGTCGTATGGCCTAGCTCTACGCATGTTCTTTTGCCTTTACGAAATCTAGTCGAATCATTCGATGTATTAACCCATAAACGGTCACGACGGATGTTGGACCAAGATCGAATCATCCGATGTGTCATTGACGACAACGGATATTGGACTCGGTTGAACCATCCGATGTAACCCGGATTAATCACAACAAATATTGGATGGAAAACGATCCATAAACAACAACCAATCACAATCTTGTCACGAGATTGTGATTGAATTGAACAAACGTTAAATTAAAAGACAGAAAATATAAACTAAACATGAAAATATATAAACAAATCTATAGTGAGGGAAATAAGAGACTAAAGTGAAACAAATGAAAACATTTAAATAAAATTGACGTTTAGGAGTGTTTACAATGAAGAACAGTGAGGTTTTGAGCCACTGAGGGTGCCTCAACCCGTCTCCCAAGCGTAATTAAAACCCTACACAAAATGTTTTATTTATATGAAAAAAATAGGGTTGCTGCCAGGTCAGATGCGCTCGAGCGCATAGGCTGCACTTGATCGCACTGAACTCGATCGCGAGGTGTGTGATCGATCACGCGTAACCACTCTTGGAATTCCATGGCGCAGGCATGAAGCGATGGTGGCTAGGGCGACGCGTGAAACACGGTCTACGTGGAGTGCGCTCGATTGCTGCTTATGCGCTCGATCGCATAGGCGTTTGATCGCTGCTTCCCGTGTTCGAGCGCAAGCGCGCTCTGCTTGCGCGATCGTAGTTGCGCTCAATCGTAGATGGAGTGCGATCGAGCGCACCAACAGGGGCTTCACACATTTAAGCTCAATTCTTCCCTTTAAGCCACGTCTTCACAACAATGACCTACAGCACAACAAAACACTAAAATAAACTAAGACATTAAATATTAACAAAGCTAAGAGCCTAACGAATATAAATTAAGGGGTCCAAATGAGCATTTTTAGGCACTCATCAACTACTCCCTTACCCAAAATGGAAATAGGTATATGATGAGTGCCAAATATTGTATATTTGAGCCCCTTTAACTTATGTTTGTTAAGCTCTTAGCTTTGTCATTTTCTTAATGTTTTTGTTAGTTTTGGTGTTTTATTTTGCTGTAGGTTGTTGGCATTAAAATGCGGTTTAAAGGGTGGAAATAAGCAAAGTGCACATTTGGTCCCTGTTAGTGCACTCAATCGCGCTACGATCGAGCGCACATACGATTGAGCTTAGGTAGGCCGCGATTGAGCACACCTGCATTAGAGCCCAAGAGGCCGTGATCGAGTGCACTCCACGTCAGACCGAGTTTCCCGCGTTGCCCTAGCCCATCGCTATAATTGTTGTGCCATGGGAATTCTGAGTAGTTGAGAGCGCTCACACATAGGCCTGCATTCGAGCGCACTTGGTGCGGTCGAGTGCATCCACTAACCTGGCAACACATTATTTTTCCTTATAAATAACACCTCTTTCTTTTTTGTAAACCTATGTTTGGGAGGCGCCTTCAGGAGCTAAAATTTCTCTGTTTTCTCATTGTTTAGCCTTCCATTCGTCATTTATTTGTAAGCCTTTATTTCTTTATGATTAGAGGCTAAATCTTCAACTAAGGTTGAAGATGAAGCCTCACCATTTATTTATCTACATGTTTTTGTGTTTAGTTTGTACTCAATCTGTCGTTTAATGTTATATGTGTTCGTTTCAATTCAATTTCGTGACAAAATTGTGATTGATTGTTGTTTATGAATCATTAAACGTCCAATATTCGTTGTGTTTCGTGGGGTAAATTGGATGATTCTATTGAATTTATCAATTAAATATATTCGATCGCGAAGGTCACGATCGATCGCATACATCCCTACGATCGAACGCAAGGCCTGCGATCGAGCGCAGTTCTCTGACCTAGCAGCACACTAGTTTTCTATAAATAAGACACTCATGTAATTTTCTAGGAGTTCTTTCTTTTGGGGGTGCATTTTTAAGAGCTTTTACCTCTATTTAGGCCCTGCTCTGCCCATTTCATTATAGAACTTCATTATTTATTTTAATGCTTCATTTTAAGTTTTGCTTGCTTCCTTTATACATGGGAGGTTAAATCCTCAACTAAGGTTGAGGATGTAGCCTCACCATTGATTTTATGCTTGTTATTTACATTAAGCTTATTTAAATTCCGTCCTTAATATAGCTTTATCGTTTCTATTTGGTTTAGTGACAAAATCAAGTATGATTGTGTCGAAGTCGTTTATTCTTAGTTTTTCATTCGATGGATACATTCCATCCTTCGGTTTACGTTCATTTATTCATTGTAGTTTGTGTTAAGCATATGTTAATATTTGTTTAAAGTGCTTAGTTTTGATTCATTTATTGCTTATATAGTATTGTTTAGAAGTTTATCTTTAAATTTGGTGTTTTAAATTCATTTAGTTTGTGCATATTGATCTTTTATTTGTTATTTTGTGGTCCCTGTTTTGCTGTTTTTGTTCATACTTGCTTACTTAGTTTGCTGTTTTTTATAGTTATCTAGTTTAATTTCTTAATTAGTGTATGCATGGTCGGCGATCCTTAAATTTAGAGTTAACACCTATAGATCCCGACTTAGAGAGAAATCTTAGGAGAGTGCATAGAGCTCGCGTTGAGATGGAGGCAAATCCGAGGAATGCAAATGAAGAAGAGCAAGAAGAATATCAAGATGCAAAAGTTGGGAATGGGGGGAGCAAAGATGAGCATATGACGTGGATTTCACTATGTCACTCTAGGAATTATTCACACCAGTTGCAACTTGTTCCCTGATCGTACCAAAAATAGTACTCACCAATTGCACGAGTCAATCGTAATAGAGTGGATGTGCAAGTGCGAGTGTCGAACCCACAGAGAATCGTGTTTGTCAAAAACCAATTTAAAACGCTTAAACTAATAATATCTTAACCTAGTCCCAATATCGAACAAGTAATGTGCAGAAAATAAACTAAACTAAAATGCAATAAAATAAAGAAATAAAAATAACTAAAGTTCCTAATCGACCTCACAATAAATTAATTCACATATAAACATGCTTAGCTCACATTTATTAAACATTTATGCTACTGGGCATACTATGAGCATTAACACATTGTTCATATTTCCGTCTATCGATGAAGCTCATATGCGTATCCTATTGTTGTCACAAATCTTGTCAAACTACCCGAGGCAAACACTGTTACAAGAGGTCACAACGGATAATGGTCCGAAGACGAATATTCGATGTATCTCCGGTTGCAACGAGTATTGACGTTGGGCGATTTGTAAACAACAATCAACACACTTTTGTCACTAAAATGCATTGAAACGAATAAACATAAATCTTAAAAGACAGAATAATACGAACTAGACATAAATATATATAAACAAATTAAAGTGAAGGGAATAAGAGACTAAATAAAAGTAAAATAAAACATAAATTAAATAAACGACAATTTATGAGGGCTTTACAGTGGAAAACAGAGGGTTTTGGGCCCTAGAGGCGCCTCCCAAACGTGAAAAATAAAAGAATACATGAGGTCCTATTTATAGGCTGGCGGGATACTGGAGTGCGTTCGAACGCACTACTTGCGTTCGAACACACCAGTTATTTGTGGTCGAACGCAGGGCACACGTTCGACCGCAAATAACTGCTATGGCGGCTAGGGCTGACTAGGCGTGCGTTCGACCCCTGCTCCTACGTGCGACCGTGGGTGAGTTCGAATGCACTTGGCAGGAATCAACTTCTTCACTTGGTGCATTTTGCCTTTTGCTAGCCATGTTTTAATGCAATGTCCTGCACAATACAAAATACTAAAAACATTAAAAATAATTAGATATTAACAATGCTAAAGGCCTAACAAATATAAATTAAGGGGTCCAAATAAGCACTTTTAAACATCGATCATTCCCATTCGTGCATAGTATTGCCACCGACTAATGCAACCCATTAATGTCTAAAGCCACACATCATCCAACTTTTACCGTCTTTTTACGGCTTAGATCCATATGCCCATGTAAAAAATTCAAAAATATATGTGCCACAACCAAATTTTAGAATTTCTTCGAGGAATCTGTCCACCTTAGTCTTTTTCCTTTCTCCCTTCATGATAGAGCCAAAGAGTGGTTGGATTCCAACGCACCTGGGTCTATTACCTCTTGGGAGAGCTTGTTGAGTAAGTTCTACAATAATTTTTTCCCAATGTCCAGAGTAAATGAGGCAAGAAAGGAGATTAGTTCTTTTACTCAAGATAAGGACGAGAAATTCTATGAAAGTTGGGGGCGGTTCAAGAATTTGCTGATCAGATACCCTCCTCATGGTTATGAAAAATGGTGACACGTGTAATTCTTCTACCAAGGGTTGTCTCAGCCCAATCGTAGTATGATAGAGTCGATGAATGGGGTGGCATTTTTGAACTTAACGGGAGATTTAGCTTATAAAGCTTTGGACAAATCGGTCGACAACTCACAATAGTGGGATTTTACGAGTTGTCGTGATAAATCGATCTGAAACCCTGAGAAAAGAGGCATCCATGAGTTAAAAGGCGAAGCAGAGTTGAACTTAAGGATGGATGCGATTGTTAAGAGACTCGATGCTCTAAATGTAGGTCAACCCATAACTGCTGCAAACACTTTCACTGTCGAGAGTTGTTCTATCTGTGCTAGTCCGATGCACTTAGCGCAGACTTGTCCACCTTTCTCGGTTTTTTTTGAGAACCAGATGGAACAAGTGAATGCTTTCAATGATTTTAGAAAGCAGTCAAGTGGCCCATATTCTGAGTCTTACAATCTAGGGTGGAGGAACCACCCTAATTTCTCCTGGAAGTAGAACCAACCCACAAATCAAGGAGGAGCTCCACATGCTCAAAATCAATATCCTTCAGGATTTCCTTTGACATATCAAAATCATGGACGCTCGGCTCAGCCAGCATCATCATCTTATCAAGCCCCCATTCAAGCCCTACCATCATCGACACAGTCATTAGAAGAGACCATGAGGGAGTTCATGAAAATGACTAGTCAATCAATCATTGACGGGAGAAATTCCACCATGGTGAACACCCAGGCAATCTCTAAGTTGGAGATGCAGGTGGGACAGATGGCAAATCACCTTGGTGAGAGAGATAAGGGAAAGCTCCCCAGCCAACCAGTGAACAACCCTAACGCATGCACTATCGAAAATTCTTCAAATCAAGAGCATGCACATGCGATTGTCACACTAAGGTCTGGGAGACAAGTGGACAATCAGGTTGTTGAGCCAGAAGCAAACCTTGCTGGGCAAGAAGGGAAAGAGAGTGACAACAAGGAGGAGAGAGGTGTTGAGCCACCTACAGTCACTCCCATTGTTAATAACCCTCCGAGGTTGTTTATACTGAAAGCCCCATATCCTAAGAGATTGAAAGCTCCAAAGAAGAATGCAGTTTCTGAAATTTTATAGGTGCTTAAGCAAGTTTAGATAAACATCTCGTTATTGGATGCAATTCAGCAAGTGCCATCATATGCTAAATTCTTGAAGGATTTGGTCATGATCAAGGGGAAAACAAATGTCCTAAAGACCCTGGATGTCCATCCTCCAGTGCAAGCTGTCAATTAAGTATAAGGACCCTGGATGTCCAACAATTTCTTGCATGATAGGAGTAAATCAGATTAATAGGGCATTGTTGGATCTGGGAGCAAGTGTGAATCTCCTTCTCTATTCAATGTATCTATAGCTGGGATTAGGAGAATTGAAGACTACCATGGTAGCGCTCCTATTGGCTGACAGGTCAATGAAGAGACCAAGGGGAATAATTGAGGACGTATAGGTCAAGGTTGACAAGTTTTATTTCCCTGTGGATTTCATAGTGATAGACACAGAGCCAGTGCATGATGTTGTGAACCAGATTCCAGTGATTTTAGGACGACCTTTCTTAGCTATGGCTAACGCCCTAATCAACTGTAGAACGGGGGTGATGAAAATCTCATTTGGGAATATGACAATGGAGCTCAACATATTTAATATCAATAACCAGCCACTCGAGTATGATGAAGCCCACCCTGTGTGCTTAATTGAAGAGATCACTGATGAGATTGTAAGTGATTTTGGTTTAGAGGGACCTGAGATTGAGTGCTTTATTCAAGAGGAAGATGACCTAGACTTTGACAGTCTGATTAGGCAAGATGATGTTTTGTATGAGCCTAGTCTAGAGGATCCTGAGATAGAATGTTTCACTCAGTGTAGAGGAGACATAGACTTTTATAGGTTACATAAGCCAACTAGGGTTGTAGTTGAGCCAATTCTGGAGGATCCTGAGATGGAATGTTTCGCTTAGTGTGGAGAAGACATAGACTTTTATAGGTTATTTGAGCCAACTAGGGTTGTAGTTGAGCCAAATCTGGAGGATCCTGAGATGAAATGTTTCGCTCAGTTTGGAGGAGACATGGACTTTTATAAGTTACTTGAGCCAGCTAGGGTTGTAGTTGAGCCAAGTATAGAGAACATTGAGCTAGAAAGTTTTGCTCAATTGGGAGATGATGAAGTAGTTGAGCTACTTAAGGCCATTTTCGATCCCATTTCTGAGATGCAGCTGGAGTGTGGGGAAACCACTGTGTTATCATTCCCCAATACTTATTCATCTGCATTTAAGCCACACGACTTGATTTCTAAGAGCAAATGGATTGCACCCATTTATAGGTGGCCTAGGTGGCCAAGTTTGACCATGGGAAGGAAAGATCATTTTCCTCCCCCATTCTTTGATCGCTTGATGAAAGGGTTAGTTGAATATTTCTTTGTGCTTATTGATTATTGATCGGTGTCAAATATTGTATATTTAACCCCCCTTAACTTATGTTTGTTAAGCTCTTAGCTTTGTTAATTTCTAATGTTTTGGTTAGTTTTGGTGTTTTAGTGTTTTGCAGGTTGTTAAGTTGCATTTGGGGTTAATGCCATCAAATCTGGGGCTTAAAATAGTTTGGGGAGCTTTGGCGGCAAAATTGAGTCGAGCAATAATTCGCACCCGATGACTTCCACCAAAATGGCCATATCTTGAGTTGTATAACTCCGATTGGGGTGATCTTGGTGTCTTTGGAAAGCTATCTCAAAGATCTACAAAATCACATTTCACAAGTTTTGGCCAATTCTGAAGCATTTGCACTTGAACACACATTTTGCGTTCGAACGCACTTAACTGACCTGGAAGCGCTGAAACCCTAAAAATTAGCCTATAAATACCCCATTTTCTTTTGTAAACGAACGAAGACGCTTGGGAGACGATTTGAGGTACCCTTAATGGCCCAAAACCTCATTGTTCTTCATTGTAAATACTCCTAACGTTATTTCTTTAATTTAATGTTTTATTTTACTTTTAATTAGTCTCTTATTCCCTTCACTATAGATTTATTTATATATATTCATGTTTAGTTCGTATTTTCTGTCGTTTAGATTTATGTTTATTCGTTTCAATATATTTTAGTGACAAAAGTGTGTTGATTGTTGTTTACAAATCGTCAAACGTTAACACTCGTTGCAACCGGAGATACATCGGATGATTCGTCTTCGGACCAATATTCGTTGTGACCTCTTGTAACAGTGTTTGCCTCGAGTAGTTCGACAAGATTTGTGACAACAATAAGATATACATATGAGCTTCATTGATAGACGGAAATATGAACAATGTGTTAGAGCTCAGAATATGCCTAGTAGCATAAATGTTTAATAAATATGAGCTAAGCATGTTTATATGTTAATTAATTTGTTGTGAGGTGGATTAGGGACTTTAGTTGTTTTTATTTATTTATTTCATTGCATTTAATTTAGTATTTATTTTCTGCACACCAACTGTTTGATATTGGGACTAGGTTAAGGTAACATTAGTTTAGGCACTTTAAAGTTAATTTTCAAAGCCAATTCTGTAGGTTCGACCTGACTTGCACATTCGCCACATCGCTTAACGACTCGTGCAATTGGCGAGTACAATTAAATTTGTGCAAGAAATTTTGGAAAATTTGGTGTACCAAAAATAAAGTACTCGCAAGCGTACGAGTCGTATGCAGTAAAGTGCGCGTAAAAATGCGAGGTCGATCCACAGGGAATTGTGTTTTGTGATGAAATCAATTTTCTATTCGAATAGATCCTATTTTAACCTAGTTCCGCAATTAGTCGTGCAATTGTGACAAAACTAAAGTAAGTGATAATTTAAATGACAATCAAAGTAAAGTACTAAGGTTTTTGAATCCGCCTCGGCAAATCAAACAACATACTCTCACGTTTCACATATACAATTGACAATCAGACACATTTTAACAGAGTTCAAAAATCATAAACAGGCATGTAAAATCATTCGATGAATTAATCCATTAAAGAATCACAACGAGTATTTAATTGAGATCAAATCATCCACTGTATCCGTAGATCATGATGGATATTAGTCTCAATTTCAATCACTCGATGTATCCCCAGATAGAACACAACGAATATTGAACAATGCATGTAATCACAAATGATGCTCAATCACATAAAGTAATAAAGCTAGGAAATTAATTTTGAACAAACAAAATATCAAATTGTATATATAAAATCACGAGAGTACAATTGTTTATCATCGACAAGGCTTCATCTTCAACCTTAGATGAAGGTTTAGCCCCTCATGATCACAAAAGACATGTCAAAATCAAATGAAATCATGAAAAACAAACACTTACAATTGAGAAACGTTCACACAGGCCTAACCACGACAAAAGTCGCGTTTCTGCTCTCTACGACGCCTCCCCACATAGGGTTTACAAAAGAAAAGTGCTAATTTATACTAAACAACTAGGTTTTCTCGCGTGCTGACAGGTCATCACGAGTGCGTTCGAACGCAACATGTGCGTTTGAACGCAATGTGCTCGACCGCAGTTTCTACGATCGAACACATACGACATACGAGGCTTCAAGCTCCGTGCGGCGTGGCCCTTTAACGTGAAATGCTAGGGTTTCAGTTGATGTGGACATGCTCGAGCGCCAGGCTCGAGCACATGCGTTTGAGCAGCGGTATGTGCGTTCGAATGCACTGCTAGGGGGTTCTTCCTTCATTATGCACATTTTTCACCCCTTTAACCGCATTCTTATGTCAGTGACCTGCAATGCACTTGAGACACCAACTAACAAAAGCATCAGAAAATAACACAGCTAAGAGCCTAACCAATATAAGTTAAGGGGCTCAAATATGCACTATTTGACTCTCATCAAATACCCTCAAACTTACATTTTGCTAGTCCCTTAGCAAAACAAAATGAAGAACAACACAAAAACAAGAAACATAGGTCCTCTGTCGTGGGAAACACGGTTGCATTTAGCATATGCAACAAGCCTTTTAAACCCCTAGGAATTCCCTAGAGGACGAGTGAAGTCTCGTGAGGGTTTTCTAGGAATGACACCCACAAACATTTTATTGACACTATGTTATTAACAGACAAGGTCTTTCACTAAACATATGGTCCGTACATCATTAGCAATTTTAACAAGTCGAACATACAAACCACATCATCCAGGCATCCAAACACCATTCAACTCACAACTGGACAATTGAGACAACATATGCTTCAAGAAGTGAAAAGTGAACTAACACAAGGTCATGCAGTTTCAATCATTCTCAAAGAAAATGTGCACCCAAAAATTCATAGGACTGCACTATGATGAAAACAACCAAGGCTTGAAAATTTTTCTTTTTTTTCTTTTTTCTTTTTTTTTGCGCGTAGGCTGTGCAATGCTTGGCTCCCTTAAGCTTCTAAATGACTTATGTAACGAGTGTTGGGCAGTGACTCCCAAACCAGATGGCTTGAGGGCACTAGATGTAGAGACATCCCTAAGGGCTTAATTACTCAAGTCAAAAAGAACTACGAGGCCTAACTAGCCATATAATCACTTAGCTGGACTTTCTCCTCTTTTTACGCGAACACTCACTGCTTGATGAGGCAAGAGGTTCGGTTACTCAATGAGAAGCTCAACCTTATGAATATATATATATATATATATATTTTTAAGCCAAGGTTTTCCTCACCACATCAACCCACAAATCTCTAGAGACACTCTCTCCTAAAGTCAAATCTCATATCCCTCGGACCCTACTGCTAGTGTGCATGTGAAAAATCTATCGAACACATGGGGTCTCTTTAATCCAACATATGAGTCAAACACTTGGATTTCTAATGATATGCCAAGTTCAAACAAGTTAAACATAATAATGACATGCAATCCACAGTTATAATGTTCGGTCAAGATCAATCAACCACTTAGCAAAAAGAAATTTTTTTTTTTAACAAACAAAATAAAATGACAGATATGTCTACCCCACCCCCAAACTAAAATGTCACATTGTCCCCAATGTGACAAAAAATACAATACCAGAGGGAAGGCGCAAGTCAGGCATAACGTAGGAGAACGCTCCCCCAAACTTGAACGGCAGACACTTAACCTGAAAAACACATAAAAATAGAACAAAATGCACAAACGAGGTCAAATAACACGTAAAATAATGAGGTTGCCTCCCACAAGCGCTAAGTTTAAAGTCTTGACGGACTCTCCACAAGAGGCGACAATCACTCGAATAATTCGGATCTTCCAATAAAGACCTTTCTACTTCTCAACTCCAAGAATGGTTTTAATCTTTGTCCATTGACCTTAAAAGTGTTACCATTCTTGGGATCCTCAATCTCGATGGCCCCATGAGGAAACACTGATCGAATGATGAATGGGCCAGTCCATCGAGATTTCAACTTGCCTGGAAATAGATGCAATCTTGAATTGTAAAGAAGGACCTTTGACCAGCTCGAAGATCGCTTTAAAATGCTCTGGTCATGAGCCTTCTTCATCTGTTCCTTGTACATCCTTGCACAATCATATGCATCATTCCTTATCTCCTCCAATTCATTGAGTTGGAACTTTCTCTGTGAGCCAGCCTTCGAAAGATTGAAGTTTAACTGCTTGATGGCCCAATAAGCCCTATGCTCCAACTCGACGGGAAGATGACATGCCTTCCCATACACAAGCCGATAGGGTGACATCCCAATCGGAGTCTTGAATGTTGTTCTGTACGCCCACAGTGCGTCACTTAATCACAGAGACCAATCTTTTCTATTAGGATTCACGATCTTCTCCAAAATGTGCTTGATCTCACGATTGGACACTTCAACTTGTCCACTTGTCTATGGGTGATAAGGGGTAGCAACCTTATGGGTGATGAAATACTTCTTCATCAATCGCTCAAAATTCGTTGTAAATGCTTGCCTCCATCACTTATGATTGCTCAAGGTGTACCAAACCGAGCAAAGATAGTGTCTCTCAAAAATTGGACCACCACTCTGTGGTCATTAGTCTTGCAAGCAACGGCCTCCACCCACTTGGACACATAGTCCACAGCAACCAAGATATACAGATTGCCATAGGAGTTTGGAAATGGTCCCATGAAATCAATGCCCCACACATCAAAAATCTCAACGATCAAAATCAGGTTGAGGGCATCATATTTCTTCTAAAGATACTCCCTAGCTTCTGACAACGCTCACAAGATGTGCAATAAGTATGAGCGTCTCTAAACAAAGTGGGCTAGTAAAATCCACACTGCAAAATTTTTGCAGCTGTCTTTTTAGCACTGAAATGGCCACCACAGGCATGATCCTACAATTAATTAGGGCATTAGCCGTAGCTAAGAATGGTCGCCCTAAGATCACCGGTATTTGACTCCCTAGGTTATGAACCGGCTCTGTGTCAAGCACAATAAAATCCACGGGGAAGTAAAATTTATCGACCTTAATTAGCACATCTTCCACAATTCCCTGTGGAACCTTCACTGACCTGTCAGCTAACTGCAGTGTCATGGTAGTAGGCTTCAACTCTCCAAGCCCTAACTGCACATAGACTGAGTAGGGTAGCAAATTAACACTTGCTCCCAAATCCAACAGTGCCCTCTCAATCTGGCTGACTCCGATCATGCAAGTAACCGAACCTCTTGCCTCACCAAGCATTGAGTGTTCGCGTAAAAAGATAAGAAATTCCAACTAAGTGATTGTATGGCTAGTTAGGCTTCGTAGCTCTTTTTGACTTGAGTAATTAAGCCCTTAGAGATGTCTCTACATCTAGTACCCTAAAACCTCCTGGTTTGGGAGTCACCAGCCCAACACTCGTTACATAAGTCAGTTAAAAGCTTAAGGGAATAAAGCATTGCACAACCTACACAAAATAAAAATTGCACTTTTTAATTCAAGCCTTGGTTGTTATCACATTGCACTCCTGTGAATTTTGGATACACCTCTTTTGAAAAATTGAAACCCCATGAGCCTGTGTTAGTTTACTTTGCACTTTTTGGAGCATGTGTTGTCTCAATTTTTCAACCGTGGATTGATTCATGTTTGGATGTCTGGATGATGTGGTTTGTATGTTTAAATTGTTAAAATTGCTAATGATGTATGAATCATGTGCTTAGGTGAAAGGCTTTGTCTATCAATAACATAGTGCCAATAAATTGTTTGTGGGTATCATTGCTGGTAAACCCTTATGAGATTTCACTCATCCTCTAGGGATGCCTAGGGGTTTAAAAGGCTTGTTACATCTGCTAAATGCAACCATTTCTCCCGCGAAAGCGGATTTATGTTTCTTGTTTTTGATGTGTTTTTCATTTTGTTTGGCTAAGGGACTAGCAAAATATAAGTTTGGGGGCATATTGGTGAGTGCATAATGTGGTACATTTAAACCCCTTAATTTATGTTTGTTAAGCCCTTAGCCTTGTTTTCTAATATTTTTGCTTGTTGTATTGTTTTCTTTTGTTGCGGGTCCTTAACATCAAAGTGCTATAAAAGGTGGAAAAGAAGCAAGGAGTCCCTATCTGTTCGATCAAGCACATAAACTCACGATCGAGCGCATCCACGTAGACCCGAGAAACGCGTGTTGCCCTAGCTGCCATTGCTCTCATTGCTGCGCCGGGGAACTTATGAGTAGTTATACGCGATTAAGCGCATGCATCACGATCGAGCGCATTGAGCACTGCGATCGAGCACACCTTTTCTTTACAGACAGCACATAATTTTCTATAAATAGGACCTCTTGCATATTTTGTAAAGTTACATTTTTTGGGTGCATTTTGAGAGCAGAGGCCACTGTTTGGCACTGCTTAGCCTCTATAAATCGTCAAACTTTTACTTGCTTTTAATTAATACTTTTTTTTAGTTTAATTTTGTCTCTCTTTAGCATGGAAGGCTAAATCTTCAACTAAGGTTGAAGATGAAGCCTCACCTTTAATTTTATACATGTTTTTACATTATGTTCATTTCATTTTCGTCATTTACATATTGTTTATTCGTTTCAACTTGATTTAGTGACAAAGTTGCATTGATTGTTATTTATGAAATGTTAAACATCCAACGTTTGTTGTGTTCCAATCTGGAGGTACATCGGATGATTGGGACAAGACGAGGTATCCACTGTGATCAATGATACAGTGGATGATTCGATCTCGAACCAATATCTGTTGTGACTCTTTATATGGTAAACACATTGAATGGTTCAACTAGTTTCATTAATGACAATAGAGTATACATAGAGCGAAATCAATAGACGGATGAGTGAACTTAGTGTATTAACATGTGTTTCTGAGTTGGTGAGGTGGATTCTTAAGCCTTAGTTACTTTATTTGTTTACTTTACCGGCATTTTTTTATCTAGTGTATGTTTACGTTCAACACAAACACCTACTTTTGGAACTAGGTTAAAGTAGGATTAATTTAGACATAAAATTAGTTTTCACAACACACAATTCCCTGTGGATACAATCACGTACTTGTGCAACGCTACATGAACAACGACTCGTGCTATTGCAAGTACATCAAATTTATACATCAGTTCCATGTACATTCACTGTACTACTTGCAGAGCGTAAGTCCAGTGGTCCCCACATGTATGTGCGCACTAAAAACAACAATGTACGTCCTTGCTACAATCCAAATTACCCTTTAAGTAGTTTCAGTGACCCAAAGCCCAAATTCATCTTTTAACTAAGCTACTTATGCCTAGTTAATTATTTGGATCACTATAGGAAAGCAACGGATGTCTAGTACTAGGGGCGTACGTTCGCGTACTATTCACTAACAATCCAAAGGCTGATACGTATGTCTAGGTATTATCTAGCGGTCAATCCAAAAAGTAGCGTACGTCTGTATACTATTCACAAAGTACGGTGTACTATTTGTCAGCGTATATCTAGTGGTCCCCCCGTACGTCCTCCTAAGAGACAAGAGCATACGTTCGGTGGTTCCGACATACGTCTGCACTAAAAGACAAGAGTGTACATCTGCTAACCCTAGCGTATATCTGGTTCAAAAGTCTAACATTTCTAAAATACCCTTCTAACAGATCCTAGTGACCCAAAGTCCAAATTAACCATCTTATTAAGCTACTTATGCCTAGTTAATTATTTGAGTTGCTACACAAGTAGTGCTCTTAGAGACTTAAAATATAGATTTTTTAAAAATATTTATTGTAAATTATTAGTTGGGGACCTTATTTAATTGGGGGCCTAGGAGACCGCCTAAGTCGCATAGGGCTTGGGTTGCCTTTGATCAACATGTGGCTTTTAAAAGTATTATTGGATCAAAATTCAATAAAGATCTATCTCATAATATTGAATGGTAGTTTTAAAACTCACTTATGGGTGTAGAAAAATTATGTAAAGAAACAGAAATAAGTATAGCATTATTTTTTTATAGGTTGGAAGGTGTGTGGTGAAAATAAGTGTTTAGAACAGAGCGAATATAAATCATTTTTTGACAACTTTCTTTGTTAAAAATTTTCAGCTATATAATTAAATATTTACTCTATTTATTATTGAATTATATAATAAATATATTCTATATATTATAATTATATGAAATATATAATTGTACTTAATTGAGATTATAGAGAAAATAATAATTCTTGTGAACCCCAATCAATTTTAAAGCAGGTTTGTATAAGGTAGATTCAACAAATTTGCCAGTAAATCTGAAAAACATCAGATTACTATCCTATTGTAGAGATCATATTTGAAAAGCATATATACAAAAAGGAACTTATCAATTTGTTAACCATGATTTTTCAATGAGCAATATTTTTAAAATATGAAAATTAACATTAGGCATGAAAAGATAAATTGCAAGTTATATTTATATGTTTTAAACGATAATTATATTTTCTTAAATTGTTTATTTATTTAGTAAATATATTTTTAATCAATTCTATTTTTAATTTTTTTTAATCTTTGCTTCCATGAACCAAAATCCTAATTATACCGATCCAATTTTCGAGTTGAGCCATGAGTGGCATAGCCCCTCCTCTGATTCTGTTGCTTGTTTCCAAAGAATAACATATTATTGGTATAGCATATATGTAAACCTTTTTCCCTTTCTTCTTTCTTTTTTTTCTTTTTTTTTTTTTTTTTTTTTAAATGTAGGACCATTTCAAAGAAGTATAACATGCGGGACTTGTTGCTCAGAAAAAAAAAAAAAAAAAAAAAAAAAAAAAAGGAATATGACACTTGTCACTTGAGTAAAGCTTCTACTGCAACTTGCAAAAGTGGATGCAATTTGTACGTAAGAAAGTTGACCCTAAAGAAGAAAGAATGGTTAGGCTCATCAAAAGAAAATTCAGTGAAGCTTATCTTTAACAAAATCAATTAGAGTATAATCTCAAGTGCCTCTCCATCATCAACAGGTACCACAAACAGGATATGGGGGTTTGGATTCTCCACCACAACGCATCTCAAAATATCCAATGTCCGACACCAAAAAATAAAAAATGAAAAATCCCATAAAATTTGTGAAAGAAAAATAGCCCAAGCAAAAAACATTACTAGTTTTTGTGAAAAATCATTTGCATACAATGTTCACAAGTATTTAGAAGAAAACGAAATCGAAATATTCTCAATTAAATCAAAATCATGGTCATGAATTGTGATGACCATTTACCCAATCATCAGCGCTAACTATGACACTGTACTGTAATCCTTGTGATCATCACTGCCGAGGACGCTTCCACTTACGGCGCCGGCCTCGTTCCCCTGCGGCGGCAATCCTAGTCTGGACCCTCTCAAATTCCGAAACCCCACAGGGTATGGTTATCCTACCCGGATGGTTGAACCCGTATAGCTTCTCAGATTCCTGCAACAGCTCACCAAAGAGCGGGTGATTGAAATATATGACAGGCACCAGGTACCTCTGCGTGTCATCGTCTGAGTTGCCCACGTACACGGCCAAGTGCCCCTTTGGTACACCGTCTGCTGGCTTTCTTGCTTCCACCGGGTCTTGACCCACCCGGATGTAATCCGGATGAGGGCCCTTTGCTCCACGCCGAAGGCACCGTGCAAAACCAAGGATTTTGGAGATGGGATTGAAGGAAGTTCTGGTACTGGTGGGACGGTCCAGGTGGCGGTACCTTGTAGGGTTTCTCCTGGGTCGGATTATCCATTTGAAGACCTTCACCACCTTGTGTCCGAGCCTGAAGCCTCTGATTTTTCTCATGCTAGCTAGCTCCGATCGTGAGAGTCACTGTGCAATCAAAAGGCTATGCTTTCGAACAAGTTCTCTGAAATGGGCCGGTCTGTGTCCTCAGTTACAACTTACAAGGATCGGTGATGGACATAGCTGTATACTCTGCTTTCGACGGGTCAGTTAAGACTGTGTGGTTTATATATATAGTTCGTATGAAGTTGGCGGTGGGATTCTATAAAAGTGATCGAATATGGTTCGTAATTCCTATCCTATGGTCGTATTCTTTGATTTTTGGAGTGCCAAAAACGCGTATGTAAAATACAGAGTCAGTGAAAGAGAGAGAGAGGTCGGCGGAGATACAGTTGAGAGTCGGAGAAAATGACGTAAAGAAAAGTAGGCGAGAGAATATTAAAGCATAGGCGGAGGTCAGACACGTGGCAGAGATAAATGGACGCTCTTCTTACTTCTTAGGGCCGTTTTGTTGAGAAATGGGACAACGATTGTTGCGTTTGAAAATGGTCGCTGTCGTTGGCCCTTGCCTTTTAATTTAAGATTCCCAACCTTTCTTTTCTTTTTGATTAGCCAATAAATAACTTCTCTAGGATATAATTGCGATGCTTCGATGTCACATATGGTACGTACAATATAATGCTACGGAATTGTTGGTAAACAAGTGTCAAGAACTCTTCTATTCTTATATATTATATATGGTACGTAGTTCACTTGAATAACTTCCCAAGTCCACAAAAAAAAAAAAACACAAAAAAAGGATCATCGATCGTCCAAGCTATGCATGAAAAAAGTTGTGGCCACAGAAATATTAATCTGGAAATTAGACGAATATTTTGTTGTGTACAAGTACAGAAGAGTACTAACAAGAAAGAATCTGCCTTGCTCGACCACATTCGATGTGCAGGAGTCTGAAAGCCACACGTGTTTTGGTAAGGAACAATAATGTTTTCCTCGTTTTGGTACACACGTTGGGGTTTGGCCATTCCAATCTCCAATCTCCAATCTCCAAGTTGGGGAAAAGTCGGAAATTATTATGGAAAAGTAAAGGAATATCGACCCTCTCATGCGGGAAGGGGCAGGATAACAAGTTTAATGCATATAAATAATCAGAACAGAGAAACGTGAAAGGGAAACTTAGGAGGATGCCACTTGTGCTTTGGATTCTTGCTGGTAGTGGTCCTACTAACGGACTTATTAAGAGGTTTTTTTAATTAGAACAATCCCATTAAAGATTTGGTTAATTTGCTCAATTTATTGGGAATATAATCTTTAAAATAAAAAAGAGCATTTCAAAGTTAAGATTTTATTTTGTTATATTTTCTATAAAAAAGACAACAAAAAGATAATTGTAGAGAAAAAATTTGTATTTCTAATGTGTGCTCAATTGTACAATAGAATGGCCTATTTATGGTTGAATGAGGTCCTAAAAAAAAGGAAAATACAATAATTAAAAAATCACATAAAATTAGCATATTTACAATAATGAATACAGTATCAAATATTTCCGTAATATATTGAGAATATTATGAAAATATAAATTACGGTAATATAATATTTTAACATCCCCCTCAAACACTAGGGGGCGAAGTCAACTTGAGTTTGGAAATAGGAAAATTATAGTTTATCACCCTAAAGTTGATAATGTTATTCAATTCGAATACCAAAGTTTCAATTTTTTTTTTTAATTCGACCAATATTATCCTAAAATTCCCATATTGCCCCTATTTTTTTATTTTTATAAATAAAAAACAAATTTGAGAGTGCAAAAATGGCTAGAGGGCCAGAGGGGTGGCTACGATTTTTTTTTTAAATTTTTTATGAAAAATAAAAAATAAAAAATTATGGGCAATATGGGAAGTTTTAGATACAATTGGTCAAATTGAAAAAAAAAAAAAAATTAGAACTTTAGAGGAGGGTGGATTGCAAAAATTAAAACTTTGGTATTCGAATTGAGAAACGTTGTCAACTTTGTGGAGGTAAACTGTAATTTTCCCTTGGAGATAAGATCATTGAGTCATCCTAGTGGATGAGATTTGGTAAAAATGTCCGTCAATTGATCTGCAGATGTGACAGAATGAAGATGTAAAATAACATGCTGAAGATGATGGATGAAATAAGAATCAATCTCGATATTTTTTGTGCGCTCATTGAAAACATCATTATGAGCAATCTGTATGGCACTCCGATTGTCACAATGAATAGGAAAACTAGTGGACTAAGGAACACTCATGTCGGACAAAAGTCATTGTAACCAAAGATGTTCAGATGTAGTGTCAGCAAACAAAAGTCATTGTAACCAAAGAAGTTTAGATGTAGTGTCAGCAAGAGCACGATACTCAAATTCAATACTAGATCGAGCAACAACATATTGTTTTTTATTGCGCCATGAAATTAAGAAGTTCCAAGTAAGAAACAATGTCTAGTGGTGGAGCGACAATCAGTGGGATCACCAACCCAATCAGCATCAAAGTAAGCCCGGAGCTCAAGAGATTAATGAGAAGAGAAATGGAGACCATGAAACATAGTACCCTTGACATAGCGCAAAATGTGAAGAGCGGCAGCATAATGAGTAGATTGAGGTGCACTCATAAATTGACTCACTAAATGAACAGCATAGGCACTATTAGGTTGGGTAACAGTAAGATAGATGAGACTACCCATTAGCTGCCTGTAGAGAGTAGCATCTGATAAAGACTCACCATCCATGGCTAGAAGTTTGACATTGGTCTCAAGGGGGCCACTTGTTGTTTTACTATTTGTCAAACCTGCTCGGGAAAGTAGATCAAATGCATGTTTGGCTTGAAAGAGATAATAACCATCATTATTCAAAGTAACCTCAAGACCAAGGAAGTAGCTGAGTGTCCCCAAGTCCTTCATTTCAAATGCCTAAAATGTCATCACCAGTAATAATCATATCATCTACATAGAGAAAGATAAGGATAGTACCAGTATCAGTAGTCTGAAGAAAGAGAGCTGAATCATATAGCCTTGTTGAGCAACCACAAAACTGAACTTGGCAAACCAAGCACGAGGAGCCTGCTTGAGACCATAAAGTTCCAGACAAAGTGTGCAAACTTTGTGGGGCGGATGGTGATAGCCAGGTGGAGGGTGCATATAGACTTCTTCTGTAAGATCACCATTGAGGAATGCGTTTTTAACATCAATCTGAAACAAATGCCAATGACAAACAACTGCAACTGCAAGTAAGGATATAACAAAGGTCGGTCTAGCAAAAGCAAAAGTCTCCTCATAGTCAATACCATACTCCTAAGCAAAGCCTTCGCAACAAGACGAGCCTCATAGTGTTCCACGGATCCATCTGCACAATTCTTAATTTTATAAACCCACTGCAAACTTCCCAAGAGGCAAATCCACCAGGTCCCATGTATGGATTTTTAGAAAGGGCGTCTAGTTCATCAAACATAGCTTTTTGCCAAAAATTGTCAAAACTAGCCTCACGATAAGAGTGAGGTTGATGAAGAGTAACAAGAACTGAAAAATAATGATCATCATGGAGATGGGCAAGTGGTGCTCTTACCCTATCGAAGTGACGAGGTTCATGGGAAGGCCCAGGAGTGTGTGATGCAGCAGGAGCATCCGTAGTCAAATCATGAAAATTAGTAGCAGTTGTACGAGGTTTATAGGAAGGCCCAAGAATGTGTGATGCAGCAAGAGGATCCGTAGTCAAATTAGGCAAATTAGAAGCAGTTGTAGAAGGTTCGTCCAATGAGCTTGAGTTATCTGTAGATGATCCATGAAATAAAATAATGGAGGGGTTAGTGAAGACAAGAGAATATGCAGAGTAGGATGCGGAAAATACATTTGACTGGTGAAAATTTTATGTTCTTAGAACTCCACATGACGAGAGATCCAAAGTCGTTAGGCAATAGGGTCATAGCAGCGATAACCTTTTTGATTGATGCCATAGCCAAGGAAGTAACACAGGCAAGAGCGAGGTTCAAGTTTGGTATGCTCATGTGGAGGAAGAGTGACAAAACAAATAACAACCAAAGACATGAAGCAAAGAATAATTGGGTGTGCTACCATACCAGCCCTCATAAGGAGTTTTGGTTGTGAATAGTTGAGGAAGGCACAAGCATAATCATGTAAACAGCAATGAGAGCCACCTCACCCCAAAAACATTCAGGAAGTAAGGTAGAGATGACAACAACTCTTATAGTGTCTAAGATGTGACGATGTTTGTGTTTTGCACGCCCATTCTGCTGAGAATCGTAAGGGCAAGAACGATGAGAAAGGGTCTCATTTTGTTTTAAAATTTTTTGAAAAGATTTCTCATTATACTCCATAGCATTATTTGAATGAAAATTTTTGATGGTACGAGGAATTTGGTTTGTACCATTTGATGAAAATTTTGATAAACTTGAGTAAGTTCAGAGCGATGCTGTAATAAATATATCCAAATATAATGATGTGGTCTTTTTGTGTCAAAAAAAAAATATCAATAATAAAAATAACCATTTGCAATAGGAAAAATCCTTGTAGAATAAAGCTCTAGAGAGGGTGTCGAACCTCAATAACTGCAGGGGTGTTGTTATCAAATTTTTGAGAATTAAAATTAACTTAATGTGTAGGAGATTGATTTGATTTGTGTAAATTTGGTTGGCACAAATCGTCAACCTAACCATTAAGATGAAGTATGACCCGTTTCCTCTATGTGTGGATTATCTAATTCTTTAATATGAAACATACAATCAAGAGAGTAAGTATAACCCATCTTTGGTTGGCACGGATCATCCACCTAACCACTAAGATGCAGTACTACCCATCTTTCCTAGGTATGACCTATCTAACCCTTTTGATTATATGTCAATTAAAACCATTGTATAATCATCATCCCTATAACACGAAAAATAAGAATGATTTGAGTTCAATAATAGTAAAAGACTTTCTAAGACAAGATAAGAATTTCACTAATATTGATTTTGGAATTTAAGAACAATCGCATTTAAGCATTAAGAACAAAATCACATTGTAGCAATTCCCATAATTATGCAACCAACATGCATATATTGTTGTTGTAGCCACTTAAAACTCCGCCAAGCCCCTAAGGAATATTTGCTGAATTTTTGCTCTAGGCAATGATGTCTTTCTTCAATTGTTAGAGGCCTATTTATAGGGAGTAGGACAACTCTAAAAACCCTATAAACCCTAGAAAAACCATAGGTCAGTCTCCCAGTCCAAGTGGGAGACTGAAAATCTTCTCTAAGGTGGATTTAGGCACTTTATGGACTTTTCAACACGAGTGCCCTCGATTCCACTTGTGATGTGCTCAATCCCACCCATGTACATAGGCAGAAGTACGCTCGATCCCACTTTTGATGCGCTCGAGTGCACCAATGCACCTGACAAATTTGTGATCTTATCATGTGGGGAAATTTAGCACCTTTGCTAAGTTACACCTTCATTTTTTCACCTTTGGCTTCAAATTCTCTTATGAGAATCAACAAGCATCATTAAAGGATTCATTGTATATTTTAGTTGGGCCTATTACTAGAGCAAGATCCAAGATGATCAAAGAATCACTTAGTGGGCTGATTCAAGAGATTTGGGCTGGTTCTAAAACGGGGCATTCCAAGTTTGGCCCAAAGGAAGATGAAGGCGTAATAAATTTAATCCAAGCTATTGATGGGGTTGATCTTGCTTAATTGAGTATAATTTGCTTAGAAATGGTAGGGATTAATGGTTGATCAGAAAGATTAAATGACTGATTGACATCCCTATTACAAACCTTTCCAATTCCATACCAATTAATTGGCTAATTTACTTACCTATTTCGGACATTCCATAGGCATGATTTCTTTTCATGGAGGAGCTGCTAATTTCAGACGAAATCAGCCTTAATTTTAGGCTTCTATTATTTAGTATTTTATTATTTTCCTTTAGTAATTTGTATTCTTATTTCAACCATACATTATAAATAGCATGGACTCATTGTAATGAAGGACATGAAATGAAAACTTAGAAAGGTGAGGTTTGCTTCTTCTATTGATTCTTCAAAGAACTTGTGAACTTATCGAGGATTCTTCCTTGTGGCGTTCAAATTTTATACCTTCCGTTCATGATTCAAATATAATCATTGCAAATGATCCAACCCCAAACTTAAAAACGGCACATTGCCCACAATGTGACCGAATTAACAAACCTAGGGAATGGGTCAATTCAGGTGTAGCATGGAAGAATGCTTCCCCAAATTTGACTGGTATACACAAATGCTAAAAATAAAACAAGAAACATAATGAGGGGTGCCTCCCATAAGCGCTAAGTTTAACGTCTTTAGTCAGACTCGTGATATGAGACTACAATCACTTTGAATAAATTGGATCCTCCAACAGAGTAGCCTCAACCTCTAAACTCCTCAATTCCAAGAATGGTTTCACTCTTTGTTCATTCACCTTAAAGGTGTTACCATTCTTGGGATCCTCTATCTCGATGCCCCCATGAGAAAACACTGTCCTAATGATGAATGGGCCCATCCACTGAGATTTCAACTTGCCAGGAAATAAATGCAACCGAGAATTGTAAAGAAGGACTTTCAGACCTGGCTCAAAAGATCTCTTCATAATGCTCTGGTCATGAATCTTCTTCATGTGTTCTTTGTACTTCCTCGAACTATCATAAGCATCATTCCTCAGCTCCTCTAATTCAGTGAGTTGGAGCTTCCTTTGAGAGCCGACCTTCAAAAAATTGAAGTTCAGCTGCTTGATGGCCCAGTATGCCCAATGCTCCAACTCAACGGGAAGATGACAAGCTTTCCCATACACCAGCCGATATGGTGACATCCCAGTCGGAGTCTTAAATGTTGTCCTATATGCCCACAAAGCATCATTCAATTGCAAAGACCAATCTTTCCTGCTGGGGTTCACTGTTTTCTCCAAAATTTGTTTGATCTCGCGATTTGACACTTCAACCTGCCCACTCGTCTATGGGTGATAAGGGGTGGCAACCTTATGGGTGATGAATTACTTCTTCATCAACTGCTCAAAAATCCAGTTGCAAAAATGCGTACCTCCATCACTGATAATCGCTCTAGGTGTACCAAACCGAGCAAAAATAGTGTCCTTAAAAAATTTGACCACAACTCTGTGGTCATTGGTCTTGCATGCAACCGTCGCCACCCACTTGGACACATAGTCCACAGCAACCAAAATGTACAAAAACCCGAAGGAGTTTGGGAAAGGTCACATGAAATCGATGCCCCATACATCAAAAATCTCAACTACCAAAATGGGATTGAGGGCATCATGTTCCTCTTTGAAATACTCCCAAGTTTCTGACAGGGCTAAGATGTGCAATAAGCACGAGCGTCTCCAAACATGGTGGGCCAATAAAATCCACACTGTAAAATCTTTGCAATAGTCTTGTTTGCACTGAAATGGCCTCCACATACAAGATCATGACAAAAGGAGATGACATTGGTTTGGTCAAATTCAGGTATGCATCTCCTAATGATCTGATCAAGACAATACTTGAACAGATAAGGATCATCCCAAAGAAAGGTTTTCACCTTGGACAAAAATTTGAACTTATCTTGTTGCCCCTAATGCGGAGGCATTTGGCCAATAACAAGATAGTTCACTATGTCAGCAAACCAAGGTGCGGGATTGTGAGCAATGTGCATCAATTGCTCACCAGGAAAAGTCTCAGAAATGGGGGTGGCATCCTCGGTGAAATCCATGGTCAACCTAGACAAATAATCTGTCACGACATTTTCGATCCCCTTCTTATCCCGAATTTCAATGTCAAACTCTTGAAGCAGCAAAATCCATCAGATCAAGCGGGATTTAGCATCTTTCTTAGAAAAAAGATACTTCAATGCCGCATGATCCGAATAGATAATGATTTAGATCCCAACAAATAGGATCTAAAGTTCTCCAGTGCAAAAACGACCGCCAACAACTCCTTTTCTATGGTAGAGTAATTGAGTTGTGCGTTGTTCAGAGTCCTGCTCGCATAGTAAATCACATGGGGAAGTTTCTCAATGCGCTGCCCCAAAACAGCTCCAACTGCATAGTCTGATGCGTCACACATGATCTCAAATGGTTCACCCCAACTAGGTGGTCTAATCATTGGTGTGGACGTCAGAATCTCCTTCAGAGCCCCGAATGCTTTCAAACATTCTTCATCAAATTTAAACGGGGTCTCTTTGGCCAAAAACCTACACAAGGGCCTGGCGATCTTGCTAAAATCCTTGATGAATCGTTTGTAGAACCCCGGATGGCCCAAAAGGAACGAATTTCCTTCACAGTATGTGAGGGTGGAAGGTTAGAGATCTAATCTATCTTCTCTTTGTCAACCTCAATACCCCTCTGAGAGATGACATGCCCCAGTACAATCCCCTGGTTCACCATAAAATGGCATTTCTCCCAGTTAAGCACAAGGTTCTTCTCTTTACACCTCACTAAAACCAAAGTGAGATGGTGCAAACACTCCTAAAAAGATGAACCGAAGACGGAGAAGTCATCCATGAAGATCTCCATAAATTGCTCTACCATGTCAAAAAATATGCTAATCATGCACCGCTGAAAAGTAGCCGGTGCATTGCACAACCCAAAAGGCATGCGACGGTAAGCAAATGTCCCAAAGGGACATGTAAATGTAGTCTTCTCCTAGTCTTCGGGGTCCACTGGGACCTAGTTATATCCGGAATAACCATCCAAAAGCAATAATATATTACTTGCTCCACCAATGAATGGAAGAGGAAAGTGATCTTTCTTAGTGGCAGCGTTCAATTTATGGTAGTCTATACATACTCTCCATCCTGACTGAATACGAGTTGGCACCAACTCGTTATCCTGGTTCTTCACTACCGTCAATCCAGCTCGCTTGGGCACAACATGTATCGGGCTCACCCACTTGTTATCAGAAATTGGATAGATGATCCCAGCATCTAACAATTTTATCACTTCTGCTCTCATAGCCTCCTGCATTGCTGGGTTGAGCCTTCTCTGTGGTTCCCTTGATGGTTTGGAATTCTCTTCAAGATGTATCTTATGCATAACCAACGAGGGACTAATTCCCTTAATGTCCTCAATAGTCTAGCCTATAGCTTCCTTATGCTCTCTCAAAACTTCTAACAATTCCTCCTCTTGAGGATCTTTCAAGTCTGAAGCTATAATCACAAGTAAGGACTCAGCTAGACCTAGGAACTTGTACTTAAGACTATCAGGTAACGGCTTAAGTTCCTTCTTCGGGGAATCAGGTACTGCTTCCTTCTCTTCGCTCACCAAAGGAGCAGTCTCCAAAAGTGCATCTGCCTACTCCATAAGTTTCTCCAAATCCAAATCTTCACCAAACTGAGCAAGGCATGCTTCCAGGGGGTCCTCTATGCTTGATTCTTCAATAACTTCATCAATGATCTTCTCAATCAAGCATACTTGATTCATTTGGTCATAATCAAGTGGTTGTTTTTTGATATGAAAAATGTTCAACTCCACCGTCATATTTCCAAAAGAAATCTTCATCACCTCCTACCTACAATTTATCAAGGCGTTAGCTGTAGCTAAAAATGATCACCCTAGAATCACAAGGATCTCACTCCCTATCACCTGAACTGACTCCGTGTCCAACACAATAAAATCCACGAGGAAATAAAATTTGTCCACTTTAATCTGTACATCCTCAACTATTTCCCGTGGAATCTTCACAGACCGATCAGCAAGTTGCAGTGTCATAGATGTGGGCTTCAGCTCTCCTAGCCCTAACTGCAAATAGACCGAGTAGGGCAACATATTCACACTTGCTCCCAAATCTAACAAAGCCCTCTCGATCTAACTAACTCCTATCATGCAAGTAATAGTAGGACATCCAGGGTCCTTGTACTTGAGAGGTAACTTGCATTGTAAGTAGCACTGACCTGCTCGGTCATGAATGCCTTTTTCAGGACATTCGTCTTCCTCTTCACTATGACCAAGTCCTTCAAGAACTTAGCGTATGAAGGGATTTGCTGGATGGCGTCCAAAAATGGAATATTTATTTGGACATATTTGAACACCTCAGAATGTCCTCTAACTTCCCTCCATTCCTAGGCGCTTGTAATCTTTCAGGGTAAGGTGCTTTTGGCACAAGCGCCCTAGGAGGTTCCTCATCAACTGGGGTGGCCATAGATGGCTTAGCATCTCCTTCCTTCTAGTTGTCACCCTCTTCATCTTTTGGATTTTCTTCCTCAACATGGTATGCTTCTGGGTCTACCACTTTATTGTCCACTCTTTTCCCAGACCTCAAAGTGACAATCACCTGTACATGCTCCTGATTTGAAGAGTTTCCAATGCTGCATGCTTTAAGGTTGTTCACTGCTTGGCTAGGGAGCTTTCCCTTGTCTCTCTCACCAACTGTCCCATCTGCATCTCCAACTTCAAGATCACCTGGGTGTTCACCATGGTGGAATGCCTCATGTCACTGATTGATTGACCAGTTATCTTCATAAATTCCCTCATGGTCTCTTCCAGTGACTATGTTGATGAAGGTGGGGCTTAAGTGGGGGCTTGATAAGATGATGATGACGCTGGCGGAGCCGAGCGTCCATGATAAGAAGAAAATCCAGAAGGATAATGATTTGGAGGATGTGGAGCTCCTTTTTGATTTGTGGTGGGTTGATTCTACTTCCAAGAGAAATTAGGGTGATTCCTCCACCCTGGATTATATGTCTCAGAATATGGCCCACTAGATGGCTTTTGAAAGTTGTTGAAAGCGTTCACTTGTTCCATCTTAGCAAAAATTGTCATCGATGGACAATTCTGTGCTTAGTGCATGGGACAAGCACAAACAGAACAACTATCAACAAGAAATGTGTTTGCCGCATTGACAGATTTTCCTACACCCAGAGCATCCAATCTCTTGACAATGGCATCCATCCTTTGGGACAACTCTGTGTCACCTTTTAACTCAAGGATGCCCCATTTCTTAAGGTTTTGGGCAGATTTGTCACGACAACTCGTGAAATCCCAATGTTGGGAGTTGTCGACAATTTTCTCCAAAGCTTTATAGGATAAATCTCCCGTTAAGTTTAGAAATGCCCCTCCATTCATCAACTCAATCATACTACGGTTGGGCTGAGATAGCCCTTGGTAGAAAAATTGCACCAGACGCCATTTTTCATAACCGTGAGGGGGACATTTCATCAACAGATCTTTGAACCGTGCCCAACATTCTGAGAATTTCTCATCCTCATCCTGAGTAAAGGAACTAATTTCCTTTCTTGCCTCATTTACTCTGGACATTGGAAAAAACTTGTTGTAAACTTGCTTCAACAATTCTTCCCAGAATGTGATGGAGCCAGGTGCATTGGAGTCCAACCACTCTGTGGCTCTATCATGAAGTGAGAAAGGAAAGAGTATGAGGTGGACAGATTCCTCGGAAAAATTTTGAAATTTGGTGGTAGCACAGATATTTTTGAATTTCTTCACATGAGAATATGGGTTTTCATGATCTAAGCCGTAAAATGATGGTAACATTTGGATCACATGTGGCTTTAGATCATAGTGGGTTGCATTAGTCGGTGGCAACACTATGCACGAATGGGAACTGACCGCAATAGGTGCAAACAATTCCTAGAGTGATGTCGTGAAATCCACGTCATAAGCTCTTCTATGCTCCCTGTTCCCTTCTCTTGCATCTTGATAATCCTCATGCTCCTCCATTCTTGGATTCCTTTGATCGTCCTCGTGCTCCTCCACTCCTGGATTGGATTATCCCCCATCTCTCCGTGAGCTCTACGCGCTCTCCTAATGTTTCTTTCTAAATCGGGATCTAAGAGTGTTAACTCTAAGTTCAACGATCGCTGACCATGCATACACTAAGTGAGAAATCAAATTAAACTAATAAAGCAATAAACTACGCAAGCAAAAATAAGTAATCAACAAAAACATGTGAAATGCATAAACTAACAGGAAACAAAATAGCAAATTGACTAAAAACTACTTAACAATAAACTATAAACAACATGTGAACAAAAACAAAACAAACTTAAACAAATATAAACAGATGCAGTCAAAACAGAAACAATATTGGAAACAGAAAATAAAACTAACTAAGACAATTTAAATAGTAACAAATTAAGACAATTTAAACAACTAACAATTTAAACTACTAAACTACTAACTAAAACACATGCAACTAATATAAACAACTAAAAACAAAAATAAGCTAAACACAACTAACCACAGCAAGCAAAATACTCAAAATAGGCAATTTAAACAATTAAAATTAATCTAAAATTTAATTAAAGCAATAAGAAATTAAAACTGAACATACTGCCTCGGGTATGTTGATGCTGGAAGCAGAGGTGTGCTCGAGCGCAAGTAGCACGTTTGATCGCATACACGCAAATGTAGCAGACTCTGCAAGTGCGTTCAAACACAACTAAGGTGCGTTCGAACGTAGCTGTATGCCCCGAGAATTAATTAACTTATAATTAATTCACGGTTCGTCTCCCAGCCTTGTTCCACTCCGAACAAGACCTCCAGGACCTCTACTCCTCAAAAACAGAGGATACTAAGCAGTAGAAGTAATAAAGTACTGTAAACATAAATCAGTATAACCAGAGCATCTAGCCAAAGATCATCAAAGCAACGGAAATCATACGATATACATCAGTACAAGGGATCTATGCTAAACCTTAATACGCAAGCAAGCATGCATCAAGCCCTAATGTATACAACATAACTCAAAAGTACTAGTTACCATGAGTACCCGCTTAAGCTTGCAATAAGTCCTTAAGCATCTCCTGGATCGAATTCTCCACAAGAACTGGATGCTTCACAGTATCCACTATCTAGAACAGCATAATCGTACATATGGAGAAAAAAAAAGGAAAATAATACAAGGGTAAGTCCGACGACTTAGTGAGTAGAAATTCACATGACGTACCCGTCATTAATTTATGGATTCTTTTATTTATAAAACACATGCAGCATTATGAGATGACAGTTATCATGCAGGTGATATATATATAGATATAATATATGCTTATAATCATGAGTAACAGTAATAGTTCAACAATATGGTCTACCTGAAATATTACCCCTTCTCAGCAGGGTTGACGCAATCCCGAGAGACCTGTAGTACAATGCCAGTGCCCCAGCAATTGTACGAAACATACCGTACGTAACACTAGCGACACGACCGAGTTCAACCCTAGGTGGCCCACACCGCTAATGACGTCCGTCCTATAGTGACCATCCATTGGGAATGGCTGCATCATTGGTCACGAGTCATTGGATCCAAAGCCCCCACACACGCACACATTGACCATAAAGCTAACCGTATAATAAGCCCATGGCCATTACTACCGCACGTACCGGTGTACCATGTCTTACGATGCAATTAGTCTTATCAGTCTTTTACATGTATAGTTTTACAAGTCTCATTATTATCTTGTTAACAGAGACACGTTTTCACAAAAGAGAGTTCTCCGTAGTTCCAAAATGTATTTCATGAGAGTTGCAAAACATGCATGTTTGATATATACAAAATACGTGTAATGCAGGAAAAGTAACAACAAAGCATCCATGTGAGTTTGTACTCACCAGGGCCGTAAAGCTCCTCCATGTAATTCCGTTGAGGCTCCATAACCTCTGATGTACAAATTAAATGTACTCGCAAGTGCACGAATCATTTGCAATATAATGGTTTTTGCAAGTCAAGTAGGTCGAACTAGGAATTGTATTTTGAAAGCAAATTTAAATCTAAACTAATTTAATCCTAATCTAGTTCCAAAAGGTTTTGAAATTGGGTTTTAAAATTAAAAGACAAAACATAAAATAAATAAAATAAAACAAAAGGTAAAGTTACTAAGGTTTGGGAATTCACACTTACCACTTCATAACAACATATTATATGCTCATTAATATCAATGAAGTTCTCACAATTAAAATCTTAGATATGTTTTACTAGAATTAATCAAAAGCATCCTATGTATCCATTCATTGATCAAATCACAAAAGGAATCCAAATCTAATTGAAACACAGATGTATCCGTAGAACAAATCACAAGGGATATCCAATTTTATGAGTTAAAACCAAGCAATCAATCATATGAAATTATCTCAAATCATCACATGTATCCTTGAATCACAAGAGATATCTAAGAATCACTCCACATAATTAATTAGAAGTAAAACAATTGAAACAATAAACTCTATAAAATCATATTAATAAAAACTTACATAACAGCAATGATGTTCTTCAATGGTGAGGCTTCATCCCCAACCTTAGTTGGGGGTTAGCCCGACATAAAAATAAATCCTAAACTACAGAAAAACTAAACTAAAGAGAAGCTGTGAATTTTTGCCTCTAGGCTTGTGTATTCTTTTCTTGAATGCAAATAGGTCTATTTATAGGCTTAGAGAAGTCCTAAAAGCCCAAGTAAACCTAGATAATTCGGAGGTCAGTCTCCCTGTCCAATTAGAAGTCTGAAATCCGGATAAGATTCGCTCAAATTTGCGTTCTCATATTGTGGGACGATTTTGACAAAGTAAACGTCCGAATTAGGAAAATCCTATTTCACAATAAATTGTAGCATTTTAGACAAGCTTTCCACTGCCGTTTGAATCATCTCAATCCGATATTTGAGCAGAAAGTTATGGTCAAAACACTGAGACATGTGCAGAATCTAAATTTGAATCAAATCCGAAATTATCTCCATTTAGGGAAATTCCGATTTTCTCCTTCATTTGATTTGGTCAAGCTTAACCACATCTTCTAGATCTTCTCAAAGTATGTTTTATTCCAAGACTTTGCAATTTTCCCCTTTTAAGATGCAGTTTCTCTTCAGCAACCTACAAAACACTAAAACACAAATCTAACACAAAGCGTCAAATAACGACATAACTAAAGGATTAACTAATGCAAATTAAGGGGTTTAAATATACAATATTTAGCTCTTATCAAACACCCCCAAACTTACATTTTGCTAGTCCCTTAGCAAAACAAAACAAAAAATAAAATGAAAGCAATAACATAAATCCTCATGGGAGAGAGACGGTTGCATTTAGCATGCAACAAGCCTTTTAAACCCCTAGGCATCCCTAGAGGACGAGTGAAGTCTCGTGAGGTTTAATGAAATGATACCCACAAACATTATGGCACTATGTTGTTAACAAGAAATAAGTTTCACATAAACCATGATTCTTATTCATAAGCAAGCTTAAAAAGACAAACACCATCGTCACAATCAACGGGTATCCAAAATCAAATAACTCATAAATGGATAATCAAGACATCATATGTTATGAAAAGTGTAAAGTGAAAGTAGCATATAATCAAGAAGCTTTCAGTTCAAACTCAAAACAAGCTCCACAAAATTTGTAAGAATCCCAAACAGATGAAACAACCAAGGCAAGATAAGCACATATATATTTTTTCTTTCTTTTTATGTAGGCTGTGCAATGCTTAACTCTCTTAAGCTTTCTAATTGACCTTGGTATCAAGTGTTAAGCCAATAACTCCCAAGCCAGTTGGCTTTAGGGCACTAGATGTAAACATCCCTAAGGGCTTATTAACTCAAGTCAAAAAGGCTACGAAGCCAAGCTAGCCATATCATCAATCTTTAAATTTCACACCTTTTGACGCGAACACTCAATGCTTAAGGAGGCAAAAGGTCCGGTTACTTAGTGAGAAACTCAAAATGATCTTCTTCTTCTTCTACTTTTTTTTTTTTCTTTATTTATTATCTTGCAAGCCAAAGTTAATCATCAATAGGTCATCCAACAAATCTCAAAAGGAACAAGCTTAAGCTCAAAATCATACCTCACAGAAAACATGCTAATGTGCTCATAAAAATTTAGCTTAATACAAGTGAAATATCAATTATCCAAAAATGAGTCAAAAGACTTAGACACCTACTGACATAATGATATGTTTAACCCTTTAAGCAAGCCAATGAAATGCACATCACAGTCACAATTTAACTCAAACTTGACAAAAACATAGCACAATTTTTATTTATTTATTTTTTTCAATTTTTTTTTTTAAGCACAAAAACACAAAAAGACAAATAAAAATAAACAAATAATAACAAAAACAAAAATAAGTAAACAAAGTGTTTTCCATACCCCCAAACTTGAATTACACATTGCCCTCAATGTGTAGTATAGCAATACATTACCGGAAGTAAGGAAACGTCAAGGTGTGAAAAAGCTAGGGAGTCTCTCAAATTTAAACACCAACACACTTGTCAACAAAACTAACAGCAATATATATAAATAAAACATCACAAGATTAATTGCTGTTAGAAACAAAAACAAAACTAAAAACAATTAATGAAAAAGGAAAGCAAGAAAATGTGGAGTGAAGTGCAGAAAATAAACTGGAGGAGAAAACTTTACAGCGCTTCCCCCTATCATACTGATGTCCAATCAATCCCTTCCACCCCTTCTTCTTCAAAACTTTATATCCCTCTAGAAGAATATTTCGCCATCTTATGTATAATTGCTTGCTTCGAAGGATCTTCTTAGGAAAGTGGTTCCTAGATTTTCGCGCTTGTTTGCATAGATCCCTGAGTATCTTGGCATAAGATGGCTCTTGGAGACAATCTAGAGATAGAACTTTGGGTTCTTGATGTGTCTCAAGAGGTACAGTGATGCAGGCAGGAGTTTTAGTACTCACTTCCATGTCACTGTGCAGATTAGGATTTTCTGGGGGCTGACTTTTCTCATGGTCCTCAATTTGCTCAATGTTTTCAACTTGCTCCTCATTGTTATCCACAATTACATCCTCATCAAGTGTGGTAGTGACTTGGGTATGCTCATGATAAAAAATTTCGGAATCATCCTCATCACTCATGTAGTGCCTTTCAATCATCAATTGACTTTGAAGCTCTTCTTCCTCTATTCTATTTAATTCAGTAACAAGATGACCGATTTGTCCTTCTATCCTGGCAACAGAACCTTTCAGCTCTTGTATGTCACTGGTGTTTGACTGTACAACCTGATCAGTTTGTTGCATGAATTTATCAGTTGATTGCATAAGTGTTTTCATCATGTCTTCCAATGAAGATCGAGGTGCAGGTTGTGGTGCTTGATAGGCAGGTGGTTGAGCTTGATGATCGAACTGCGGATAGTCTAAATGGTGCAATTCGTGAAATTGGGGAGCATAATTTCCTATAGTCTGAGCTGACCATGAGAAATCAGATTGGTTGCTCCAGTTCGAGTTGTAAAAATTGGAATTTGAATCACATCCCGGATAAGAGAAACTGTTGTTCATTTGCTCATATGAAAAATTAGAAAGTTGTCCCTTAGATGGACAATTACTAGAATAATGATAATGATTGGAGCAATATGAACATGACTTATGTGGTGTGCATGTGTGAGCAATTTTTTTTTTTTTTTGAAAATAAACTAAAAACAACTAACTAACTAAAAGAAAATAAAACTAAAATTTTAAAACTCACAAAACGGACCAAAAATAAACTTTTGGCAAAAATCTACGGAACACGCCTTTCGTGAGTCTCATGAGGTGCGCTCGAGCGCAAGATAGGTGGGATCGAGCGCAGGCACGCTGATCTGCCAGTGATGATGCCTGCCATGAGCGTGCGCTCCTATGTTGGTGCTGTCGGTTCGAGTACGCCGAAGCGATCTGCATTCGCACGATCGCACTCAAGCGCCAGCCAGAGACAAAGAATGCGTAAAGCGCAAATTAAGCCAAAAACAACAAACAAAACAAAAAAGAAAAGAAATCTCTCTTTTTTTCTTTTTTTCTTTTCTTTTTTTTAATTAGAAACAAGGATAAAATAAAAATAAATTGCAGAAAAATAAAATCCTAATTATAACTAGTAGAAAGATAAAATCAATTTAAACATAAATTGGTTTCAAAAATTAAACAACTCCCAAAAAGCGGCGCCAAAATTTGATGTACAAATTAAATGTACTTGCAAGTGCACGAATCGTTTGCAATATAATGGTTTTGCAAGTGCGAGGTCGAACCCACAGGGAATTGTATTTTTGAAAGCAAATTTAAATCTAAACTAATTTAATCCTAATCTAGTTCCAAAAAGGTTTTGAAATTGGGTTTTTAAAATTAAAAGACAAAACATAAAATAAATAAAATAAAACAAAAGGTAAAGTTACTAAGGTTTGGGAATTCACACTCACCACTTCATAACAACATATTATATGCTCATTAATATCAATCTGAAGTTCTCACAATTAAAATCTTAGATATGTTTTACTACGCTTCAAAGAATTAATCAAAAGCATCCTATGTATCCATTCATTGATCAAATCACAAAAGGAATCCAAATCTAATTGAAACACCAGATGTATCCAAGAACAAATCACAAGGGATATCCAATTTTATGAGTTAAAAACCAAGCAATCAATCATATGAAATTATCTCAAATCATCACATGTATCCTTGAATCACAAGAGATATCTAAGAATCACTCCACATAATTAATTAGGAGTAAAACAATTGAAACAATAAACTCTATAAAATCAGATTAATAAAAACTTACATAGCAATGATGTTCTTCAATGGTGAGGCTTCATCCCCAACCTTAGTTGGGGTTATTAAACATAAAAATAAATCCTAAACTACAGAAAAACTAAACTAAAGAGAAGCTGTGAATTTTTGCCTCTAGGCTTGTCTATATTTCTTGAATGCAGAGATGTCTATTTATAGGCTTAGAGAAGTCCTAAAAGCCCAAGTAAACCTAGATAATTCGGAGGTCAGTCTCCCTGTCCAATTAGAAGTCTGAAATCCGGATAAGATTCGCTCAAATTTGCGTTCTCATATTGTGGGACAATTTTGACAAAGTAAACGTCGGAATTAGGAAAATCCTATTTCACAATAAATTGTATCATTTTGAACAAGCTTTCACTGCCATTTGAATCATTTCAATCCGATATTTGAACAGAAAGTTATGGTCAAAACACTGAGACGTGTGCAGAATCTGAATTTGAATCAAATCCGAAATTATCTCCATTTAGGGAAATTCCGATTTTCTCCTTCATTTGATTTGGTCAAGCTTAACCACATCTTCTAGATCTTCTCAAAGTATGTTTTATTCCAAGACTTTGCAATTTTCTCTTTTAAGATGCAGTTTCTCTTCAGCAACCTACAAAACACTAAAACACAAATCTAACACAAAGCGTTAGATAACGACATAGCTAAAGGATTAACTAATGCAAATTAAGGGGTCCAAATATACAATATTTAGCTCTTATCAACCTCGAATACCGAGAAAAGACCTATCATCAGTTCTATTTCTATTAAAGCACAATTCTATAACAAGGAAACAAGAGCTATGGGACGGTTGGTGAAAATAGGGTTTCCACACACAGCCTCTCACCGCTCGATGCCGTTCTCCGCTAAGTCATGACGGCCGTGACGTCGTCAGTGAGACCGTACGTCCGCTCTGACGTCTTTCAGGGAGAACCTTATTTTCTCTCCACTGTCCGCCTATTCTCCGACTCCTAAGGCCAACAAGGCTTCCTAAGGCCTCCTAACACAGATTATAACCTCCATGCAAAGACAACAACGCTAAGCTTAACAAAACGCTAGCCTAAGCAAGATTAAAAGCATAACTAGGCTAACAACTACAACTAGCAACATAGAACTATAATCGAGTAGCATAACAACGTATTAAAAAGCCAAGGAAACTGAGTGTTACCTCCTTGAAGCAAAACCTCAAGAGTTCCTTCCTCCGGCAGCACCGAAACCTCACAAACACTCACGAAACCTCACAAAACACTCACAAACAGCTTACTGGCAGCCTAGGGGCGAAGAGGGGGGGTTTAGGGGCGAGAATGGTGTGAAATGGGCGAGGGGGTGAGGGGGTATTTATAGGGCTGAAGGCGGACGTCCACCAAAGTGGCGTCGTCCGATTTTCCACTGATCTCAAGACTATTTCGTCTAGGTATTAACCGGAGGGTATTCCAAAAAGTAGTGGATGCCAGTCCTAGTGGCGTACGTTCGGTACCTTTCCACAGCGGTCCAAAGGCTGTATTTTGTACGATTAGGTATTACACAGTGGATTCTGTGAATAGTGCCGCGTACGTCTGCCCCAAAGTGGCGTACGTCTGCTGTACTGTTCACAGAGTACAAATGTACTTTCTGTCAGACCGTACGTCCGGTGGGGGACCACCGTACGTCCGCACTAAAAGACAGGGGCGTACATTCGCCAACCCTAGCGTACGTCCGGTCCAAAAGTCCAATTTCCCAAAATGCCTTTCTGGCTGATCCTAGTGACCCAAAGTCCAAATTAACCCTTTAACTAAGCCACTTATGCTTAGTTAAATATTTTGGTCACTATAGTAGCACTGCACTGCTTGTTGAAACAGGGGCGTGCGCTCGCACGTAGAAGCGTGTCAGGTGAGTGCAGGTACGTGATAGCGAGGAAAAGGCCCAAGTGTGTTCGATCGCAAGGACTGCGTTCGTCATTGTCAGTGCCTGATTTTCCAAAAACTATATACACAACCAAAAACTGCCAAACACTATTCTAAAAATTAACAAAAATTAAAATAAAAAGCAAAAATAAACTATGAACAGAATTGAAATTGCATAAAATAAATACTAGTAGAAAAATAAAATCAATCTAAAAATAATATTAATTTAAACAAAAACAACCGTTCCCCGGCAACGACGCCAAAATTTGGCATGCAAATTAGATTGCACTCGCAATAGTATGAGTCGCTGACCGTGTAGCATTGTGAAATGCGAGATCAAACCATAGATAATGGCGTTTGTTCAAAAACTAATATTAAACCTAGATTAACCCTATTTTAACCTAGTTCCGAAAGAGGGTCGTATAATCGAACACAAAACTTGCAGAAATGAAAACTATTCTAAAAGGCATAAATGAATGGAGAAAACTAACTACGGTTAAAGACTATCCTCACCCAATATAAAAATGCTAGCTTAAACATAAAACACACACTTCTGCCTATCGAGTTAGCCCTTAATCACACTCTATTTCCTTTTATGACACAAGTCAAACCGATTGATGTGTTTACCGTTAAGGAGCTACAACGAATATTAATTCTTGATAAAATCATCCACTGTATCCATATATCACAGTGGATATTGAATCAAGCCTTAATCATCCGTTGCGCACCCGGCTTGGAACACAACAAGGGACGAACTTTCGATGCATCACAAACAACAATCACAACAAATTTTGTCACAGAAATTGAAATGAAACAAGTATGGAAAATAAGAGATGAAATGTAAATGCGTTAAACATAAAAGCATTAAATAAGTGCTAAGGGTGAGGCTTCATCTTCAACCTTAGTTGAAGATTTAGCCACCCATGTATAAACAAAGTAAAGAAAGATTAAAGGAATGCATTAAAATAAATTAAAAACAAAGTGCTACAAATAAATGGGCAGAGAAGGGCCTAACAGTGGCAAATGCTCTTAAAAACTCACCCAAAAACAAGAACTCTCGTCAAAATGCACTAAGGGGCCTATTTATAGAAAACTGGTGTGTTGCCAGGTCACAGGGCTGCATTCAAATGTAGGCCATGCATTCGAATGCATAGATGCATGCATTCAATCGTACACTCTACGTTTGAATGCAAATAACAGCCACGGCGCATAGTTGGAAGCGATGGAATCGTAGGGCCGGCTAGGGCAACAATGAGAGACGTGGGCTGACTAGACCTGCGTTTGAGCCTAGTCCTTGCGTTCGACTACAGTTGCGCTCGATCGCACCAAGTGCGATTGAGCGCACTTGCAGTAACTCCTTTACTTCTCTTCAAGTCCATTTTGCTCCTTTGTAGCCATGTATTGATGCAAAGACCTACACATCACAAAACACTAAAAACAACTAAAATTGTTAGATATTAACAATGCTAAAGGCTTAACAAACATAAATAAAGGGGTTTGATTAAGCACTTAACAGCACTCATCAACTGCTTAAGAAAAACCTGTTGCAATGGATCCCAAGAAGTGATAGAGTTAGGTTATAAAGACTGGAACCAATGTTTGGCTTTGTCTTTGAGGGTGAAAATAAAGAGATGCATCTTTAAGGCATCCTCAGTGAATCTCATCAATTGAATGGTAGAATAGATTGTTTGAAATTCCCTGAGGAAGTCATAAGGATTTTCATGGGTAAGCTCTAGGAAAGTAGGTAAGCTCTGTACAGTGCTAGGCTTGATCTCATAGTGGGTTGCCAAGACGTCCAGTAGCCTGAGACATGAAGGGGTAGTGTATGTGGGAGGGATATAGTGATCTTGCAAAGCTATGTGATTAGCTCCTGCCATGGTATCAATGGTGTGCTCTTTTGGCAATTTAGAATTCCTTTCGGCTCTAATTTGTCTAGGAGTGTGTTCAATGTCGGGGTCACAAGTAATTAATGGCAAAGACAAAGATCGGTGACCCAACATAAACTAAACCACGAATAAAAAACATTTTAAAAAAAAGAGAGGAAATAAAAACAAAAACAAAAAATGAAATGAAAACTAAGACAAAAAGTAAAAGCTCACAAACGGACCTTAGATGCGCTAGAATGAGGATGCAACAGAGTCTGTCAAGGGTGCACTCAATCTCACTTCAGGGTGCGCTCGATTGTACTTCCAAAGATGGGAGCGAGCGCAAGAGCAGGGGGCTCGAGCATAGCTTGCTGTGTGCTGATTTGCACTCAATCTCACTCAAGTTGCGATCGATCGCAGTTACAGAGACTGACACCTACTGAGCTGAACATGAAACTTGAACAGAGCTATTAAAATTCAAAAATTGAAAATAATGAAAAGAAAAAAAAAATTAAGCTAAACTTAATAACAAAACCGCTAAACAATCCCTGGCAACGGCGCTAAAAATTGATGTGGTATTTTTAAAGCGAAAATATCAATAATAAATTAAACACTTGCAATAGGACAAATCCCGTAGGATAGGGCTATATAGAGGGTGTCAAACCTCAAGGACTGCAGGGGTTTCGTTATCAAATTTGAAAGATTAAAATTAACTTAATGAAGACAAAAAAAATTTGTTTTGTTTGTGTAAATTTAAGTGCATAAAATTAAACGTAAAGCTTAAAGTGAATATATAGGAGAGAAAGCGTAGAGTATTGACTTCACCACAATCCACACATCAATGGTTAACTATATTTAATTCTTAAAATTCATTCTATGCATGTTATGAATAAACAAGAAAACACCTTCTTAAAGAATGTGAATAATTCATCTTTGGTTGGCACAGATCATCCACCTAACTACTAAGATGCGGCACGACCCGTCTTCCCTAAGAATGAATTATTTAATTCTTTAATAAGTTTCATACAATCAATGGAATAGCATAACCCATCTTCGGTTGGAACAGATCGTCTACCTAAATTACACTAAACTAGGGTGTAGTACGACCCGTCTTTCCTAAGCATGGTCTATCTAATCCTATTGATCATATGTCTATGAAAACACCATTGCATAAAACATCAATCTTATAATCTCATAAAATAAGGTTGATTTGAGTTCATTAAAAGCAAAATAATTTCTAAGAAGAGAAAAGAATTTCACAAATATTGATTTCGTAAATTAAGAACAATTGCTTTTAATACTAAGAACAGAAATCAATGGTTGCAATTCTCACAGTTATCTAATCAACATGCATAAATTGAATAACTAAAAATCAAATACAATCACCATTGTGCTTGGAAAGGGTTACATCAATACCCCAAAAAGGGGTTTAGCCGCTCATGATCTTCTAAGCTCAGAAGATAATTTGCTGAATTTTCAACTCTAGGAAGCGGTCTCCCTTTTACAATGTTTTAAGGCCTATTTATAGGGATTAAGAGAACCCTAAAAAAAAGTAGAAACCCTAGGAAAACCGTAGGTCAGTCTCCTAGTACAATTGGGCAACTGAAAACCAGGTTGAAGCTATCAAAAGGCGCCAGCCATATTGTGCACACCCGAGGCAAAGAAGGTAGTTGGAGCTGATCAAGGATTATGATTTTGAGATCAATTGTCATCCTAGCAAAGCTAATGTAGTAGCAGATGCGTTAAGCAGGAAGTCAATCGTAGAGCTTGCCGCTCTTGGACTTTCTCAACCAAAGTTGTACATGGAATTCGTTGGGTTAAGATTTGAAGTAGTAGGTGAAGGTGCACCCATAAACTTGGCTAATCTAATGGGTCAGTCAGAATTGCTTGCAAAGATCAAAGCTGCTTAGTTGGAGGACCTTAAGTGCACCAAGATCATGTAGTTGCTTGAAGAAGGGAAGGCAAAGGAATTCTGTCTCAAGGATGGTAGGTTTCTTACCCATTTCAAGAAAGTGTGTGTACTAGAATAATTCTGTCTCAATGATGATAGGTTTCTCACCCATTTTAAGCAAGTGTGTGTACCAGAAATCAAAGGATTGAGGAAGAGGATAATGAACGAGGCTTATTGTTCCCCATACACTCTACATCCTGGTGGATCAATATGAAGCAGGATATCGCTAGAGCAATGCTCAACCTGCCAACAAGTGAAAGCAAAGCATCAGAGGTTGGCAGGAACGCTCAATCCATTGCTTATACCAAAATGGAAGTGGGATGAGATCGCCATGGATTTTATCTTGGGGTTACCTAAGAGACCCACCAAAGAAGATTCTATTTAGGTGGCTGTTGATCGTCTCTCGAAAAGTGCTCACTTCATTAAGATAAATGGTTAAGGATCCGATGGATAAGTTGGTCAAACTATATGTTCAGAATATAGTTTGATTACATGGAGTACTATTGGCAATCATTTTGGAAAGAGGCTCTCGTTTTACTTTAAGATTTTAGCAAAGTTTGCTGAAGGAGATGGGGACGGAGTTGAAGTTGAAGTTTAGTACTGCTTTCCATCCGCAGACAGATGGTCAATCAGAACGAACTAACCAGATTCTAGAGGACATGTTGTGAGCTTGCCTGTTGGATTTCAAGGGTAGTTGGGTCTAGTACCTACCTTTGATTGAGTTTGCCTACAACAACAACTACCAGATGACTATTGGAATGCCCGACTTTTGGAATGCCACCTTACGAAACACTTTATGGACGTACGTTTCAATCGCCCTTATATTGGGTCAACGTCAGTGAGAGGCAAACGTTAGGGCCAAAATTGATTCGGGACACTCGTGACAAGGTGCTCATCATCAAGGAAAAGATAAGTGCAGCTCAAAGTTCATAGAATAGTTATACTGATAACCAAAGGTGACCGTTGGAGTTTGAAGTGGAGGATTGTGTATTCCTTAAGATACCTCTTATGAGGGGAGTGATCTGATTTGGAAAGAAGGGAAAGCTCAGCCCTCGATTTATTGGAATGTTTGAGATCACCCAAAGAGTAGGGAGGGAGGTTGGCGTATAGAGTCACTGGTGTGCAAATTAAATTGCACTTGCAATGGCACGAACCGTTAGGTCGTATAGCTTATGCGAAGTGCGGGATCGAACCACAGAGAACGGGTTTTTGCTAAAAAAACTAATATTACTATTAAATTGAATCTACTTTAACCTAGTTCCAAATAAAGATTGTAATGAACACGTAACTTGCATAAATTAAAAACTGTTCTAAAGAAAATAAAGGAATGAATAAAAACTACTAAGGTTAAAGATTAACCTCACCCATATGAAAAGTTAGCTTAATACATTAAACACCAATTTTCCATCTTAACAAATAAAACCCTTCAACACACTCTATTATCATTATTGACACAAGTCAAACCAAATAATGTGTTTACCATTAAGGAGCTACAATGAGTATTGATTATTGAAAAAATCATCCACTGTATCCTTGGATCACAGTGGATATTAAATCAATAATCGATTACTCGTTGTGCACCCGGCTTGGAACACATCATCGGATAACTATCAATGTATCAATAAATGACAACCATTTAACTTTTTGTCACAGAAATTAAATGACGAGTACGGAAAATTAAATGACGGAAAATAAATGCATTTAATGTAAAAGCAAGAAATATAAACTAAGGGTGAGGCTTCATCTTCAACCTTAGTTGAAGAGTTTAGCCACCCATTGAACAATAAAGCAAAATAAGAGTAAAAGAATGCATTAAATAAACTTCAAAGTAAATGATTACAGATAAAAGGGGCAGAGCATGGCCAATAATGGCAAAATGCTCTCTAAAAATTGCCCAAAAAGAAGAAGTCTCGACCAAATGAGCTAAGGGACCTATTTATAGACTGACAGGTCACGAGCCTGCTTTCGAACTCAGGTAGTGCGTTCGAACGCACTGATGTTTCTGCGTTCGAACGCACGCTCCACTTTCGCCCGCAGATAACTGCCACTGCGCTAGCTGGAAGCGATGGACTCCTAGGGCCAGCTAGGGCACACGCGTGAGATGCGGGCTGACTGGGCCTGTGTTCGACCGTGGTAGCTGCGTTCTGCCGTGAGTGCGTTCGAATGCACCAAGTGCGGTCGAACGCACTTGGCAGGAGCTTCTCACTTTACTTGGTCCATTTTTGCTCCTTTGGTCCAGATTAGATGCAATGACCTGTACATTACAAAGCAATAAAAACAAATAAAAATGTTAGATATTAACAGTGCTAGAGGCCTAACAAACATAAATTAAGGGGTGTGAATAAGCACTAAAAAGCACTTATCAATTGCCTTACCCCTAGATTTGGTCAGGATACATGATGTTTTCCATGTGTCAATGTTGAGGAAGTACATCACTAATCCTAATGCGATTGTGGAATACAAGCCATTGGGAATCTAGGAAAGATTGACCTATGTCGAAGAGCCAGTGAAGATCATGGATAAGAAGGAGCAAGTGCTACGTACCAAAACGATTCCTATCGTTAAAGTACTATGACATAACCATGGTGTCGAGGAAGCATCGTGGGAGGCAGAGCAAGACATGCGGAGTTGTTATCCGCATTTGTTTGAATGGTTGTGTATGATTCTTTTCTTCAAAGGTTATACTTGGACAGTATGCCTATTTCCATTTTGGGTAATGGAATAGTTGACTAAAAAAGAGTTGTTTTTCTCTACAAGATTATGGCCCCTATACCAATCGACATAGATTGGATGTGGAACTACTCCTTTTGTGAGTTGATAGACTTAGGACTTGAGATCGATGATGATTGGCATAGCATTGGCAACATTGAGTATGACGCGCTTGATGACTAAGTAGGTGATTTTTTGCAATTGTTTGAGGATGATGTAGTGCCAATTGATGGATGGAGGAGATAGTCCAGGAACCTACTAAGCACGATACCGATGATACTACGGACGAAAGGTAACATTCTACTCCTTTTGGTATTTTGTCTAGAAATTTCAAGGATGAAATTTTAACGAGAATGTAGTGACCCAAATAATTAACTAGTCTTAGGTAGGTTAGTTAGAGGGTTAATTTGGGTTTCAGTCACTAAGGACACAAGAGAGGCAATTTGGACTTTTAGACTAGACGTACGCTAGGTCTAGCAGACGTATGTTTTTGCCTTTAGTGCGAACATATGCGGGGGGACCACCATACGTATGCTCTACAAATAATACATGGACATACGCGAGACCACACAGACGTACGCCACTTTATGGTATACCCTTTGATTAATACCTAGACGTACAAAGCACCCATTGGACCGCAATGTAAATAGTACCGAACGTACGCTAAGGTTGGCGGATGTCCACTAATTTTCTAAAGAATTGGTAGAACCCCTCAGCTATAAACGCCCCCTATCCTTCATTAATTCTGACCTTCTCTCTGGCCCCCAGGCTGTGAAAATCCTTGCTTTGAGTGTGTGTGAAGTGTTGTGAGTTCGGTGCTATCGAAGAGGAAGTTCTTGAAGTTTCACTTCAAGGAGGTAACGGCTCATTACCTAGCTTGTTTTTATGTCGTTATGCTTCCTCAATGTTGTCTTGTGTTGTTAATTGTAGTTTTAGCTTTAGTCGTGGTTTAAATCTTATTGAAATTAGCGTTATTTTGGCTTAACATGATTTCATTTGCATGGAAGTTACATTTTGAGTTAGGAGTCCTTAAGGAGCCTTTTTGATAGCCGTAGGATTTGGTTTTGGAGAATAAGAGGACATGTGGGCAAAATGAGGTTCTCCCTAAAAACCTCACAGTGGACGTACGGTCCGAAGTGTGCTAGGGGACTTTATTTTAACCAACCGTCCAATAGCTCCTGTTTTATTGTTTTAGAGTTGTTTTTGTAGAAATAGGACTAATAGAAGGTTTTCCACAGATTCGGGGAACCCAGATCATTTGGAATACTTTGAGACGTTATACGACCCTAGTGAGTTTTAACTCACATAATGCTCATTGTTATTTTTCATGCACTACACGACTATTTTCTGTACCAAAACATACATATTTACAACTCTTACAACTCATACTTGCTGCACATGAACTCTAACATTTTTTAGTAAAACGTCTTGCTGAATATGTTAAGAAATTAAGACTTGTAAAAGTATGCATGTAAAATACAGACAAAATAATTTTGCATTGTATGACATGGTGCACTGGTACATGCAGGATAATGGTCAAGGACATACTATACATGTTAACTTTATGGTCAAATGTATGTGTGTTATATGGACCTTGGATCCAATGGTTTTTTATAACGACGCAGCCTTAGCGGGGGGTCATTATAGGACGGACATCATTAGCATGTGGGCCACCCAAGGTCAGACTCGTTCGTACCGCTAGTGTTATGTACGATAGCGTACAATAATCGGGACACCAATGTTGTATTACAGGCCCCTTAGGACAGTGCCAACCCTGCTGGGAAGGGGGATAATATCTCGGATAGACCACACTGCTGAACTATGACTGTCACTCTATATCATATGCATGTATTATATATTTATATCACACCCATAAGATAAACTGTCATGATGGAACTATTGCTTTATGAAAAATTGGAGTTTATCACTAAACTAGCATGGGCATTATTTGCATTAATATTCACTAAGTCTTAGACTTACCCCTTTATTTTATGTTTCCCCATCATTATGAATATCTAGCGATTTAGCTTGTTGTGCAAATTTATTTAACTTGCAAGTGCAAGAATCGTTTGCAATATAATGGTTTGCAAGTGCGAGGTCGAACCCACAGAGAATTATATTTTTTAAAGCAAATTTAAACCTAAAATAATTTAATCCTAACCTAGTTCCAAGTTTTGAAAGATTGTTGTTTGATTAATATCAAAAGCATAAGACTAATTAAAGTGAACGTAATCTATTGACGAAGCACTAGGATTTCGAAATCCATACTCACAAATTCACAACAACATGATTCCATGATCTATAATATTCCCCAAAGTTCTCACATATAAATCTTAGTTATGTTTTACTATTGCTTCAAAGAATTAATTAAAAATCCCATGCATCCATTCATAACCCAAATCACAAAATAAGTCCAATTATCAATTAAATCATCAACTGTATCCATAAATCACAAGAAGATATCCAATATTAATCAAAACATCAAGAGAATAAATCACAAGAGAAATCCAATTATTAACAAAGAAAACCAAGCAATCAATTGTATTGAATTATCTTAAATCATCAAGTGTATCATTGAATCACAAAAGATATCCAAGAATCATTCAATTCAATTGATAAAAAGTAAAACAACAAGGCAATTGAATCATTAAATTGGGAAATACTATTTACATGAAACTAAGTTGCTAATAAGTGAGGCTTCATCTTCAACCTTGATTGAAGGTTTAGCCTCTCGTGTTATTGAAAGACAAAACACAATATTTGGAATTCATAATGAAAATTGAGTACTTACAAATAAAGAATTACAAAGTTGAGATCCAAAAGCTAGGAGACCCTAGAACTCTCTTCTTTCTCCTCTGGAATTTTGTAATTCGTAGACTCCCTCAACTAATTTGATAATTATCTATTTATAAGCCTAAAATTAGGGTTTACAAATTGAATTAAAGTAAAACTCGCTGCCAGATCGGACAAGTGCACTCGATCACACACTTAGTGTGCTCGAGCGCACTCGGGCATGCAGTTTTCCCCTACCACGCAATTATTCGAGTGAGATGGCTTTGAATGGGCTTGTCTACGCTTGATCGTGGGACGCTGGGCTCGAGCGTATTATCCTGCAACCGATCGTAGGTCCGTATGTAGCAATTCTCCCAAGAGTGCACTTTCGCACAAAACTTGCAGTTTTCCCCTAGCAACCTACAAAACACTGAAGACACAAAACTAACCCAGTAAATCAGATAATAGCGTACCTAAAGGATTAACGAATTAAATTAAAGGGTCCAAATATGCAATATTTGGCACACATCAGCTATCCTAGAAGAGGATGCCATCAAAGCAGACTTGGGTGATTGCGTAGGAATTGATTCGAGTCATTTTTAAGGACATGGACTCGGTCTGGTTGAAGTCTATGTGAGATGATGGAGGAACTGCTCATGCTAATATGATTGAGATTTTAATCTCTTTAGCACTTCTTAAGCTTAGGCTTTGATCTGTATGATCTTTTGTTAAAACAATGTTATGATATTATAGATTGTAATCCTATTTTGGTGATGGTCTGATGACGGGTACATTTTATGGTTATCTTTATATTATGAGGTTTATGTTTACTCTGGTGTATGTTTGTGTAGATGTTAAATTACTGATCTCTATTCTCTATAGTTTTAGAAAGTCTTCTACTAAGGTTTCTCATTTTGATTGAGAAAGGTTGAAATCCCTGAGTCTTGTCTCATGAGGGATAAGGCTGGGAGACAAACCATAGGGTCAATTACTAGTTAATTGATTTGCCCATCGGGGTTGTCACAGTTGCAGTGTCTCAACATATGAGATTTCCCACCTATACACGGGAGGTTTAATCCCTACCTCAACGTTGAGAGGAGAAGAACACACTCAACTAACCCCAATTTCGGATGAATTTACTCAGCTGGGATAGGATGATATCTGACTGTTGAAGGCAGGAGCTTTGATAGAGGGATCCAACCACCAAAAAATTGCTTTCCTCTCTAGCATCGACAAGGATTATGAGGCACTAGTTAAGGACAAAGATGACCCATTAGAAGAATCGACTGGAGAATGCTAGGCTTTTGGGTAGCATTTTCATAGGCATTGGGTAGCTAACTTTTGTGTCATACTTAGCAGTATGTTTTGGTGCTTAGGTGTATCCAAAAAAAAAAATCGAAGCATAAAGGATTTTTCACTCGTATCTCGAGTTTTGTGAAAACAGTTTGCATACCGAAACCGTACCTAGCCCTTTTATGCCTCATGTTGTTTCTTTAAAAATAAAAATAAATGAATAAATAAATAATTTTAGGGTTTAAAGCGGATGTACGCCCCGTGACCAAATGTACACTCTTAACCCAACATTTCTCTTTAAAAACGGCCAAACGTACTCTAAACCCTATTCATTCCAATTTTCTCTCTTTTTCTCACCACCCAAACACTTTTAAACCTATTTTCAGCCAAATCTCTAAGGATTTCAAGGGTTTTAATTTATCTACAAGGATTAAAAGTGAGGTATGAAGATTTTATCCAAATTTTTCAAGTTTTCGTAACTTTAGGGTTTGAATTTGATTTTCAATTCTTTTTCATTTTCTTGCATTTAGATGGATTGGTTGCAAAGTAGGGTGATGTTATAGGGTAGATGTGCATGTAGTTTTCCTTCTTTTAAATCGCACCTATTCGGATTTGGGGATTTTTGCCCCAAATCCGAAATCCTTGTGATTTCTCTATCTCACCATGCAATTGATGCATGTTTTGTAACCCAAATCCTTCTAGGATGATCTAGGAACAAAACCCACTCACCCCTTTGACCCATTTTTTATCAAATCCAAAGACCCAATTTTTGAAATTAAGGTTTTGCCTAAATTTGAAAATTGTTGATTTGATGGCTTCGATTGGATCCTTTGGACCAATTGAAACCTAAAACTTGCGATTAGGAACCCAATATACAATCTTGATCCTCTGGATTCGGTAATTTTGGCCGAAATCCAAAAATTATCAAAATGCCCCTCACTTTCAACTATTAGGGTTTTTGCCCTAATTTGATTTCATAACTGAGCTCGAGCCCGTTTATCATATTGAACCATGACCCCTTTCATCAAAGGCCCAATTCATTCATAAAGATATGTATTTTCGCCTAACCTGAGAATAACCCAACTTTGTTAAATAGGTCAAAACCAACTATCAAGTTTGACCATTAAGAATCCTTAGTAAGAGTAGCCACTCCAATTTCAAGCATTTTTTGGTTGCAGCTTCAAAATGACCAAAATGCCCCTATTCTAAATTTCATCACTTTTGTGAGGGTTTGTCCTTCCAAAAAGCACAGAGCCTCTCAAGCCAGGAACCCTAGCCAAACAATTCAGCAATGTGTCAAATGCTCTTCAACACCAAGCCTTGACTTTTGGAATCAACTGCCTCATGACCACTGATCCATTGACCTAAGAGATTCCAAGTGCCCCATTTCTTCCAGCATCACCTGATCCATTGACCACATTTAGATTGCATGGGTTATGTGAGTTTAGTGTGAATAGAAATTCTCAATGTAGGAAGATGGCACAGACAAAGGCTAGTGCAGCGGCTTCTTCCTCTACATGCCCGCGATCCAACCGGATCTAGGCTATACTGCAAGACACTTAGGATCCCAAGTCCAAGCCAGAGGTCGAGATGGAGGATGTTGTGCCCAACGAGACCCTAGAGAGCGATTCAGACAAGGATGACAACAACCTTATCTACAATCGTGATCGATTCAAAGTGGATAAGGCTCAAGGCCGGTACGAGTCCTGCAGGATCATAGTGAAGAGAGGCGTAGATGTGGTAGATCTCGATGCACGTGCGTCGAGGGTACGGGCAATTCTGGAGGCCCAGGGTTGGGTAGACATGGTGGTCGATAACCATCCCTCGGTCAAGGAGATAGTCTGCGAGTTTTATGCCAAGCTACATAAGAGGCGTGGCAACTCTTTTCGTACATGGGTTAGGGAGAAGGCGATTCATGTGACTCTCGCTCTCATTAGCAACATCACGAGAGCACCACAAGTCCGCAACCTAGGGTACCTATGGCCAATCAATGGCATTCCCACTTGCGTTGAAATGGTGGAGTTTTTCACTAATGGGCAACCCCATCAGAAGGAGACTGAGGGAGAATGTAGTTTCTAGCTGCACAATTTCAGCAACGACATCAAATGCATATGCCGCATCATGATCAATCATGTACTCCCTATGCTGAGCCTCACGATGATCACCATGGATAGGATTAACAATACTCACATAAGATTAACAATATGCTAATATTTCAATTATATCTAAATATTCAATGTTTGCCAACCTAAGGGCGTGGTATCTACTTCTTAAGCTATTGATTTCTCTAAACAATGAAGTAGGCATGGTATCTACGCTAATTCTTTTCTTTCCAAAGGAAACCATAAATCTATGGAAATTGACAACCACGTGAAGCCTAGGGCATGGTATCTACTCCCAGTTCCCCATGTTGATTAAACCAAGACCTTGTGATGGGGTTCTTTTGTCACTTTATTAAGACTAGGATTCAATCACCCAAATTGACTTAAATAACACAAATCCAACAAACATACATATGAAGAATTCGATCAAACATGAATTAATCAAGTTAAACACCCAAAAGATAATTGTAGCAGAAGCGCCAATATTTAATCTTACAGAGACATGATTAGGGCTTCAAAGTAAACCTAATTAAATACTAACTACATGACAAAAATAAATGAGAAGAGAAGAAAAACCCAAAACCCTTCTTGATCTAGCCTTCAATCCTTTATCCCGAGCTTGTGTCTGCTTCTCCCCCCTTTTTCCTAGAGGCTAAGAGGTCTATTTATAGGTTTTAGAAAATCCTTGAAGCTCTAAAAACCCTAGTACACTAATAGGTCTAAGTATTCTAGTTCAATTAGGATAGTGAAATCCAAATCTGATGTGGAAAAGGAGATTCTGCCATATCTCGATGCACAAGTGCCCTCAATCATAGGAGGTGTGCGCTCGATCGCATGCCTACGATCGATCCTTGTGTTGGGCACTCGAACACATCCTGCGCTCGTGCCTGGCTTCATATGTGATCAAGCACTAGTGCGCTCAATCCTGGCTATCTTGCGCTCAAGCACAGTTGCAGTCGAGCCTAGATTGGGCTACGAACAATCTTATGGCTTCCAACTTTTTTAATTTGTCTTTTAAGTCTACAACTTGCCAGAAACACTTGCTTTTCTTCAAAAATCCTAAAAACATAAGAAAACTTAAAAATGAAACAAAACATCAAATAATAACAAAACTAGAGCTTAACATATGTAAATTAAGGGGGCGAGAGGCTAAAATATGTATATTTTAGCACTTATCACTACCCTCCCACTCCTAAGTGTGGTGATGGCATGGAGTTGCATAAGAGAGGAAGTACTAGCCTCATTCACATCTACCATGTATTGCCCCTTAGGATGGGCCACTAGCTGACTTGGAAGCTTCCCTTGGTCTCTCCTATTGAGTGTATTAGCAACTTGCCCGAGTTGGGCTTCTAGCTTGGCTATGGATTGGGAATGGGAGTGCAGTAACTAAGTGTTCTCATCAAGTATGCTTAGGGTAACTAGCACCTTATCCTCAAAGTTAGAATTCCTAGGGGGTGGCTTAAGCTGATACTATTGATGAGGAATACAGTAGTTAGCTGGTGGAAGGGAAGGTGGAGGATTGGGTTGTAGATAAGATGAATTTTTCGTAGCTAGAGCACGACACAAGAAATTAGGACAGTTTCTCCATCACGGGTAGTAAGAATTGGAATACAGATCATTACCCGGTTTGAAGAAGGCTATATTCACTTGCTTATGAGATATGTTAGTGCATTGTCCAACTATATGACAATTTCTAGCATGGTGTGAGGGGCTAGAGCAGAGTGAACATGGCTCATGGGGTATGGATGTGTGAGGGGTAGGGACAAAACCAGCTGCCATAAGTTGGTCTAATTTGTTAGATAATGCATCCACCTTGGCGGTTACATCAGACAAATTGCCTAGTACAAAAAGACCTTCAACTTTAGGAGCTCTAGGGGCAGGTTTCTTATGTCTAATGGAAGCATGCTATATAGAATTATTACTTAGGTTATCAAACAATGTCCATGCTTTAGTCTCATTCCTCATCATAAAAGTTCTCCCACATAAGGCATCCACCATTTGTCTATGAGGGTCAATCAAGCCGTCATAGAAGCATTACACTAGCTGCCATTTTAGGATAGCGTGATGAGGGCCGGGCACGACCTAAGAAGGTCTCTAAGTTTCTCCCAAGTCTCATTAAATTGTTTGCCCTTATATTGGGAGAAACTAACAATAGCTTTCCAAATATCATTGGTCTTTCCTACGGGGAAGCACTTCTTTAGGAACTCTTGTTGTATCTGAGCCCAAGAAGTGATGGAGTTGGATTCTAAGGAATTGAACCAATGTTTGGCTTTGTCTATGAGAGCAAAGGGAAAGAGACACGTCCTTAGAGTGTCTCTGTGAAACCATGCAATTTGTTGGTAGAACTTTTTTCTAGGAATTCATCAAGGAGCTCATAAGGATTTTCATTATTAAGCCCAAGAAAATATGGCAAGCTTTGAATAGTGTTGGGCTTAATTTCAAAGTGAGCTGCCGTAATGTTCGAAAAATTACGCAACCGTAATTGGTAGGGAGATAGTGATCTATCAGTGCAACAGGTTGTTCACCCTCAGCCATGGTTTTAGCTACACGCTTTCTTAGCAAATTAGAGTTCCTTTTCGTTCTAAGTTGTTTAAGAGTTCATTCAATGTTAGGGTGAACAGAAATTAATGGCAAAGATTAGGAACGACGACCTAACATGTAGGAAACTTAAAAAAAAATAAAAATAAAACAAAAAGGTAAAAACTCACAAACGGCCCGAAGATGCATCTTTTGAGGCAAACTGTCATTGTTGTGCTGCCCTAGGTAGGTGCGCTCGAGCTCAAGGAATGTGCGTGCGCTCGAGCATACTGCACAAACAGGGACAAATCCAGACCTAGAACATAAAATAAAGCAATAATAATAATAATAATAACCAAGATTAGACCAAAAAAAATTAAAAAATAATAATTAATTAATTAAGGTAAATTCAACCATTAAATCTTAACAATGCAACCGTTTAGTAGTCCCTGACAACAGAGCCAAAAATTGAAGTGGTCTTTCATTGTGCAAAAAAAAATAATAAAATTAGGGCAAAATTCAATTTACCCTCCTAAAGTTTCAAGGGATTTTCAATTTGAGCCCCAAAGTTTCAAAATTGGTAGTTTACCCCACAAAAGTTTAAAGTGAACCCCCGGGTTAACTTTTTCGTCAAATTAGACATAAAATGATGAAATGACATAAATGCCCTTAGGCTTTTTATAAAAAAAAAAAAATCGTCTAATTTGACAAAAAAGTTAACGGAAGGTTCACTTTGCCACTTTTTGAAACTTCAGGGGGATAAACTAAATTTTTCCCATAAAATTACCACTCACAATTAGGGGTGTCAACCCGGTCCGGTTTTCCGGTTTTTGGCCAAAACTGAACCTGAAACCGGGTACCAGTTCATTGTTTTTAAAAACGAACGAATCGAGACCCAAGAAACCGGGTCCCATTATCGTCGTTCGGCTTGTTTAAAAAAAAATAGGTAGATTATATATATATAGTGGATTATTGTGATGTACCCAATTAAGCCATTTGTCTTCTCCATCTTCCTGAATAGTTGAATTTCACATCAGAAGCCCCAGAAAATAATGTCCCACTACAGACAGCATAATTAGGTTTACCTATTCTTTTTTTTTTTTTTTCTTTTTTGGGGTGAGTGGGGGAGAGGGTACTAGGATAACCTTAATTGTATTAACGTATGATTTTTTTTTTTGGCTTAATTGCCTGCTGGATTCATCTACCAATTCCGGCCACCATGAACACGAAACATATAGTTACGTGAGTGTGCATGTATGTGGGTTCAATTTTAATTAAAAAATAAACCTAAAAACAGCCCAAAAATCCTAAAAAAATCAATGTTTTTGCCTATATGGGCCTTCTAAATAAAAATTCAATTTTTTAAAATACCCTAAAAATTATTTTAAATTAGGTACATAAAGAAAACTTTAAAACAATAAAAAGTAAAAACAAGTATGTAAACAAACCAAAAAACTAAAATGTAAAGCCCTAACTAAAAAAATATATATAAAATAAAATATATATATTTAACCGTTCTCAGAATTTGGTAAAAACTGGTACCCGGAACCGGGTACCTGTTTTGGTTTTTCCAAACCAATCGGACAGTTTCTGTTTTCGATTTCCCGGTTTCTTGGTTTTGTTCCCCTACTCACAATAGAACAAATTCTTGTAGGATAGGACTATATTGAAAATGTCGAACCTCAAAAACTATGCCAATGTTGTTATCAAGTTTTTTAGGATTAGTTCTAACTTGATTTAAAAGAGATTGAGTTGCTTTGTATTGTAAAGTAAATGCATAAAAGTAAGAAAAAATGTAGATTGTGATGAGAAGAAGAATGGGGGGTTGACTTCACCACTAACCGCATAACAATGGTCAATCATATTTTAATAAAGAAAAATCCCTCAATGCATGATAAGACTCGTGTCACTCGAGTAGTCGAGAAAATACCATTATTAAGAAATAAGTATAATCTATATTCGGTTGGCATGGACCGTCTATCAAACCTCTAGATGCGGTATGATCCATCTTCCCTAGGTGAACTCATCTTTGGTTGGTATGAATTGTCTACCTAAATTACACTAAACTAGGTTGTAGACAAATTTGTCTTCCCTGGGCATGACCTATCAAATTCTATTGATCATGTGTCTATTAAAACCGTTGTATAACAATCATTCATATAATCACGGAAAATATGAAGTAGATTGTAATGAGAAGAAAAATAGCATTGATAGTTTGATATTATTCACTTTTAATATTTACTATACATATAATCAATTAGATATTGCTACTTAACATATATTGACTGTTGTGAGTTTTAATGTTACTCGCCAGTGCATTAGTTGTTTGCAATATAGCTTTTTGCAAGTGCAAGGTCGAATCCACAAGGAATTGTGTTCGTGCAAATAAACTTCTATCTAAATCAATCATACTTTAAACTAGTTGCAAGAGATTTTTGATTTTTGAAATCAAACAAAAATAAACTAAATAAAATAAAAATAATCACAAGATAAAAATACTAAAGTTGTGGAATCCACACCCATCAAGTTGGAACAACACATTCTATGTTCATCAATAAAATCTGAAGTTCTCATAAATAAAATCCTATGTATTTTTGCTATGCTTCGCAAATCAATCAAACAATCTAATGTATCCATCCATTGTACGAAATCACAAAAGATATCTAGATTGAACCAAATCATCAATTGTATATGTTAGACTAAAAACAAATAGATATCCAATTTTATTTTAATAAATATCCAAGCAAACAATTATATGAAATTTTCCTAAAAAACATCACATGTATCCAAGAATCACAATAAATACCCAAAAGTAATTTCAATAATTGAATTAAAGCAAAACAATTGAAGCTTTAAAAACCCATAAAATCATAATGACATTGACTTACAAAAGTGTTGTCGTTCTTCATCGGTGGGGAATTTAGCTCCACATGATTATTGAAAATAAGTTTAAACCTAAGGAAAACTAAACTGAATAGAGAAAAACTATAGAAAATCGAACTTTGTTAGCAGCCCCCTTTACTTGAAGCTTAACATTGTATTTATAGGGGCTTCTAGGGTTTAAAATCCTAAAAACGACATTAGGGCATATGTGGCAGACGAGTGCGCTCGAGCGCATGGCCAATGTGCTTAATCACACTTGGGCTTGTAGCTCTTCCTTTGCAACGCAGCACTTGGGCACTTGTGGCTTGCTGGTGGACATGGGTGCACTCGAGCGCGACCCATCTACAATCGAGCGCGGGATGATGCGCTCGATCATACTTTGATGGCACTTTTTCCAGCTTTCTTCCAGACTCCATATTTTTCACTTTAAATATGCAATTTTTCTTCAACAACCTAAAAAACACTAAAAACATAAAACTAACACAAAGCATTAGATTACGACAAAGCTAAATGATTAACTAATGTAAATTAAGGGGTCCAAATGTGCAATATTTGACACATTGTTATTTGTTATTACTTGATTTATACATACATACATACATACATACATACATACATACATACATACGTATATATATTTGAACCTAATATGAGCTTTCTCACGAGCCTAACCGAGCCGAGCCAAGTTTGCTTCATTTAATATTAGAGTCAAGATTTGTGTTCACGAATGACTTATTTAATAATCGAGTCAAGCTTATACGAGTCCCTCTAGGGTTCGCTCAGGAGCGGCTTTGCTCGTTTACTTTAAGACACTGGTCACATATTGGGAAGATGAGAAAAAAGCTCACATAGAGTGAATGGTTTATAAAGACAGTCATGAGTGTTAAGTCCCACATTGTCTAGTTACTAGGTGAAACTGGACTTTATAATAAATTCTATAGAAGCTTCAAATTAATTAGTCCTTTTGGGGTAATAGCACAGATGTGACTAGCACTTTTTCCTAAGTCGTTACAAGTGGTGTCAGAGCCACCTAGTAACATCAGGTCATGTGGTACTAAAGCACTACATGACGTGGCCCTGATGAGGACGTCAAGAATTTAAGAAGGGGAGTTTGTAACACTCCGGTCCCATATTGGGAAGATAAAAAAATCCACATAGAGTAGGTGGTTTATAAAGATAGTCATGAGTGCTAAATCACACATTGCCTAATTACTATGTGAAATTAGGGAGTAATGCTACAAGTCCATCTTGTGTCTATCTTAAGTCCATCTAAGAATGATGTGGCTATTAAAATCACCATTAGACTTGTTATTGATCATTATTGAATTTTGATCAAATGGTAATTTTAATAAACACATTATTCTTGGATGGACTTCAAATGGACACAAGATGAACTTCTAGAATTACTTGAAACTAGGCTTTATAATGAATTCTAAGGAAGCTTAAAATTGACTAGTCCTTTTAGGATAATAGTACAAATATGGCTAGCGCTTTTCCCTATGTCATTACATTTACACTCCTACTTCCGCTTGATAAACCAATTTTTAGATTCAATTCAATGGTCCAGTTCAATTTTGGAAGTGTGAGAGCTTATTTTATCTTATTTTAACAAGAGCTAAAAGTATGTTTTTATAGTGTTTATTAAGAATATAGCCGTTTAGCAACAATATAGTCAACATAGCCGTTTATATGAATGGTAGCTATTAGTTTTGAAAGAATTAAGAATGATATTTATCAATTTTGAGGATATTTTGAAAAGATTTGAATATGTTTTTTGAGTCAAGAATGGTGTCTATCAATTTTAGAGTCAATAAAGTTGAGCAGGAAATAGTTCCACTGATTAAGGCTGGCAATTTTTACACGACCCGCAAAAATGACACGAATAAACAGGTAATGGGTTTGGGCTACTCGTTTAAGACTCGAAAAATTTTCGTGTCTAGCGGGTCTGGCAGGTTGACCCAGCAACTATTCGGGTCTGACGGGACATGCCAGAGCCATCTTTTTTTTTTTTAAGAGAAAATAATAAAAACTAAAACCTAAACACTTACCAGTTACCTCCCAGTTACTCACTCATTCGTGACCATAGAGAGCTAGAGACCCAGACTCGTGCGGCCATGCGCCTCCACTCTCCATAGACCTAGACCCGTGCACCTCCACTCCCACCGTCGTGCACTCGTGCGCCCCCAACCCCCGTTGCCGTCAACCTTTCTGAACTCTCTCTTGCAGTCTTGCCGGACTCTCGCTGACCCTTGACTCTCTCTCTCTCGCTCTCTCTGATTCGGCTCCTCTCGCCTCTCGCGCCTTCTGTCTCCATAATGGCTATACCACCGGTATATCTCTTACTTACTCTATCTCTGATTTTGGGACCTTGGGTTAGGGTATTGATGGGTTTGGAAGCTTGGGCTTGTAAATCTTTTATTGGTAACATTTTTCCTCCCAAAATGGCTTCTTTACTACTTCTTGTAGCCTAGAACTCACTCTCCAAGTCAACAGTTAAGACAAATTATTTCTTTTCATCCATTACTGTCTACATGGAGGATTTAGAATTAATTTTATCAGAGTTTTCAAATAAAATTACACTGTAGAAATCAAACATGTTGGCTTGTTAAGACTAAGCTCTCTTTTGTTGCTTTTTAAGTAATAGACTTATTTGATATAGATACTCTGGACTTGTTGGAAATGCATCTCCAATAGTATGATGTCCACAAAGATATAGAAGTTCAAAGAACGCAACAACGTGGATGGAAGGGAGTTTGTAAGCGGTGATCTTTACCATGCTCTTTTGTTGTAAAAAATTAGTCTTGGGTTACTTACCAAAGAGAGAAAGAGTCAATGGTTTTGTAAGGGATGAATATAGAAGTTCAAAGCAAGGTGGAATCAATACAAGGAAATTAGTTATTGGCTAAGTTGTTGAGGAAGATTCAAGTTCTCATTAATTTAGTCTTTTTCAATTTTTTATTCTATTAAATTTTGTAAGGTGGGAGGTCATATGAAACTGTATGTTCATTTAGTACCTAGAGAATATTTTGTATATTTAATCACAATGTTCTAACAATGTATATTTTGTTAGGACTTATACTCTACTAGTCTGAACATGCAGAATTGGTTGGAGTTGCTTCTGAGAAAATGGTGCTTATTGTACTATACAAGATGTACCACTTGATGTACAAAGAAATAATTACAATTTACAACAACCACTTACTCTATCATGGAGTGTTTTTTTTTTTCTTCACTTTTTTGCCTGCTTCTTGTTCTCTCTCTGTAAAAAATCTGGTAGACTAGTGTTTTTTGTTTTTCTTAGTATGGTTTAATATGGCTGATTGTGGTCGGAAGCAAAAGATATTCCCTGCTGGTGTTGGTTTTTGGTGCTTGATAGATTGAATGAATCCTGGTTAATTTGTTTCGAGCGGTGATTTACTAATTTCTTTAGCTAGAAGTTGAAGTCTTGCTGGTTCACTTGACTTCTGCTGTTCTGCATATCTTGTATGAGGTTTATGAGGATATCTTGTACTGCTTTGGTTTTGTATGCTGTTTTGTTATAGCTGCTGCATGCTGATTTGAGGTTGTAGATCATTGGAAATGCTTCATTTGTAGAGTGGACTTGCAAAAATACTAACTAATTGATAGCATATAGTTATATACTAACTAATGATTATGTGTGTAGATGAATATTGAAGAAATTCTTGAAGATGCATTTGAAATTGACAATAATGTGGTTTAGTTACAATCACTAGAAAAAAGGAAAGAAGCGTACGAGGACCTCAGCTGTTTGGAAATTTTTTGATATTGTGCCTAATGCTGATCCAGAAGACCCGGAGGTATGGGCAAAATGCAAGGCGTGTGGCAATAAATATAAGGCTCGAAGTTCATTTGGAACTGAAAATTTAAGAAAGCACATTTAAGCTTGCCCGGGGGCAAACACTCGTGATGTTGGGCAGATGCTCTTAGCTGGAAAATCAGGATCACTGTCAGTAAGTGACTCTAAATTTGATCCCAAAAGATAGAGAGAATTTGTGGTTATTTCGATTATCAAGCATGATTTTCCCTTTCCATATGTTGAATATGAAGGTGTAAGAGACACCCATCAGTACTTGCATGGTGATGTGCCATTTATTTCTAGAAATACTGTTAAGGCTGGTTTGGTGAAGATGTATCTGAGGAGAAAGAAAGGATTAAATCTATGTTAAGTGTTTGTCCTGTGAGGATTTGTTTGACATCTGATTTGTAGACTTCTTTAACAACTGATGGATATATATGCCTTATTGCACATTTTATTAGCAAAGATTGGGTATTAATTAAAAGGGTGTTAAATTTTTCATTTATGCCCCCACCACATAATGGTAATGCTTTGTTTGATATGATATTAAATTTGTTACAAAAGTGGGGGATTGATAAGAAGATTTTCGCCATAATATTGGACAATGTTTCTGCTAATGATCGATATGCTGAGTTGTTAAAGCAAAAACTGAACATTAAGAGAACTCTTCTTTATGAAGGTAAGTTCCTTCATCTGCATTGTTGTGCTCATATTTTGAATTTAATTGTTCAAGATAGATTGAAAGAAATTGATAATGCTATCGAAAAGGTTCGAGATAACGTAAAGTATGTTAGGGGATCACAAGGGCAAAAACAAAAATTTCTTGAGGTTGTAAAGCAAGTGTCATTAGATAGTCATAAGGGGTTAAAACAAGATGTGCCAACTAGATGGAATTCTACCTATCTTATGCTTGAGAGTGCTATTTACTATATGAGTGCTTTTAGTTATTTGGAGATGACTGATTCAAACTATAAGCATTGTCCTACTGCAGTACTTGTATTTTTTCTGGTATTAAGTATCCCACTACTAACTTGTACTTTCCTGTAATTGCCATGATTTATGTATCTTTGAAGGAAGAACTTATAGGTGAAGATGAGCATAAGAAATTAATGGCAACTCAAATGATTTCAAAATTTGAGAAATATTGGTTTGAATTCAGTGAAGTATTGGCCATCGCAGTTATCTTAGATCCTCGTTACAAGCTTCATCTTGTAAATTATTACTATACGAAGATCTATAGAATTATGGATTCTTTACAATTTGAGAATGTTCATGAGAAATTAAAGAGCCTTTATAGAGAATATAGTGCTTCTTCTAATACTTCAAGTTCAAGCTCAAGCTCCATAGCTTCTCAACGGCCCCAAGTACCTCGACCAAAACTAGCTTGGCAAAAGGTAAATAATATCATTAATCTCTTACCTTCCTAGTAACTTAGTATATAATATATATACTCTTAATTATTTATGTTTATATTCTTTCTTTTTCATGTAGGACTATTTAGCATTTGCTGGAGATAATGCTAGTTTTCGAAAGAATCAATTGGAAATTTATTTGGAGGAACCTAGGTTAGTAGATTTGAATGAATCATTTGACATCCTTTCATTTTGGAAAGGAAATCAATTTCGCTATCCTAAAGTAGCTGCTATGGCCGAGATATTCTGAGTATTCTTGTTTCTACTGTTGCTTCGAAATCTACTTTTAGTGTTGGTGGATGTGTGATTGATCAATATAGGAGCTCACTCAAACCTGATATTGCAGAGGCATTGGTTTGTACCCGAAATTGGTTATATGGAAATAAATGTAATATTAGTTATTTGTATATTTAATTTCTTCATTTACTTGTATTATTTTTTTACTACACTATAATAAAATAACACAAATTTTTCTTATTTTTTGATACAGAACTCACACAAATGAAGTTGGATAGCAATGAAAATGAAATTTTGACTATTGATGTTGATTCCTCTGACATTCCAAAATCATCTGGAATAGAATCTGTTAATCTTTCTTAGACTGAGCATATTTGATATTTGTAATATTTCATAATTCGTATCTTTTATCACATGGGATGGAATGATGGATCATGGATCCTTCAAGACTTTCAGTAGACAACAGTCACAACACCGGGCATAATGATTAATGGCCCATGGGAACCTAATTTGTAATGAATAATGATAGAAAATGGAAATGTCGTGGAAAATTTAATTTGATAAATATTCATTTCTTATATACATCATTGAATATATATGTGAAATTTAATATGAATAGAATTGAAAATTGTTAATATGTAAACAGTATACTGTATAGAGTTGAAAATTGCTAATTTTGTAAATATTTTCAGTTTTTATTAACAATTGCATTGGTATTCAATAGTATTGGCTTGAAATTTTATATAACCAATATTCATGACTTTTGAGGCATTGGTTTGTACTTTGTACTAGAGATTGGTTATTTGGTTAGATGGAGATTGGGTGAGAGTCATGAGACAAATATGGAGATTGGGTGAGAGTGTGAGACAATTTGGTTATAGGAATAATATGATACTTGATCTCACCACATTAGGCAATTGGGTGAAACAATTATGAATTAATTGGTTGAGACAATTATGAATTATATGGTTGAATACTTGAATCACAAAGCTAGTGTTAATAGTAAATGGATTCATTGAATTGTAATAATAAATGAAATGAATATTAATTCAAAATTGTAATAATACAATTTTTTTTTTTAAAAAAAAAAAAAGAAAAAAAAAGCCTTTTAGGGGTTTTAGGGGTTTTGTGTCGAATTGTCGGGTGGCGGAGTTACGGTAAGGCTCTGGCGTGTCGGGTTACCCAGTTATTTTCGTGTGATAATCGTGTCAGACTCGATTATCCGTTTAGCTTGTCTAGGTATAGGCTAATCATGTAACGGGTACCCGCGGGTCGTAAAAAGGTCGTGTATAGGTACCTGTTTTGCCACCCCTACCACTGATAGACCAATTTTCAGATTCTAGTAAACGTCTTTACAATATTTATGTATCTATTTACTTTAAGTTTACAATGTAAATAATGAAGTACCCTCTACTTGGATTCAATAAAAAATACTGAAACATTAAATTCGCATTTAGATCAAAATGTCACAATTCAATTTTAGTACAAAAAACGACTTCCGACGGTTTATTAACAAATCATTCATTAATTTACATTTTATAATAAAATCACATTGGGCTATTCCATGTTTAAGGAAAGCCATGAAATTTTTTTTTTTGAAAATATTAATAAGAGAGAAATTCATTTTTCATACCTAGCCAAATTTAGATAAAACAGTTCTTCCATGAAACTAAGGTTTAAAACATCTAACTAAGTCCAATGCAACATAGTATCTTTTAACTTAAAAATCCAAGTATGAAATGCATAAAGGGTCATATGGTCGTTCTGTGGTAAAGAGCCTCAAGAGTTCAGACATTAAAGAGCTTTTACAAGATTATCCTAACTCTTAACAAAGATTCTTTAACCTTGAGTTCTACATTTGCTTAAGAGTTGGCTTTTTGCTTTAAATTTCAAATGTCTTCCAATGCCTTTTGTTTTTTTTATTCTGTGTTTGCAACTATCATACTTGAAATAAACATATTATAACAACATGATGGAATTTGTTATCATCCAAACATATGTAACAAGCTTATATAGAAGCTATAAAGCTAACAAAATTTACAATGGGAAAGGTCCAACAAGAGTTGGTGCAGCAGTAGGATAGTGATGATGCATGTTGTTGGGAATAAATTCACATTACGAGCCCATTTAATTATGGGCTCAAAGGCCAGAGAATTGTCTTATAAAAATATTAATTAAATAACAAGGGCTATTTAATTAATTAATACAAAATATATTCCAATTAAGATCGCATTAAAATATCAGAATCCTACTTTAATCTACGACAGGTACAAAAAGGGATTCTCTCTCAAAAGCAAAAATTATTGGACATATTGATTTATTGTGCGCCGAAGCATAATATTTCTCTTAAATTTAACTTTGGTATCGGAGTACCCATGATAGAAACACCGATAGACCGTTTGATGCTTTTCGCTCTTTTGTAGCAAATTAGAGTGCACACGATAATATATTGCAGATCTTGAAGGCCCCGAAGAACATGCATCCACCGTGGAAAAAACCGTTCTAACAGTTTGGCGCTGTCTATAGTAACGGTAGTTCGTTTCTCATAAAAAATTCATCACGGTGGTGAGCACGCATTCCAGTGACAACCAACCGGAAAGATTCGCAGGTCTGCTTTGTCTATAGCATATCTGCCTCCCATATTCAGATCCACGTTCACAACAAAGTGGAAACTCATATCCACTTCAGTTCAACCAAATCTGAAAATCAACTGGCGAAAGCCAAGTGAAGTCACGTAGCCACTACCGGAGCAACCCAAGCACTAGCCTGCAAGTCACGACCGGAACCTCAGATCGCCGAAGCAAGCCAGATCCGCAACGGCTCCAAATCGGACTGTAGGAGCGCCAGACCGAATGCTGCGTGGGACCCAAGCCACGTCATGGACCTTCCAGCCCCGCACGTGATCGGACTGTCGGAGCCCTAGACCTACAGCACCGCCGTTTGCCGAATCTCTTGAACTGCCTTTCGCTAGATATCCAAACCGCCACAGCCGGAGCTGCCCTCACGCTCCCTTGACCGCAGGTTCCCCCAAACTGGAGCCCACTGCCGGAACCTCCAAACTCGCACCATCGTTCGCCCGCACACCCCTGCAAATCGCCGGTCGCACTACACTGCTGTTCACCAGGAACCCAAAAATCATGGCTAGCCCTCCATATCTCCAACTCTGCCGTTCGCCGGTCTTGACACTACCGAAGCCTAGATCCACGACCTCTAAACCCACAAAACCAATCTCCGCACTGCAGACCCGTGACCTCCAAAAATGCCCCTGCCGGAGATCCAAGCGCTGTTCGAAGTCGCTAGGCTGTCACCACCGTCGCTGGCCTGCACCCCATGACCGTCAAGCTGGCACTGCCGTGACCACTTGTGGAAAAAAGCAACAGGCTGCTACATGTTGAATTAATTTGTGGAAGAAAAGGGCTGTTTGGTTACAGCACTTGGCAGAATTTGTTATTCCAGAATTGGGTTAGGCTTATTCTAATTTAGGGATTTCTTATCCTGTTTTGGTAATTAAAAGGGTTGGCTGTTTGGTAATAGGATTGGATTGGCTCTTATTCCAACTTAGTGCATTCTGAGGATATCCTATCTTGGATAAGAAGGAAAAAAAAAAACAACAACAACAAAAAAAAAAAAGGTGGAAGATAGTGCTGACGCAAGAACAAAAGAAGGAAGGAAAAGAAGGGAAAAAGAAGGGAAAGAGAAGAAAAAACAAATGGAGCTGACGCAGGAGGAAAAAAGAAGAATGAAGAAAAAAAAATCAAAAAAGGTGGAAAATGGAGCTGACGCCAGGAAACAAAAGGAGGAAAAAAGAAAAGAAAAAGGAAATGAGAAGGCAATGAGTCAACTTTGGAGACAAGAAGAAAACCTTGGAAAAAAAAAAAAAAAGAAGATTTGGCAAGATGCTATCATTAGCACACCTGGGTACCATCGTTTGATTTATTTGTGCTTTTTATTATTTGATTATCTTTCAATAGTTAATCGGATTTGAATAAAGAGTAATACTAATTAAAGCATTGGAATGTTCCTGGTCCCCGGGAACACATTTGACAATTACTCTTTGATAGACATGATAGGGAGAAAACCCTAGGCAAATACAAGAAGGTTCATACCTGGAGACAAGGACAAGGAAAAAACCTTGGACAAAAAACTAGAAGATTCGGCAGGATGTGATCATTAGCATACCCGGGTACCATCGTTTGGTTTGTTTATGCTTTTATTTTGAATTGTCTTTCAATATTGGATTTGGCCCATGATTTGGCTTATGTTTTTATCATTCAATTGTCTTTCAATAATTGAATTTGATTTGAATAAAGAATAATGCTAACTTAAACATCGGAGTGTCTCCGAAGGATCCCTTTGACAATTACTCCTTGGTAGAAAGGACAAGGAAAAAACCTTAGGCAAAAACAAGAAGATTTGGCAAGGTACTATCAGTAGCACACCTGGGTACCTTGAACCCAAAAAAAAAAAACAAAAGCTACTGTGCTTCCAAAAGAAGAAAGAAGGTTATGAAAGTAAGAAGTAGAAAAGAAGAAAGGAAAAAAGAAAAGAAAAGAAGCTCCGCTGACACATAAAAAAAGAAAGAAAAAAGAAAACTTACACGTGGGGTGAATTTGGAGCAAAAAAATGGCACTTGGCAATAGGTTTTTCTTATTCAATTTATATCCCTGCTCTGGTTTAGGAATAAGTTATTTTGATTTAAGTCTATATTCCTATTCCGGTTAGGAATAGGTTATCTTGGTTTAAGCTTATACTCCTATTCTAGTTTAGGAATAGGCTATTATGATTTAAATTCCAAATTGAGCTTTGATTGGTTATGAGGATAAGGTAACCCTTATTCCAAATTATTGCATTCTGAGGATATCCTTTCTTGGATAAGAAGAAAGAGAAGAAGATTCGATAGGGTGCTATCAGTAGCACACTCGAGTATCATCGTTTGATTTATGTGTGCCTTTTATTATGTGATTTATCTTTCAATAATAAATTTGATTGAGTAAAGAGTAATGCTAATTTAAGCATTGAAGTGTTCCTGTTCGAGAACCCCTTTGACAATTACTCTTTGATAGATAGGACACAGAGAAAATCTTAGGCAAAAACAAGAAGGCTCATACCTAGAGACAAGGAGAAAACCTTGGGCAAAAAACAAGAAGATTCGACAGGGTGCTATCAGTAGCACACTCGGGGTACCATCGTTTAGTTTATTTATGCTTTTATTATTGAATTGTCTTTCAATACTGGATTTGACCTAGGATTTGGCTTATGTTTTTATCATTCAATTGTCTTTCAATAATTGAATTTGATTTGAATGAAAAGTAGTGATGATTTAAACATCGGAGTGTCATCGGTCCTCAAAGGACCCTCTTTGATAATTACTCTTTGGTAGACAGGACAAGGAGAAAACCTTGGACAAAAACATGGAATCACCCCAAGGTGAATGGGGAACAAAGGTTTGCCTGTTGAAAGATTCATATATCATGGTTGAATATTATTCTGCAAGTTAAAGCTTAGTTTGTCATACAAATGTCAAAGAATTACCGGGTATATCACTCTTGGATATCTCAATGAAAAACTGGGTATATCACCCCCGGATATTTCAATGAAGAATTGTGTATATCACCCATGGAGATTTCAAAGAAGAACCGGGTATATCACTCCCGAATATTTCAAAGAAGAACCAGGTATATCACTCCCGAATATTTCAAAGAAGAACCGGGTATATCACCCCCAGATATTTCAATGAAGAACCGGGTATATCACCTCTAGTTATTTCAATGAAAGACCGGGTATGTCAACCCCGGATATGTCAAAGAAGAACTGGGTATGTCACCCCCTTAACAATTAACAGGAGACTACCCAATAAAAAACGGATATACAAGGAGACAACCTTGGAAAAAACAATTAACTGGAGATAGCCCGGTAAAAAATAGACAGACAAGGAGACAACCTTGGAAACAACAATTAACGGGAGACAACCCGATAAAAAAACAGACAAACAAGGAGACAACTTGGAAAAAACAATTAATGGGAGACAACCCAGTAAAAAAACATATGCTTAGAAAAAAAAAAATTAACGGGAGACAATCCGGTAAAAAACAAACAGACAAGGAGACAACCTTGGAAAAAACAATTAATTGGAGACAACCCGATAAAAAATAGACAGATAAGGAGACAACCTAGGGAAAAACAATTAACAGGAGACAACCCGGTAAAAAACAGACAGATAAGGAGACAACCTTGGGAAAAACAATTAATAGGAGATAACCCGGTAAAAAACAAAAAGACAAAGAGAAAACCTTGGGAAAAATAACTAATGGGAGACAACCCGGTAAAAAACAGACAAACAATGAGACAACCTTGGAAAAAACAATTAATGGGAGACAACCCTCTAAACAAGGACAAGGAGAAAACCTTGGATAAAAACAATGGATATGGAGGCAACCCTTTAAAACAAGGACAAAGAGAAAACCTTGGGCAAAAACAATAGATAGGGAGATAACCCTCTGAAACAAGGATAAGAAGAAAACCTTGGATAAAAACAAGGAATCACCCCAAGGCGAATGGGGAACAAAGATTAGTCTGTTGAAAGACTTGTGAATTATTTGAAGATTATTATATAGGTTTGGAGCCTAGTTTGTCAAAACAGGCATTTGAGAGGGAATCAGGCATGATCCCCAGGTGTCTCAAGGATATGACAAACTTAAACCCCGAGCAAAGGAAAGAGTTGGGGGGTACTTACTTGTGAATTATTTGAAAATTATTACAAAGGTTCAAAGTCTAGTTGGTCAAAAGGGCATTCAAGAGAAGGTGTCAAATCTGCCTTCGGATTACCAGATGACTTGGAAGAGACCCGAGCATGATCCCTGTATGTCTTTGCAGAATATCCGGATGTCAATCTCGGATGACTTGAAGGGAAGGCGCTAGATTACGCCTTCGGATTATTGATGATTTGAAGAGAGGACCGGACATGATCCCCGAGTGTCTCAATACCATGACAGGTTTAACCCTCGGGCAAATGATAGAGCTGGGGGGTGCTCCGAGGAACTCAGGCAATGCTAAAAACATAGATAAAGAGCTCCAAATGACGAGTTCAAAGCACACTCACCAAGAGACACGAGTCTCAGACAAGATCAAACGGCAAGCCGTATGAAGGCTTTAACTAAATTCCCATTACCTAAGTACCTCGGCTAAGGGAATTGAGGGGTAACTGTTGGGAATAAATTCACACTACGAACCCATCTAATTATGGGCCCAAGGGCCAGAGAATTGCCCTATAAAAATATTAATTAAATAGCAAGGGCTATTTAATTAATTAATACAAAATATATTCCAATTAGGATGGTATTGGAATATCGGAGTCCTACTCTAAGTTTACAAGTCAATAGAAGCTTAATTCTATCTCGAACTCCAAGAGAACAGTTTCGATTATACCACAATCCTATGAGAGCAAGTCCAATACAAACTCAAACTCCGGAAAAACCAGTTCAATTCAACCTTAGCACTTTAGCCTATAAATAGGCCCTACGGCAGGTACAAAAAGGGATTCTCTCTCAGAATCAGAAATTACTGGGCATATTGATTTATTGTGCGCTGAATCATAATATTCATCTTAGATTTTAACTTTGGCATCAGAATGCCTGCGGTAAAAACACCGACGAGCCTTTTGACGCTTTTCACTCTTTTGTAGCAAATTGGAGTGCACACGATAATGTATTGTAGATCTTAAAGGCCCCGCATCCACCGTGAGAAAAACTGTTCTAACACATGTGATACATTTCATTGGGAGAGGGAATTTGAAAAGACTGGAAAAAAAAAATTAAATTAAATGCTAAATCCAATATTATGATAGAGATTGTGAGAAGCAAAAGCCTTTGAAGCGCCTGATTGAGATTGCGTTTTACAAATCTCAGAAGTGCGTTTATTGGTAAAAAAAAATTAAATAAATAAAAAAAATAAAGCACTTTTTAACCTACTAAAAATAGTTAAAACGCACTTTTAATAAAAACTTAAAAGACTTGTTTATAATTACATTTAAAAAATAGAACTTTTTAACATTGCATTTAAGAAATAAAACTTTTAAGTAAAACGTTCTTTAGCAAAAACTTCATTGGTGATGAACCTTTGAGAATAAAGCACAGCAGGCAACAGCTCAAACGTTATGAACCTCAAAATCCCTGGGGTCGAAGATGTTGCACCTCAGAACCCCTGCTAATGGTTTTTTAGAAGGTACTCTAATGGGACAAAAAGGTTAAAATCACAGCAGCGCTTTTGGTTTAAAAGCGCTCTAATGGGACGAAAAGGTTAAAATCATTTTAAATATTTTCTGTTTTTAGTAATTTGTTCATGCTTTTATTATTAAAAAAATAAAAAAATGAAGAACAGAACAAAACTGATCGACAGAGACAATGGTTTAACATACAAAGCCTAGTTTGCGGCAGCTTACACACCAATCAATCAAACCTTTCCAGTCTTGACAATATAAACGTGGGAAGAATCCAGCTTCATAATGTTTCAATTTTCAGTGAATGGACAGGACAGCACCTTCTAAAACAAAAAAGAACGGCCTTTCATCGAGTTGAACCAAGAGTAATTCCAGGCCTCTAAAATTACAAGCCTTAACATGTGTTGTGCAGGCGCCCCGCGAGCGCGTGAGAGAGGGGTGTAGCTCAATTCACAATAAAGGCCTCCACTAAACAAATTGAAAGCTAGAAAGATCTCAAAATTTTCCAACCAAAAGTCTGAACTAGACAACTAACTAGTTAACTCAATTCACACAAAAGTACATTTTGAATGATGCAAAGGTTTTTTTGTCCATGCCACATCTTCCCCCTCAGACTCATCTGATCTGGACAATTCCTGCACTAACCAGCTTCTGGATCTTGTTCATCACCATTGGGTTCTTTGTGTGTTCCTGAGCGGCCCTGGGATTTTCCTGGAAATCAACCAAAACCTGCATCCATCACCCAACCCGCTTTAGTTAGTCTATCTATCCATGTGACAGTAAAAAATCCAATTTCACTCTTATGGAAAAAGAAATTTGAAAATCAGCATTACCTGTCTCATCACAGGGTCTTGAAGGATGTTCTGAATTTCAGGGTCCTGCATTCCTTTAGCCTGCAAGATGGGTGGGGAAGGTTACTTAAGAAAACAGCCCAACATGGTTTCATAAAATCAGTCAGTCTTTAACACTAGTTTGAATAAGTCAGACCTGTCTCTCCTTCAATTCCTCGGGGGTCAAATCCCCACGACTAGCCTTGTTAATTTGTCCTATGCACCTGCAATGGATTTTGAAATGGCAGTTAAACAAGGCCTTGTACTATCATGCATGTGTGGATAGGCGCACAAACAGTCAATTGAGAGACGAGTTACATAGATGGTGTACTCATGTAACATACCTCCTAACACCATCAAGCAATTCCTGGTTGTTAGGATCATGCTTCAGCCCCTCCCGATATGTTTCCAAAGCTTTGTCGTATTCTTTCATGAAAAACTGGACGGCACCTTTTCTATTATAACCCTTGGAAAAGGTTGGATCGAGTTCAATGCACTTCTCTGCATCCTTCAATCCCTCAGGCAACGCCCCAAGTTTTGTGTAGCATGCAGCTCTATTACTATAAGCCTGCAAGGCACGAAGTGCTCCAACAGGAGATCAATGGCATTTAGAAAATACTTTGTACTAGTAATTAAGAATTGTTAGGAGGCTTTTTACCTTTGCATCTTTGGGGTTCCTTCTCAAGGATTCTGTGTAATGCTTCACAGCCTCCGGATACTTTTGCTCCTTGAAATACTCATTACCTACATGCCATGGGTACCAACCAAGTGAAATGACAAACAGCAATGCTAGCCAAAAAACCATTTATCTTAGACACAGTTGAATGCACAAATCATATGAGCCCCAGCTAAGAAGAAGGCAAGAACAGCATTTTTGAAAGTTCTAAGGAGTGCTATCCATTCAAAAGCAAGTCCACAGATGCAACTAAAGTCGAATGCTATTACAAGTCACAAAGTATATAGGGTTGAAATGAGTTGATAAGAAGACACAACATAGATATGAACTGTTCATTAGAATGAAATCACCTCCACAGAAAGAAACCGCAACATAATACACGAAACAAACAAAACAATAGGCAGATTGTTATAGAAGGCAATACCTTTCTCACGCTCCACATCGGCTAAGTTAGGATCAAAGTACTCTTGTTGCTCTAGTTCCTTCCTTGCTTTTTCAGCATCATTTAGTTTCTTCAATGTGTCTGGATTGCGATGCTCAGTAAGAGCTTTCTGGAAACACTCAATAGCTGGTTCATAGTCCTTTGAGCATTTTGCCATTTTCACCAGGGCAGTTCCCTTTCTGGTCAAAGCTTTTGCTATCATCTTAAAGTCTGATCTAAGCTCTCTTCCCCTTTCAACAGCCTTATCACAATCTTTAATACATTCCTCATACTGAAACAACAATAACAATAGATATTCAGAGAGTAGTTAAATATAAATAAATGCCAGTACCAGACAGTGTAATACATCCCATTATAAAAGCTCATTGTTGCTCCGTATCTGTCTCGAACTGTAATTAGGCATATACTTCAAAATGAAAAAAGAATAGCGAAGGCAATTGCTAGGGCCATTTTAGATGGCTCACTTTTTGCAGTGCCAAACGCAGGCCATACACATTGACTAGAGAACATGTTTGATGCAAGAGACAATACAAAAGAATTAACAAACTACTACCAGTGCTGCTCTATCTATAGGCTAAAACAAAAGGTGTATGAAGCCAACCTACCTCACATTTTAAAATCTCAATCATTACCTCATTAATGTTTTGGTATTACATGTTTACATACCAGTTACACTACCATAAATTGTGTCAAGATTACAGGATTTGGTTTCAGCAGGTTGTGACAGGGTGAGGTTGATTCATGTACAGTTTGTGTGTGTGTTTATATATATATATTCCGGGAATGGGGGGAAGGGGGCTGATGTGGAGCCAATTGCAACAATCTTCATCTGAGCCAAGGTTTTCAGCATTGCTCGGATTAGGTCAGAATAAGTAAGGTTGTTCCAGCTATAATGAATTACGAATCTGACAAATTATACAACAATCCTCACTCGTTACTAGCCAACCTCTTATCACATCGCAGCCAGTGAATCAAATTAAAAAGAACTAACATTGATGTACAACCAAATCAAAATGCACTTGATGTTGCAATAAATTGATAAATCAAAACCCAATGATGTTGATAAAGAATAAAACAATAGAAGCTTCCAGAAAATCACATAATAAGCCCCAATGTCCACATCCACATGAACCCCCACTCATTAAGCTAAACAACCCAATATGCCAGGGGTTATCTACAGCAAATTTTGGTGTTTTGCCCGCTAACCCTTTTCCATTCTCCAATCTTAGTATCAGATGCACGCATTGAGAGAGCTTTATAATATCTAAACACAACACATATAGAAGAGACCTGACTCTCAATGTATGACACCATTATCTCAGGAAAGAAAGTGATCGCGGTGGACCCATCTGCCACACAGGTCATGGACATAAAAGGTTGGGGTGTCAAGAAGAGGATCCATCAAGAAAGGTTTGTCACAAGCAAAGGAATCCCATAGATATCCTTAACATTGGGTTCTTGTAAAATGTATGTCTTGGAAATTAATGAACGCCAACATGGGTTGGTAAAGTTAGAATCTAAATCAAGATCAATGAGTAGGTGGGGCAGTTATTTGATAACTTCCTACTAATTTGAATTGGAAAAAAACTCTATTACCATAGGTTAATTCATCTCTCTTCTTCCATAGAGGGACACTACATTGGTTATAAAAGGAACTGAACATACGTTAATGAACACACTCAAAAAAAAAAAAAAAACCTTTGTTTCTACATCCATAATCTCCATCAAGAACCCTAAAACTAGAAGTGTGAAAATTCTAACAAGACTCAAATAGCCTATTAGGTGACAAAGAAGAGATTTAGTTCTTCAGGTTGCGCATTGGACATGGGCCATAAGAAAATCAATGAATCCAACCTGTGGGAGTTCCAGTTGGAGTGGGGCATATCAAATAACCCTCATTTTACATAATTGGTATCAGGGCCTTCTAATGCTTGTTTTTACCCCTATGAATGTAATTTCATTTTTATAATGCGTTTGAATGGGTTTATAAGCATGGAAGAATGATATGCCCCCTGTTTTTTCTTACTTCAGATTTTGAATTATAGGCCATGCTATGACATGTTTTTTTTTTTGGATAAGTAAAAATTCATTAAAAAAAGCGCAGAGGGGCGCAACCCTAGTACACAGGAAGTATACAAGAGAACGCCTAAAGGAGACTAGAAAAGAGATACAGAAAATCAGAAAAGGTAATCACAGTAGGGGCTAACCAAGCAGCCGCCCATGTGAAGAGTGTAATAAAAAAGAAATGTAAAAGATCATCAGAACTTCTTTCGGAGTCCTCGAAAAATCTCCCATTCCTTTCCACCCAAAGGCACCACATAATACAAAGCGGCACCATCTTCCAGACCACAGCACTTCGCGGGCGACCCACCGACCACCAACAATGCAGAAGCTCCACAACCCTCCGAGGCATCACCCAAGCAAAGCCAAAACGACTGAAAAAGGCGTTCCATAAAAATTGGGCTCTCTCACAATGAAGAAGTAAGTGATCAATAGATTCCTCTTCCTTCTTGCACATCCCGCATCTATTGACCAACACAATATTTCTCCTCTCAAATTGTCCAATGTGAGAATTTTGCCAAGAGCAGCCGACCACACAAAAAACGCCACCCTTGGAGGAGCTTTAGTACGCCAAATGCTCTTCCAAGGGAAAGGGAAGCAAATAGAAGAGTTTAGAATAGAATAGAAAGACTTCACCTCAAATTTACCCTTCTTATTTGGAACCCACCAAATTTTGTCAACTCCATGGCCCCACTTAAAAGTGTACAGGAGACTATAAAGAGACACCAAATCATCCACTTCCCAATCATTCAAAGATCTCACAAAACTGATATTCCATCAAGGGATCCACTCACCGAGTCAAAGTTGTCTGCAATGGAAGCCTCCTTGTTGCTGGCCAGGCTATATAACCCCGGGTAAGCCTCCAAAAGAGGCACATTATCACACCAAGCCTCACCCCCACCAAGCCTCACCCCAGACATGTTTTACATGATTATGTATCTTGTGATGTTAGTAAAATGATCCTAAAATATGGTGAAGTTACGTGGCTTGTAGAGGGAGAATTTTACCAAAGCTACTATGCTAGAAATGTTTTTCAGCACGTGTCAAAAGTCTAGGACTTTGAAGGATATTATATGATATGAGTTGTCTTGAGGATACCTTATTGGACTTCTGCAATTATTAGGATCTTTTGCATTAATGGAATTGTTCATTTTACTTCACTTTGTGTTTTGATACTATATGTAAAGCACACATTATTAACGTGTCACTGTGCGAAGATCAATCCACTCACATGGATGATCACCTGAACAATGGAATAGCGAGTTGGATGGGGAAAATGATTACTTTGGTGCTTAAAAAGCTAGCAAGTAATTATCTTGGCAAGATAAATTCTTGGAATGACACCTTAGCATGAGATGAGACTTATAAGAGTCACACATGAAGTTTTTCACAACTTCATAAAGCCTGAATAAAGCCAAACGTTAGATCTTAGACAGACACTCAACAAGCAAATGTGCAAAGAAACTCAAGTTAGAACACCTTTATGGCAATTAAACTAAGATTCATAAGGTGTTCAAGTGTAACAATCCCAATCGAGTGAGAGCTCCACTGTAGCATGCATTTCATGTTGTATGTGCTATAGACAACCAATTATGAGAGTGACTTGATCTAATACACCAAAAGGGATGATTTTGCTTATGCCCTTTGAACCTAGAACTATGTCATGAAGTGGAATGCTTGATGTCGCTACTTTAGCATGTTATATTAGCACCATGATTAATACGGTCTCACAGAGCATGTCTAGGAAAGTGGTCAAGTTTAAATTAATTGACATGAGTGTCTTGTGTAGATTGTTTGACGAGAAGGCATAGCGCTCTTACCCTATGCCTTCTCATCAGGTAGCACACTTCATTTCCTGTATAAGGAGATTGTTTGGATGAGAGATCAGTAGACAAGGAGACAGTTCATGGATATGGTGCCCAATGTGGACAAGTGAGAGATGTTGGAAATTAATGGAATGTCCACATGGGTTGGTAGAGCTAGAATCCAAATTGAGATCAAAGAGTAGGTGAGGTGGTTATTTGATAACTCCCTACTAATTTGGATTGGAATAGAACTTTACTAATATGAGGCAATAAATCTCTCTATACTAGAACTTCCCCTTTCTTTAGGACACCAGTAGAGAAACAATGTTGGCTATAAAAACGTACTTTCATGAACACACTTAGAAAACAGGGAAAAAATTTAGTCTCTCTCTCTCTCTACATTTATTATCTTGAGGGTTACCATCAACAATCCTAGAACATGAAGTTCGAAAATTCTACGTGAGAAAGAAGAGCTCTAGTTTGTGATATCGTGCATTGGACATGCATGGGCTGTAAGACAAGCAGTGAATCCAACCTATAGGAGATCCGCTTGGAGTGAGGTATATCGAATAACCTCATTTTAAAGTACATACCACTGATTAATGGCTAAAGTTGCTCCTTCCTAGCCCAACCATATTCCTAAACATTACATGCAGTACTAAAAACAAAAATCCCAAAACATCTGGACAACAAATCAAAATTCCCAGTAAACGCCCTTCAACATTAGACCCAACATGTCTTTGTAAATGCACCTAAAAAGACCACGAATCTTTACTTTCTAGCTTGTTTGACACATACTGAGGAGCAACAGAGTTCAAATTATACATACGAACATGCAACCATTTAAGATAGTATTCATTAAAAAAAAACATTTAAGATGGTAATATTGAGGCATTTGTAATCTCAGTCAAATGGAACACGATTACATAAACTAAAATGTAACCAAAAGCAAGCATAATAACAAATTAAAGAGAAGGGAAAACCAAGTCCAAGAAGGAAGTTCTGTAAACCAGATTCATTGGCATACCTGACCCATTTCCAGATGAGTGGCGGCGCGATTCAAGATATAGGAAATGTCCTCATCATCCAACTCCATGGCCTTCGTATAGTGCGCAATCGCAGCATCGAAATCCTTCTTCTTATATGCCGCATTGCCCTGCTCCTTCTCCAACTGCGCCTGCGCTTTCCTCTCCTTCGCCTCCTTCTCCTCCTCTGTCAGCTCCATCGTCTCCGGCTCCGATTCCTTCACCGGCTGGGCCTCCGCAGGCCTTTTCCTCTCCGCCGCCGGCGGTGGTGAGGAAGACTCCGCCATGTCCATGTCCTCCGACGTGGGCGTACGGAACTTTACGTTCAGCAAAACCCCAAGCGATTGCATAACCCTCTGGTCCTTGAGATAGAGATTGAGATTGCTAGGGTTTTTCTGGATCTCCTGCATCATTTTCACGAAATCTGGCTGCTGAAGGTAGGCTCTGGTGCTAGAATCGGCGGTGAGCTTGGCCCACATCTCTGGCCCCGAGAACGCGTCGCCGAAGGGGTTTCCCGCCGGCGGCGCGGCGCGGGAACGGGAAGCCGCGGCCTGGGCGTCGGTTAAGCCAGATTTGAGGCCCTGGTTGTTGGGGTCGTACTCGAGGCCCTTCTTATACGATTCAATGGCGTCGTCATGGTGGCCCAAGCCGACGTGGGCGGCGCCAAGCCGGCTGTAGCCCTTGGACCAGTCGGGCTTGAGTTCGACGGTCTTCTCGGCGTCGGCGAGCGCCTCGGAGTATTGGTGGAGAGAGGCGTAAGCGGCGGATCGGTTGGAGTAGAGAACGTGGTTGGTCGGGGCGAGGGCGATGGCGTCCGTGAAGTGGCGGACGGCGGTAGAGAAGTCTCCGGCGGAGAAGGCAGCGTTGCCCTTCGCTTTGGCTTCTTCGGCCATGGAAGGAGTCACAGAAATCGATAACAAAGGGGTTGCGAGTAGAGAGCGTAGGAGGGTTTTGGAAGAAATGGAAAGGGGGCAGTGAGCTTATAAACGAAGTAAAAGGACGGGAGAGTTCTGGCGAGTAGGCGTGAGAGGTGGGGTTCTGGAATCTTCGGTCCGTGCGCGACTTTGAAGGAAGGTCAGGGGAGTTTTTTTTTTTTAACATATACGCACGGGAGGAGGGGGAGTCTTTGTTTAATCGTTTGGATGCGTTTATACTCATCATCGGTTTTTGTCACATATCCTATTTTTATTCTTTTCAGTTTTCACGGTGTTATTTTTCCCTTTTATGATTAATTTGATTGTCATTATTTTATGAAATTCTGGTAGTGTGAGGAGTGAAATGTAATTTAGCGAAATATAAAGTTACTCATATTGATAAGTGTTTCAGCATTACTCAGCAAAATTTTAGCTAAATTTAACTAAAATATTACTTTTTTTCTATTTTAACTATTAATTTTTTAAAAATATTTATATTAGCATTTTAATTATCAATTTTTAATATTTTATTTAAAATTTATTATTTTTATTATTTATGTAGTTTTACAAGGAGGGAGAAGTTTAAATGATATCTAAATAGATGAGAGAGCATGAAATGATTTTTTTTTTATTAATAAAATTATAGATTGTTGAGCTATAGTACTTGTTGCGCACTTAAGCTCTTCAACAAACTCTTATCTAGTTTGTTGTGCCGGATGAAGAGTGATTTTAACGCTATGGCTAAACAAAATAGTAAAAAGGCTACGTTGCAGTTTTTTTTTTTTTTTTTTAAAAAACAAATTATCTCTTCATTGATATAACAATTAAATTAGAGAAAATAATCGTGATGCTAAAGATATAATTTGAAATCTTAACAGCCCAAATATTATTTATGACACACAATAGCTTTTTAGGCCATTACAATACAATATCTATTAAATGTATGAATGAAAAGGCGGGTGGTTAACCACAATAACCGATAACCGCTTTTGAAGGAATTTAGGAAAAAAATTTAACTGCCTATATATATTTAAAAATACATGAAACGACATCGTTTTTGTATTTAAAATATAATATAATATATATATATATATATATATATATAGAAACAATGTTGTATGTAATAGGCTATTATCATATTACCATATAAACGACGTTTCTTTTTTTTTAAAATGTTTGAACTTAAAAAAAAAAAAAAAAAAAAAAAGTGGTTAGGAGTTATTAGGGTTATTAACCGCTAATCATAGAAATAATGTTGTATGTAATAGGCTATTATCATAGGAAAATGCTAGGGGTCTCCCCGTAGGTTCTCATGGCGTTCTCCCAGTCTTATGTATAACATGATTTAAGAAAAAATAAAATTGTAGTGACCTCCATCACCGGTTTTTTTAGGCATTAGCACCAAATTTGTAAGGCATTAGCACCAAAATTGAGGCATTAGCATTAAATTTAAGATGATCAAATCCATTTTTGGTGATATCATCCCTAAATGGTTAATCTTTAATCCTTAGATTTTAGTTTTGAATCCAATAACAAGTTTTAAAGCATTAGAACCTAACTATTAACTCATAAAAATTAATCTGTTAGCAAAAAAACGGTACTACAATTTTATTTTTTCTTAAATCATATTTTACGTAAGACTGAGAAAACGACAGGAGAACACTATGGGGAGCCCTAGCAAACCCCTCATATTACCATATAAACGACGTTTTTTTTTTTTTTTTTTTTTAATGTTTGAACTTTTTAAAAAATTTTAATTTAAAAAAAAAAAAAAAAAAACTGTTAGTGGTTATTAGGGTTATTAACCGCTAATCATAGAAATGATGTTGTATGTAATAGGTTATTATCATATTATCATATAAACGATTTTTTTTTTTTTTTTAAATGTTTGAACTTTTTTTAAAAATAAATTTCTTTAAAAAAAAAAATGGTTAGCGGTTATTAGGGTTATTAACTGTTAATCATAGAAACAATTTTGTATGTAATAGGCTATTATCATATTACCATATAAACGACGTTTTTTTTTTTTTTTATGTTTGAACATTTTTACAAAAATTTTCTTTTTTAAAAAAAAAGTGATTAGTGGTTATTAGGGTTATTAACTACTAATCACTGGTTAACTGCTTAGGTAATTAGCGGATTTTACTAAACTATTAGCACTTTTAGCCAATAATCATTAATCGTAAGTGCATTTTCAATATTAATGAAATGTTACCATCTCAATCAGTTTCAGATCTAAAATACATTTTGATGAATCACATCTATATATGTTGTTAGGTCATTAATTTCTTAGCTTTTTCATCTCTACTACTAGCGCTTTACCAACGCAATCACCTTCGCTGCCTTTACCATAGTGACAATTCTTATTTATTGTAATACTCCGATAAAAATAGCCTTTTATTTAGGAAACACTAGAACGTTTAACAAAAGCCTTGGTAGAGCTGCTTAGACAAGGCCTAAAACCCTTAGAGTTAACCTAAACACACTTTGAGCCTTTAGAACATGGAAGCTAAATGCTGATCCTCAGGTGGCGGATGTACGTTAGGTCTGGCGAACGTACACTTCTGTCTGTAGTGCAGACGTACGCTGGGGGACTATCGGATGTATGCCTTGCAAACCATACCAGCAGACGTATGTGGGACCACCGGACGTACGCTACTTTTTGTATACCCTTTGAATAATACCTGGACGTATGAGACTCTTTTTGGACCCCTGTGCAAGAACCAGCGGACGTACACTAGGGTTACCGGACGTCCGCAGGTCCGACAGAGGGTTGGTGGTGGATTTTCTCTACAAATAGGACACCCCTCCTCTCATTCCTCACGCCTTCTTCCACCCTCTGGTGTGCCCCTAGGCTGCCAGAATCCCTTCCACATTTTTAGAGAGAGTTTGGTGAGGAAGAGTGTTTCCAAGCAAAGTTCCAAGGAGGAGAGGCTATGTCCGTGCTTAGCTTCAAGGTAAGCTCTATTTCTTTTGTAATTAGCACCATGTTATCTTGTGTTTCTGCTTAAGCGAGGGTTTTCAAAGTGTTCATCAAGTTCATCGTAAAAATGATAATGATTTCAAAAAAGTCTTTCAAATCCCATTGTGTTGTAATTTCTTACGTTACATGTGCTCTTTTATTTGCCTAGACGAGGTCTAGAGGTCTAGAAGTGCTATAGGAATAATGCACTGTCCAAATCTTAAAACGGTGTGCTGAATACACTGAGCAGACGTACGCCCTCGAGGTCGGACGTATGATCAGTGGGCAGAACACTAGTTTTGGGTTCCACACGTGTATGCTTTAGCTTAGCCATATTTCTAGGTTTTATGAGGCTTAGAATAACGGTGACTTGTATCCGTTATAACAGGAAATAGCTTGGTCGGACAATTCGCTCAAGTGCGCGAGGTAGGTAAACACTTACACCATTTTTCGTAAAATGTGAGATATGTCAACTGACTGACTACGCGTATGATATGAGCATGCCTATTTTTTGTAATTACTTGGTAACTGTGTTATTAAATAAACTATCAAGATGCATGTAAGACATGATACACCGATACGTGCGGTATAAATAACCATGAGCTTACTATATAAACTGCGTATTATGGTCAAATGTGTGCATTATGTGAGGGCTTTGAATTAATTGGTTTCGTGACCTTGATGCAACCATTCCCAATGGTTCGGTCACTACAGGACGAACGTCATTAGTTGGTGTGGGCTACTCGGGGTTGGACTCGATCGTGCCACTAATGTTACGTACGGTATGTTATGCAATGGTTGGGATACTGACATTGTATTATAAGTGTTGTACATATTTATTGTACTCGTAAGCGTACGAGTCGTGTGCAATATAATGGTGTGCAAGTGCGAGGTCGAACCAACAAGGAATTGTATTCTTGAAAGCAAATTTAAATCTAAACTAATTAAATCCTAATCTAGTTCCAAAAGGGTTTTTAAAATTAAAAGAATAAACATAAAAAAAAAAAAAAGAAGATAAAGTACTAAGGATGTGGAATCCACACTCACCAAATCATAACAACACATACTTCATGTTTATCAATATCAATCCAAAGTTCTCACAAATTAAATCTTATGTATGTTTTACTATGCTTCAAAGAATTAATCAAAACCATCCAATGTATCCATTAATTGTAGAAATCACAAAAAGAATCCAAATTTAATTGAAACACCAAATGTATCCGAAAAACAAATCACAAGGGATATCCAATTTTTAGGCATATAAAACCAAGCAATCAATTATGTGTAATTATCCTAAATCATCAAGTGTATCCTTGAATCACAACAAGATATCCAAGAATCATTCCACAAATTGAAAAGAAGTAAAACAATTAATATATTAAACCATAAAAAACTTACATAAAAGTACTGTTGTTCTTCATAGATGAGACTTCATCCCCAACCTTAGTTGGAGGTTAGCCCGACATAAATATAAATCGTAAACTATAGAAAAACTAAACTAAAGAGAAGCTGTGAATTTTTGTTTCCAAGTTTGTATATTTTTTCTTGAATGCAAAAAGGTCTATTTATAGGCTTAGAGAAGTCGTAGAAGCTCTAGTAAATCTAGATAATTCGGAGGTCAGTCTCCCAGTCAAAATAGAAGTCTGAAATCCGGATAAGATTCGCTCAAATTTGCGTTCTCATATTATGGGACGATTTTGGCATAATAAATGTCCGAATTAGGAAAATGCTATTTCACAATAAATTGTAGCATTTTGAACTAGCTTTCCACTTCCATTTGAATTACCTCAATCTGACATTTGAACAAAAAGTTATGGTCAAAACACTAAAATGTGTGCAGAATCTGAATTTGAATCCAATCCGAATTTATCTCCATTTAGGGAAATTCCGATTTTATCCTTCCTTTGATTTGGTCAAACTTAACCACATCTTCTAGGTCTTCTCAAAGTATGCTTTATTCCAAGACTTTTCAATTTTCTCATTTTAAGATGCAATTTCTCTTCAACAACCTACAATACACTAAAAGACAAATTTAACACAAAGCGTTAGATAACGATACAGCTAAAGAATTAACTAATATAAATTAAGAGGTCCAAATATGCAATATTTAGCTCTTATCAATAGGTCCCTCGAGACAGTATCAACCCTACTGAGAAGGGGTAATATCTTGGGTAGATCATATATGGGAGTTAGGACTCATAAGCATTAGACTTTTTTGCATTAAAACACTTAGGTATTTATTGCTGGTTCTACACCTTAAGCTTTGAAAACCCCAAAACCCGTTAAATGGTGTATTAGCGGAGGTAATGCCTTCTTTCTGGTTATTAATCAAATTTGACGTTTACTCTTATTAACTGGGCTCATGTCATACATAAATGTGAGGTTTACTTACTAAGTCATTAGACTTACGCGATTATTATTCTTTAGATAACCTGATTCACTGCTATGGAAGTGGCAAGAGTGCCACTACATGATTGGTTATGCTTTGCTTATGATTATAGGTTTGTCTTATTCATTAGTAGCTCCATATTCTTACTTGATGGATTATAGTAGATCTCAAATTTATTCACCTTCGCTTGCATTCACTCTGACAGTTTTCTAAGGGTGATTCCCCATTGGGTCACAAGTTGGCTTCAACTGGGTGAATTACCAGTGACTCCATCGGATTAGTCGAGGCTGATTTTGGGGGCGTTACATTTATCCCTAATAATTCCTCTATCATTTGTGTATGATTTGTTCCTTGAAATGAATCATGAGAAAACAAACGATCCACCAAAAACCAATTACGTTATTCTTAAAGATTCGTGAAAACAAAATATAAGAAAACGATTAAAATTACATTTCATAAATTAATAAGAGCCAAATATTACATATTTGGACCCTTTAATTTATATTAGTTAATCATTTAACTGTGTCGTTATCTAATGTTTTGTGTTAGATTTGTATTTAAGCGTTTTGTAGGTTGTTGAAGAGAAACTGCATCTAAGAAAAGAAAATTGCAAAGTCTTGGAATAAATCAAACTTTGAGAAGACGTAGAGGATATGATTAAGTTTAACCAAATCAAGGAAATGATAAATTTGAAATTTCTCTAATTAGAGTCAAATTCGGATTGAATTCAAATTCAGATTCTACACATATCTCAGTATTTTGACCATAACTTTCTGTTCAAATATCAGATTGAGGTGATTCAAATGGCAGTGAAAAGCTAACTCAAAATGCTACAATTTATTGTGAAATAGGATTTTTCTAATTCAGACATTTACTATTCCAAAATAGTTCCACAATATGAGAACGCAAATCTGAACGAATCCTATTCCGATTTCAGACTTCTATTTGGACTGGAAAACTAACCTCCGAATTATCTAGGTTTACTAGGGCTTTTAGAACTTCTCTAAGCCTATAAATAGACCTCTTTCCATTCAATAAAGATAGATAAGTGTGGAAACAAAAATTCACAGCTTTTCTCTTTAGTTTAGTTTAGAATTTATTTTTATGTCGAGCTAATTTTCAACTAAGATTGGGGATGAAGCCTCACCTATGAAGAATAACAGTACTTTCATGTAAGTCTTTGTTGTCCAATTTTATGGTTTAATATTTTAATTGTTTTACTTCTTTTCAATGTGTTGAGCGATTCTTTGATATCTTGTTGTAATTTAAGGATATACTTGATGATTTAAGATAATTTCACATATTTGATTGCTTCATTTTATGTGCTTAAAAATTTGGTATCCCTTATGATTTGTTCTTCGATACATTTGGTGTTTGAATTAAATTTGGATTCCTTTTGTTATTTGTGCAATGAATGGATACATGGGATGGTTTTGATTAATTTTTTAAAGCATAGTAAAACAAACATAAGATTTAATTTGTGAGAACTTCGGATTAATATTGATGAACAAGAAGTATGTTGTTATGATTTGGTGAGTGTGGATTTTGCATCCTTAGTACTTTATTTTTTGTTTTATTTTATTTTATTTATGTTTATATTTTTAATTTTAAAAACCCAAATTCAAAAACCATTTTGGAACTATATTAGGATTTAATTAGTTTAGATATAAAATTGATCTTTCAAAAATATAATTATCTGTAGGTTCGACTTCACACTTGCAATCCATTAAATTATAAACGATTCGTGTACTTGCGAGTTAAATAAATTTGCACAATAAGGTTTTGGTGCCATTGCCGGGGAATTGTTTATTTTTTAAAACAATTTTTGGCTAAATTGATTTTATCTTTCTACTAGTTATAATTAGGATTTCAATTTTTGCAATTTGTTTTATTTTATCCCTGTTTCTTTAAAAAAAAAAAAAAAAAAAGAGTAGAGATTTTTCTTTTCTTTTGTTTTTGTTTTACAGTTGTACCGCAGCACCTTCCACACGCCCCTACTAATGCGATCGATCGCAACTTCTGATTGAGCACACTTGCATGATGACAAGTCAAGCGCACTGCTAACAAATCAGCCGCATTTTCATTTGTACATTGACTCGAGTGCGATTGAGTGCAATTGCAGTACGCTCAAGTGCACTCACAGCAAAGGCAACAACTACAGCAGTTCCGTAGATTTTTGCCAAAAATTTATTTTTGGTACTTTTTGTGGGTTTTTTAATTTTAGTTTTATTTTCTTTTAGTTAGTTAGTTGTTGTTTTTTTTTTTTAGTTCATTTTATTTTATTTAAAAGATGGTTAATGTTTATGTGGGATATTTGCATGTTAAAGAGTGAGGGTGAAGTGTGGATTTTCATTTTAATAATTTTAATAATTTTTCTGCACAACATGTTTCCCCAAGTTATAGGACACCCACTCCTACCAACTATCATAAAAAATTTCACCCACATAAATCATGTTCATATTGCTCAAATCCTTATCATAGTGATAATAATTGTCCATCTTAGGGACAATTTTCTAATTTTTCATATGAGCAAATGAACACCAATTTCTCCAATTCGGGATGTGATTCAAATTCCAATTTTTACAACCCGAACTGGAGCAACTAATATGATTTCTCATAGTCAGCTCATGCTACAGGAAATTATGCTCATCAATTTGATGAAGTGCACCATTCAGACTATCCGCAGTTCGATCATCAAACTCAACGACCTGCTTATCAAGTGCCACAGCTTGCACCTCAGCCTTCACTAGAAGACACACTCAAAGCAGTCATGCAATCAATTGAAAAATTCATGCAGTCAACTAAAAAAAACATGCAAGCATTCATGCAGTCAACTGACAAAAACATGCAATAACTGAAGAATGCCACCATAAACAATACTAGAGACATACAAGGACTCCATCAAGCTATGTCAAGGTTGGAATGACAGATGAATCATCTTGTTGAATTAAATAGAAAAGAGGAAGAAGAGTTTCAAAATCAATTGATGACTGAAAGGCACTACTTGGTGGATGAGGATGAAGTTGTGGATAACGAAGAGGAGCAAGTTGAGCACATTGAGCAAGTTGAGTACATTGAGCGAGTTGAGCACCATGAGAAAAGTGAGCCCCTAACAGATCTTAATCTGCCCAGTGATATGAAAGTGAGTACTAAAGCTCTTGCCTGCATCATTGTCCCTCTTGAGACACATCAAGAGCCCAAAGCTTCATCTCTAGAATGTCTCCAAGAGCCATCTTATGTCAAGATACTCAAGAATCTATACACAAGCGAAAATCTAGGAACCACTTTCCTAAGAAAATCCTTCGAATTAAGCAATTCTACATAAGATAGCGAAATATCCTTCCAGATGAGTATGAAGTTTTGAAGAAGAAGGGGTGGAAGGGATTGGTTGGACATCTGCATGATAGGGGGAAGCGCTGTAAAGTTTTCTCCTCCGGTTTATTTTCTGCACTTCACTCCACAAATTCTTTCTTTTTTATTACATGTTGTTTTTAGTTTTGTTTTTGTTTTTAACAGCAATTAATCTTTTGATGTTTTGTTTCTATGAAAAAATATTGCTGTTAGTTTTGTTGATAGATGTTTTAGTGTTAAAGTTTGGGGGACTTCCTGGCTTTTTCACACCTTGACATTTTCTCACTTCCGGTAATGTATTTCTATACTACACATTGAGGACAATGTGTACTTCAAGTTTGGGGTTATGGAAAAACACTTTCTCTATTTATTTTTGTTTTTATTTGTTTATTTTTATTTGTCTTTTTGTGCAAAAAAATTTGGAAAAAAAAAATTGTGTTATATTTTGTCAAGTTTGAGATAAACTATGACTGTGATTTACATTTTATTGACTTGCTTAAAGAGTTGAACACATCATTATGTCAGTAGAAGTCTAAATCCTTTGACTTATTTTTGGGTAAAAGAGATTTCATTTGTTTTGAGATAAATTTTTATGAGCACAATAGCATGTTTTCTATGAGGTATGATGTTTTAGCTTAAGCTTGTTCCTTTTGAGATTTGTTGGATGACCTATTGATAAATAACCTTGGCTTGCAAGATTTTTTTTTTTTTATATAAAAAAAAAGATCATTTTGAGTTTTTCACTAAGTAACCGGACCTTTTGCCTCATTAAGCATTGAGTGTTTGCGTCAAAATGTGTGAAGTTTAAAGTTGATTAATAGTATGGCTAGCTTGGCTTCGTAGCCTTTTTGGCTTGAGTTGATAAGCCCTTAGGGATGTTTACATTTAGTGCCCTAAAGCCAATTGGCTTGAGAGTCATTGGCTTAATACTCGATACCAGGGTCAATTAGAAAACTTAAGGGAGCTAAGCATTACACATCCTACATAAAAAAAAAAAAAAGAAAAAAGAAAAAAGAAAAAGAAAATATATGTTTATCTTGGCTTGGTTGTTTCATCTGTTTGGGATTCTTACTAATTTGTAGAACTTGCTTTAAGTTTAAATTGAAAGCTTCATGATTATATGCTATTTTCACTTTGCACTTTTTAGAACATATGATGTCTTAATTATCCATTTATGATTTATTTGATTTTGGATGCCCGTTGATTGTGATGATGGCGTTTGTCTTTTTAAGCTTGCTTATGAATAAGAACCATGGTTTATTTCAAACTTCTTTCTTGTTAACAACATAGTCCTGTAATGTTTGTGGGTATCATTCCTGTTAAATCCTCACAAGACTTTAATCATCCAGTAGGGATGCCTATGGGTTTAAACGGCTTGTTACATATGCTAAATGCAATTGTCTTTCCTACGAAAGGGGATTTATGTTATTGCTTTTATTTTTGTTTTGTTTTGCTTAGGGACTAGCAAAATTTAAGTTTGAGGGTGTTTGATAAGAGCCAAATATTATATATTTGGACCCCTTAATTTATATTAGTTAATCCTTTAGCTGTGTTGTTATCTAATGTTTTGTGTTAGATTTGTGTTTAAGTGTTTTGTAGGTTGTTGAAGAGAAACTGCATCTTAAAAGGGAAAATTGCAAAGTCTTGGAATAAAGTAAACTTTGAGAAGACCTAGAGGATATGTTTAAGTTTAACCAAATCAAGGAAATGATACATTCGAAATTTCTCTAATTAGAGTCAAATTCGGATTGGATTCAAATTCAAATTTTGCACACCCTTAGCTTTAACCTAATCACATTTGGATCCTCTAGAGACACACGGCGGACGTATGCTTTTTCAGATGCGAGACGTCGATGGGGACCACCGACGTCACGCTCGCAAATAGCAAATAGTACACCGGACGTATGTGGGACCACCGGATGTATGCTACTTTTTGTATACCCTTTGGGTAATACCTAGGCGTACAAGACACCCTTTGGACCAACGTGCACAGACCACCGAACAAGTACAAATTTAATTGTACTCGCCAATTGCACGAGTCGTTAAGCAGTGTAGCGGGTGTGCAAGTGCGAGGTCGAATCCCACAGAGAATCGGCTTTGTTAAAAACTAATTTTAAAGTGCCTAAACTAATGTTACCTTAACCTAGTCCCAATATCAAATAGTTGGTGTGCAGAAAATAAATACTAAATTAAATGCAATGAAATAAATAAATAAAAACAACTAAAGTCTCTAATCCACCTCACAACAAATTAATTAACATATAAACATGCTTAGTTCATATTTATTAAACATTTATGCTACTAGGCATATTCTGAGCTCTAACACATTGTTCATATTTCCGTTTATCGATGAAGCTCATATGTATATCCTATTGTTGTCACAAATCTTGTCGAACTACTCGAGGCAAACACTATTACAAGAGGTCACAACGGATATTGGTTCGAAGACGAATCATCCGATGTATCTCCAGTTGCAACGAGTGTTGACGTTTGACAATTTGTAAACAACAATCAACACACTTTTGTCACTAAAATGTATTGAAACGAATAAACATAAATCTAAACGACAGAAAATACGAACTAAACATGAATATATATAAATAAATCTATAGTGAAGGGAATAAGAGACTAATTAAAAGTAAAATAAAACATTAAATTAAAGAAATGACGTTAGGAGTATTTACAATGAAGAACAGTGAGGTTTTGGGCCACTAAGGGTGCCTCAAATCGTCTTCCAAGTGTCTTGGTTCGTTTACAAAAGAAAGGGTTTTTAGGGTTTCAGCGCTACTAGGTTAGTTAAGTGCGTTCGAACGCACTCGTGCAAGAATTTCTGCATCAGATGGGCATAAGTGTGTTCGAACGCAAAAACGTGCGTTCGAGCGCACTGCCTTTAGAATTAGCCCTCACATGTGAAATACAAAGTTGTAGATCTTTGAGTTAGCTTTCCAAAGACACCAATATCACCCCAATCGAAGTTCTACAACTCTAGATATGGCCATTTTGGTGGGAGTCATCGGGTGCGAATCATAGCTCGACTCAATTTTGCCACCAAAGCTCCTCGAATTGTTTCAAGCCCCAGAGTTGATGGCGTTAGCCCCAAATGCAACTTAACAACCTGAAAAACACTAAAACACCAAAACTAACCAAAACATTAGAAATTAACAAAGCTAAGAGCTTAACAAACATAAGTTAAAGGGGGATAAATATACAATATTTGACACCGATCAGGGACCACCGGACGTACGCTCTGCAAATAGTACACCGGACGTATGTGGGACCATCGGATGTATGCTACTTTTTGTATACCCTTTGGGTAATACCTGGACGTACGAGACACCCTTTGGACCAACGTGCACAGACCACTGAACGTACGCTAGGGTTGCCAGACGTCCGCTGTTTTGTCAAGGAGTTGGTGGTGGATTTTCTCTATAAATAGCCCGCCCCTCCCCTTCATTCCTCACGCCTTCTTCTTCCTCTGGTATGCCCCTAGGCTGCTAGAACCTCTTCTTGGTGTTTGGAGTGAGAAATCCATGAGGGAGAGTTTCAACGAAGAGTTTCCAAGGAAAGGAGACCATGTCCGTGCTTAGCTTCGGGGTAAGCTCTGTTCCCTTGTTGTTATCACCTTGTTATCTCATGTCTCTGCCCTGATAATGGTTTCAAGTGTTCACTAAATGTTTTCCTAAAAATGGTGATGTTTTCAAAAGGGGTTTTCTCAAAGAATCGAGGTTATGTGATTCCTTACGTTGCATGTTCTATTTTGATAGCTTAGAAAGAGTCTAGAGGTCTATGAAGACCGTTGGAAATGTGCACTGTCCGAACATTAAAATAGTATGTTTAACACACTGAGCGGACGTACGCTCTCGAGGGCGGATGTACGGTCGGTAGGCAGGGCACCTGTTCTTAAGCTTCATACGTGTGCGCTCCAACTTAGCCTTAAGTCTAGGTTTCATAAGACTTAGAATGACGGTGTTTTGTATCCGTTATAACAGGAAATAGCTTTGTCGGAGGATTCATTCGAATGTGCGAGGTAAGTAGACACTTACACACTTTTTCGTAAATCGTGGGATATGTCAGCTGACTAACCATGTATATGATATGAGCATGTTTACTTTCCGTAATTACTCGATAATTGTATGATTAAATGAACCACCAAGATGCATCATAAGGCATGGTACGCCGGTACGTGAGGTACGAACGGCCATGGGCTTATTATATGGACTACGTATTATGGTCAAATGTGTGTGTTATGTGAGGGCTGTGGATCCATTGGTTTGTGACCTTGATGCAACCATTTCCAATGGTTCGGTCACTACAGGACGGACGTCATTAGTTGGTGTGGGCCACTCGGGGTCGGGCCCGATCGTGCCACTAATGTTATGTACGGTATGTTATGCAATGGCTGGGGCACTGACATTGTATTATAGGTCTCTTGGGACAGCATCAACCCTGCTGAGAAGGGGTAATATCTCGGGTAGACCATGTATGTGAGTTATGACCTATAAGGCATTATCCTTTTCTGCAGCAAAACAATTATGCAGTTACACCATAGAGCTTTAAAAACCTTAAAACCTATTAGATGGTGTATTAGTGGAGATAATGCCCTCTTTTGGTTTATACTCAAATTGCACGTTTATTGTTATTAATTGGGCTCATGTCATAACTACGTGTGAGGTCTACTTACTAAGTCATTAGACTTACACGGCTATTATCATTCCTTAGGTAACCCAATTCACTGTTACGAAGGTGACTAGAGTTGCTATCGCCTGATCGAATGTGCACTATCTATAGCTACAGGTTTGTTTTAATCGGCTAGTAGCTCCATGTTCTTACTTGATGAATTGTAGTACTCTCAAATTTATTCACCTTCCTTGCATTACTCTGACAAGTTTTTACAAGGGCGATTACCTGTTTGACCACTCGTTGGTTCAACTTGGTGAATTGCCAGTGACTCCACCGGATTAGCCAAGGCTAATTTTGGGGGCGTTATAGTATGTTATTCAAAGACATTCAGATTGTCTTATGGTATCAAAGCATATGGTTTTGCCGACCGTAGCTGTAAATCTGAGCATAGGCTGTAGTAATTAGGAATGATCTTTAAAGAACTGGAGCCTAGGATAGGTTGAGATACCTTGTTTGCGGGTGTAGGCCATCGTAACGGCCTATTTAATTGTTTGACTTGGGATGAACGGGGTCGCCTATTCCTTGTTACAAGCACTTGATCTTGCTTCATACCCAAATGCGTGATGGTTGTAGATGCTTCCCAACTGTTCGAGAGTGGCCAGCTAAGTTCGGGCCCTACACACTTGGATACCAACCTCGCTCTGGTAAACACAGAGATTCAACCCAAGCTGACGAGGGGCCGGAACCTTTGCTTAAGCCTAGTGAAGAGAAGGAGACGCGTATAACAACTAAGAGGAGGACAGCCATTCCTAAGCGTCGCAGTATCTCTACGATACGAGATTTTCCACCCATCCCCGGAAGGTTTAACCCGTACCTCAATAATGAAGCAGCAATGCACTCAACCCACTGATTTTGGACGAATACACCCAGTGGGAACAAGAGGAAATTCGACTGCTAAAGATGGGAGCATTACCCAAAGGATCTGACCGTCAGAGGACTGCGTTTCTTTCCAGCATAGACAAGGATTATGAGGCACTAGTTAAGGATGAGGAAGACCCATCCGAAGACTCATCTAAGGAGTAGTAGGTCTTAGGGTAGTAACCACTAAGTGTTAGATAACTAGGTTTTTTCCTCACCCTTAGCAGTGGTGAGTTTTGGTGTCTAGACAACTGGGGTTGGTTGTAGTGCACAAAGAGGATTTTCACTGTACCCTGAATTTTAGAAATAAAATTGTTTTGACTTACCTTGTTGTTTCTTGCAAACTTTCCAAGAAGCTTTCACAAAAAAAAAAAATCTTTTTTAGGGTTAAGCGGATGTACACTCCCGATGCCGGCCGTACGCCATTAACCCAGCGTTTTATAAAAACGGCCGAACGTCCTTAAACTCTATTCATTTGGTTTTTCTCTCGTTTTCTCTCCACCCAAACACTTTGAAAGAGACTTTCGGCCAAGTCTCTCAAGGTTTTAAAGATTTCCCACCTCATTTTCAAGATTTAATCAAGGTATGAGGATTTCTTTCAAATTTTTCAAGATTTTGCAATTTTAGGGTTTTGTTTAAATCTTGATTTTTCCTTGCACATTTTGCATTTAGCTGGCTTGGTTGTGTATGCATTTCATTTTTTGAAATCACTATTCGGATTTTGGAAATTTTCCCCTAATTCAAATTTTGAATTTGATTGATCTCTTCATGCAATTGATGCATGAAGCAAAGCCTAAACCCTTTCATGGTGGCCTAGGAACAAAACCGAATCACCATCTTGCCCGAATTTGACCAAAAAAAAATTTTTTTGGGTCAAAACCCTAGTTTTAGAATTGGGGGTTTTCGGATTTTTGCCAATCTTGTGGATTCTTGGGGTCATTTGGACCACTTGAAGCCCAAAACTTGTATTTTGAAACTTGATCTACAATTTGGACCGTTCTAATTTGAATTTTTGTCCAAGTCCGAAATTACCGAATTGCCCTTCATACACAAGGGGTAGGATTTTTGCCTTAAATCTAAGCAAACCTTTTACGAGATCCTTGGAACCCAGCAATGACATGTTCAATGGCTTTTCTCATTGCTTTTGAGAATGAGCCAAAAACCAATATACCAATTTCGACCGACCCAAAACCGTGGTTCTTGAATTTAGGGATTTTTGCCTAAATTCGGGATCTTGCCATTTTCTGATTATCATGGGTCATTTGGACCAGTTAAGACCCAGTGGTCGAAATAGAAACACCGCTTCATGATTCCCACCCTTGAACCGAAATTTTGTTCAAATTTGTGAATTTACCAAAGTACCATTTACCCCCCAAGGAACAGGGATTTTACCCTAATTTGACCTCGTAAACCTAGAAGCGTGAGTCTACGCAATTGTGGGACGTGAATCTCTTCCAAGGACTCAAGTTGTCAATCCGGTCCCTGAAAATTCTGTCCTAATCTCACAACTTCTGAATTGCCCTTCTTCTCATAAAAGGGGTATTCTCGTCTTTTACCACCTAAACCAAATCCATTGAATGATCAGCATGGAATCCAATATCACCTAGAAAATCGTAACCCTTTCTATTTTCAAATTACCTTAACCTAACACGTCTTTCTTCTCGTCGGAGGAACGATGTTGATTCTTCCGACTTATCCAACCCTAATCCTTGAAAGAAGCTTCATAACTAATCAAGTCTCGGGTATTTTAACAAATCCCAAGATGCCTTAATTTTTCGACAAAGCCATCTGATTCGGATCCACCAACATGAGTCTATTCTTTCATACCTGCATTTTAAGGCATATAGAATTATGACCTTGCATGGGTAGGATTTTGCATGGGAATTCTGCATTTTGTTGATAGGGATTTTTCGTGCAGGATGATGGTGCGCACACGTGCCAGCGAGGCCGCTTCTTCTTCAGTCGCACGCTAGCGATGGCGTCAGACACCCTTACAGGAGGCATAGGACCCTGAGTCTGAGCCGGAGATTGCCATGGATGTTGACACTGAGAGTGACGACACTGTCGGAGGTAGGCCAGTCCCTGGTGAGTCGATTCGTGAGGGTAGCACCACCACGAACAGGGACGATGGCGACTTAGTATATGACCACACCCATTTTTGGAGGGATAAGGTTAGGCGCCGATACACTCGCTACTACCATGGACACCGGATCATCATTGAGAGGGGAGCTGCTATAGAGGAGTTTGATGAGCACGCGCCCAGAGTACGGGCAGTGCTGGACGCGCAGGGGTGGACTAGCATGGCAGAGGATCACCGCCCTGCAGTAGAGGCCATAGTGTGGGAGTTCTACGCAAACCTCCACTAGAGGCGCGGTAACTCGTTCCGTACATGGCTCAGGGGGAGGGTGATAGAGGTGACCCCTACACTCATCAGCGAGATCACCGGAGCACCTCGTGTTTGTGACCTGGTTTACCCTTACTCGGTTGATCATCTCCCTGCTAGAGCTGACCTAGTGGCATGTTTTGCTGAGGGGCGCCTCACTAGATGGAGCTAGAAGGGGAGGGTAGCTTCTAGATGAGCGACTTCAGCAACGACGTCCGTTGCATCTACCACATCCTGGCCAACAGAGTACTCCCAGTCATCAACCACACGATGATCACTATAGAGAGGGCACGCTGCCTATATGCTATGCTGACTGAGGCTCCTATCGACTACGGTTCCGTGGTCACTACCACCATGATGTCTATCCGACTTTTGGACAAGGGTTTTGCATTACCATACGGAGCCCTGATTACCTGGATCGCGGAGCACACTGGGGTAGACATGACAGGATTGAGGGAGATCCAGCCATAGAAGGGAGCCATAGGCGTACGCTTCCTCAACGCGAGCCAGGCACACTTGCGGGAGGTAGAGCAGGAGTCGAGGGCACGGACGCAAAGGCCAGCTAGAGTTGGCAGAGCACCAGTTGGGATAGAGGAGCGCTTAGATCATCTCGAGACACAGATTCGCGGAACAGGAGGATCTACAATGAGCCCTTGAGCATCTGGTGAGCGAGCCGATGATCATGCCAGAGCCGATGATTGTGCCGTCCTAGACCGGCTATGCGAGCATCTCATGGGGCCATTGGATGTCAGAGATTATGGCATCCCTAGCTCCAGTTTCAGTAGAGGACGAGGGAGCCCTGGTGCGAGGGGGAGACCTAGTGCCCGTGGGAGCCCTGGTACAAGGGGGAGCCCGAGTGTGAGAGGGACACCGGTGCGAGAGTCTGTTGAGTTGACTTCGAGGAGACGACCCCGCCTTTAGTTAGTGTTGCTTGTTTATCTTTTTGGTTAAGCCCACTGCAGTGGTGGCAATTTTGGATGTATCCTGCTACAGCTTAAGTCCACCACTTTTAAGGTGACAATGTTGTATTGTATATATTCATGACTGTTATGCTTAATGATTGATGTGATGACTGCTGACCTGCTTTATTTTTAAAGCTGCAGAGTGTGGTTTAGTACGTTTTCCTTGTCATTTATGAACTGCAAAGTTTTTATCTGCTTTTGAGTTTCAAAAATTTTCCTTTCAAATGGACATGTTGCCTTGATTTAGGGAGCTCTAAATTTTGAGGACGAAATTTCTATAAGGGGGGAGAGTGTAGTACCCCGATAAAGGTAACCGTTTTATTTAGGAAGATTCCTTTTAATTAAATAATTAGCCCGAACCTTTAGTAGAGCCGCTTAGGCGAAAGCCTAAGACCCTTAGCTTTAACCTAATCACATTTGCATTCTTTAGGAATAGAAGCTTAACATTGACCCACAGGGGGCGGACGTACGCTAGGTCTAGTGGACGTACGCTTCTATCTGTAGTGCGGACGTATGATGGGGGACCTCCAGACGTATGCTCTGTAAATAGTACATCGGACGTATGTGGGACCACCGGACGTACGCTACTTTTTGTATACCCTTTGGGTAATACCTGGATGTACGAGACACCCTTTGGACCAACGTGCACAGACCACCAGAAGTACGCTAGGGTTGCCGGACGTCTGCTACTCTGTCAGAGAGTTGGTGGCGGATTTTCTCTATAAATAGCCTGCCCCTCCCCTTCATTCCTCACGCCTTCTTTTTCCTCTGGTATGCCCCTAGGCTGCCAGAACCTCTTCTTGGTGTTTGGAGTGAGAAATCCGTGAGGGAGAGTTTCAACGAAGAGTTTCCAAGGAAAGGAGACCATGTTCGTGCTTAACTTCAGGGTAAGCTCTATTCCCTTGTTGTTATCACCTTGTTATCTCATGTTTTGCCTTGATAATGGTTTCAAGTGTTCATTAAACGTTTTCCTAAAAATGGTGATGTTTTCAAAAGGGGTTTTCTCAAAGAATCGAGGTTCTATGATTCCTTACGTTGCATGTTCTATTTTGATAGCTTAGAAAGAGTCTAGAGGTCTGTGAAGATCGTTGGAAATGTGCATTGTCCGAACCTTAAAACAGTATGCTTAACACACTGAGTGGACGTACGCTCTCGAGGGCGGATGTACGGTCGGTAGGCAGGGCACCCGTTCTTAAGCTTCATATGTATACGCTCCAACTTAGCCTTAAGTCTAAGTTTCATAAGACTTAGAATGACGGTGTTTTGTATCCATTATAATAGGAAATAGCTTTGTCGGAGGATTCACTCGAATGTGTGAGGTAAGTAGACACTTACACCTTTTTTCGTAAACCGTGGGATATGTCAGCTGACTGACCATGTGTATGATATAAGCATGTTTACTTTCCGTAATTACTCGGTAATTGTATGATTAAATGAACCACCAAGATGCATCATAAGACATGGTATGCTGGTACGTGCGGTATGAACGGCCATGGGCTTATTATATGGACTACGTATTATGGTCAAATGTGTGTGTTATGTGAGGGTTGTGGATCCATTGGTTTTGTGACCTTGATGCAACCATTCCCAATGGTTCGGTTACTAAAGGACGGATGTCATTAGTTGGTGTGGGCCACTTAGGATCGGATCCGATCGTACCACTAATTTTACGTACGGTATGTTATGCAATGGCTGGGGTACTGGCATTGTATTATAGGTCCTTCGGAACAGCATCAACCCTGCTGAGAAGGGGTAATATCTCGGGTAGACCATATATGTGAGTTATGACCTACAAGGCATTATTTTTTTCTACATCAAAACAATTAGGCAGTTATCGCTGGTTCTACACCATAGAGCTTTAAAAATCTTAAAACCTATGAGATGGTGTATTAGCGGAGATAATGCCCTCTTTTGGTTTATACTCAAATTGCACGTTTACTGTTATTAATTGGGCTCATGTCATAACTACGTGTGGGGTCTACTTACTAAGTCATTAGACTTACGCGACTATTATTATTCCTTAGGTAACCCAATTCACTGTTACGAAGGTGGCTAGAGTTGCTATCGCCTGACCGACTGTGCACTATCTATAGCTACAGGTTTGTTTTAATCGTCTAGTAGCTCCGTGTTCTTACTTGATGAATTGTAGTACTCTCAGATTTATTCACCTTCCTTGCATTACTTTGACAAGTTTTTACAAGGGCGATTACTTGTTTGACCACTCGTTGGTTCACCTGGGTGAATTGCCAGTGACTCCACCGGATTAGCCAAGACTAATTTTGGGGGCGTTACAGTATGTTATTCAAAGACATTCAGATTGTCTTATCCACTGCCCCTACAATATGGTGTGACAATGTAGGTGCCCTAGCATTGGCAGCAAATCCGGTCTATCATGTTCGAACTAAGCACATCGAGGTAGACTACCATTTTGTTCATGAAAATGTACTCAATCAAGATATCATCATCAAATTTATATCCACTAATGATCAAGTTGCTGATGTGTTTACAAAAGGATTAGGCTTAGCTCGATTCCTCTATCTTCGTCTCAAGCTCATGGTGATTCCATCCCCCATGAGCTTGCGGGGGGCTGTTAGAGAGAATATAGCCATTGCAAAAAATCTAGCTAGTAATTCTCCATACTATACAAAAGGAAATCATGATCATAATCTCCAATATTCTGCAGCTGTTGAAATTGTGGAATCCAATCGTGATGCTCAAGCTATAGCCAAGGCAATAAACTATAATGGGCAAGAACCATCTCAATCACCCAAATCTTGTTCATCAGCCAACCTTGATAGAAGGCGTACAAGGAAAGGCTTGCCACAATATGTATCAATCAATCTTGCATGTGATGCAACCTAGTCTCCTCTCAAAGACAATAAAGAAGATCAAGCCTTACAAGGAAACATAGATTTTATGCATGACTGTAGCAGAATCAATTTGTAATTAATTGTTTATTTCCTCTTTGTTTTTAGTTGAGAAACATGTGCATATAATGCTGTATGCATTTTGTGTAAAACATCAAGTTTTGGAATATAACTTTATTTCAATATTTTCAAATACTTCATTATCACCTACACTCTTATGACAACCAGAGTTACGTAGTAGAACCTATTTTCATAAAAAAAAATGCACCCTAGTGTTACAGGCTCATTAATTGAAATAGATAACTATCATCATGCCATATCCCATATAAAAAGTATAAAATGTTTAACATAAATAAATAGTAAACAAACTTTCAACAATCTTACCAATTCGACTATGGAATAAATTTGATGTTTTAAACTATGGTAGGATTATAAATAGAAATTAGGAAAAAATACACATATTGATGTACAAATTTAATTGTAATCACAAGCGCACAAATCATCTGCAATATAGTGTGTGTGCAAGTGAGAGGTCGAATCCACAGGGAATTGCGTTGTGAAAATCAATTTTTATCTAAATCAATTCTATCTTAACCTAATTCCAAATTTGTAAGAAAAACATAAAATAAATATAACTAAATTTAAATCAAATGATAAAAGATTAAGGTTTTTGGAATCCACCTCACCAAATCTAAATACACATTCTCATGCTTAGTTTATACATCCGACAGACAATTAAACCTTATGCATGTTCTATTGTTCATATTAAAAGATTCAATGATCCATCCATATAACAAAAAACAATGTATATCCAATTTAGTTCAAAAGATCCAATGTATCCATACTTTGCACAAAAGACAATGGATATCCAAAGTAAATTAAAAGATACAATGTATCTATCAGATGAAACACAATGAATATCCAACTTCAGCACAATCAAATACAATTTTTGTCACATAATTGAATTGAAATGAACACACATTACATTAAGGTCAGAATTGTACGAACAAAACATGAAAACATAAAACTGATCAATGGCGAGGCTTCATCTTCAACCTTAGTTGAAGAATTAGCCTCTCATGATAAAATGAATTATAAAGAAACAGGTCGTACCAAAAATAAGTACTCGTCAATTGCATGAATCGTTTTGCAGTGTAGCGGGTGTGCAAGTGCGAGGTCGAACCCACAGAGAATCGGGTTTGTGTAAAACTAATTTAAAATGCCTAAATTAATCCTATCTTAACCTAGTTCCAATTATCAACTAGGTAGTGTGTGTAAAATATAAACTAAATTAAATGCAATAAAACAAATAAATAAAAAGCCTAAGGTTTAGAATTCACCTCACCATATTGAAATACACAACTAATTTCTACATCTGTCTATCGATTATAAGCGATACATGACCTAATGTCACGCTAGTTCATGCATCCTTATGACCTATGCATGTCCTATCATGCCTATTGAAATACTCAAAGTATCCGTCTATTTGACAAAAGACAAAACATGAACAGTTTAGGTCCAAAGGATCCAATGTGAATGTGATTTAACTCAAACTACAATGGATAAATGAACGTAACGATGAAATGTATCCATCGGACTAAATGCTATGAATAAACAACTACGGCACAATCAATACAATCTTCTCACAAAATTGACATGAAACGAACACACATGACAAATAATAAACAGATTAACATAAAAACTAATTATAAAAGTATAAAATTAAATCCATGGGGAGGCTTTATCTTCACCCTTAGTTGAAGATTAGCCTCCCATGCTAAAGGGAGACACAATCCACAAGAAATAAAACAATAAATTAAAGAAACGACATTTAGGAGTGTTTACAATGAAGAACATGGAGGTTTAGGCCACTGAGGGTGCCTCAAAATGTTTCCCAAGCGTGAGAATAAAATGAAAACAACAAGGTTCTATTTATAAGCAAAATTAAGTGTGCTGCCAGGTCAAGGGTGTGCTCGATCGCATGAGGTGTGCTCGATCGCAAGCTCGCATGCATTCGATCGTATGCTGTGCGTTCGAGCGCACTGCGTTTCATCACGAGGAATGCAATCGATTGCAGATAACTGCTCTGAAATCTCATGGTACAAGTGAGTTAGCAATAGCGGCTAGGGCGACGCGGACTTCACGGGTTGACGAGGCATGCGCTCAATCGCGCCCCTTGGGCTCGAGCGCAGTGTGCTCGATCGCACCAGGTGTGCTCGATTGCATTGGCAAGGGCCAAGATTCCATCTTTACTCAATTCCACCCCTTTTGAACCACAATTTGCACCAAGGACTTACAGCACACTAAAATACTAAAACAACACAAAACATAAGGTATTAACAAAACTAAGAGCCTAACAAACATAAGTTAAGGGGGGTCCAATATACAATATTTGACACCGATCAACTACCGTCAAACTTACATTTTGCTAGTCATTTAGCAAAACAAAAATGAAAACACAATGAAAATAAGAAACATAAATCCGCTTTCGTGGGAGAAACAGTTGCATTTAGCATATGCAACAAACCTTTTAAACCCCTAGGCATCCCCATTGGACAAGTGAAGTCTCGTGAGGGTTTTCTAGGAATGACACCCACAAACAATTATTTGGTACTATGTTATTAATGGACAAAGCCCTTCCCACAAACACATGGTTCATACATCATTAGCAAATTTAACATGTTGAACATACAAACCATATCATCCAGGCATCCAAACATCATTTCACTTAAGGTTAGAAAATTGAGACAACACATGCTTCATATCGTGCAAAGTGTACTAACCCAAGATCATGGGGTTTCAATTATTCTCAAAAGACGTGTATCCCAAAATTCATAGGAAAAACAATGTGATAAATACAACCAAGGCTTGCATTGAAAGATGCAAATTTTTGTGTGTAGGCTATGCAATGCTTGACTCCCTTAATCTTCTAAATGACCTATGTAACGAGTGTTGGGCCAGTGACTTCCAAACCAAGCAGTTTTAGGGCACTAGATGTAGAGACATCCCTAAGGGCTTAATTACTCAAGTCAAAAGAGCTACAAAACCTAAACTATCCATACAATTACTTAGCTGGAATTTCTCATCTTTTAACTCGAACACTTATTGCTTGGTAAGGCAAGAGGTTTGGTTACTCAATGAAAAGCTCACTTTATTATGATTTTTTTTTTAATTTTAATTTTATTTTTATTAAAGCCAAGGTTTTCATCATCACATCGCAAAAACTTAAAAATCTCAAGAAACACACTTCAATGTCCAATCTCATACCTCACAGACCCTAATGCTAGTGTACATGTGAAACAAGTGGAGTCTCTCTAATCCAACACATGAATCAAAAACTGGGATTTCTAATGATAGGCAATGTTCACACATGTTAAACACACCAATGACATGCAATCCATGGTTACGATGTAAGTTGTGCCCAAATAACAACATAACAACAAATAAAAAGAAAAAAAAATTTATATACAGACAAAAACAAATATATATATATATATAGACATAAATAAACAAAACAACAAATAAAACAAACAAAACAGACAGACAAAGTGTTTGTCCACACTCCTAAACTTAAATGACACATTGTCCCCAATGTGACAAGAAATACAATATAGTGGGATGAGGAACCGAGATATGCAAAGGCCAAGGCATCCCTCGAACTTGAACATCAGAACACCTGTAAAAAACTAACTGCAATCTTTTTCTCAAGCACAAATATCAAAAGGTTAATTGTTGTTAAAAACAAAACAAAATAAAATAAAATAAAATAAAAATAAAAATAACAAAAAGAAAATAAATCAAAAATGCAGTGCGGAAAAAAAAAATACCGCACCTTCCCTGCTCATATGGGTGTCTAATCAATCCCTTCCATCCTTGCTTCTTTAGAATATGATACCCCTCTGGAAGGATGTTCTGCCATCTTATGTAGCCTAATAGCTTGCTTCAAAATATTTTCTTGGTATACCTATTCCTATATTTGCACCTTTTTGTGCATGATACCGTGAAAATCTCTACATAATATGGCTCTTCGAGACATTGGAAAGATGAAGCTTGATGTGTCTCGAGAGGGATTGTGATTAAGGAGTGAACTTTAGTACTCACTTCCTTGTCATTGGACCAATTTGAAATTGACGGGGGATCAATCTGCTCCTGGTTCTCTTCTTCTCCATTTTCAGTCCTCATTTTAGGAGTGGGATCCAATAAGGCCTTAGCTTGCTCATGTAACATGTCAAGATCTAAATCAAACTCAAATTAAGCAAAACTCTCTTCCAAAGGATCCTCTAGACTTGGCTCTCTAAACATCACAGCTTGCCTGAGGAACTCGTCACAATCCAAATTACATTCAACTTGATCGAAACGCTCTCCTAATGGATCCTCAAGACTTGGCTCACTAAAAGTATCAGCATGATCAAGTAGCTTGTCTAGGTCTAGGTCATCTCCTAATTGGTCAAAGCGTTCTTCCAACGGATCCTCAAGGCTTGGCTCACAAAAAATCTCCTCTACAACTTCCTCACTCTCAAATGTGGTGGTGGCTTGGACATGCTCATGATGATGATCACTGGCGTAATCCTCATCAATCATGTACTGCCCTCTCACCATCTCCTGACTTTGAAGTTCCTCTTCCTCAATTATGTTGAATTCAACAACTAGATGACCGAGCTGCCCTTCCACCCTTGCAATTGCTTCAGTGTTTGCTATAGTGGCATCTGTGATTTCTTGCAAAGATTGGCCAGTTAGTTGAATGAATTCCTTGAGAGTTTCTTCCAATGAAGATTGTTTAGGAGGATAGTCGTATGATGAAGGAACGGAAAATGGATTATTGGACTGCGGATATTCAGGATAGTGCAATCTATCAGATTGCAGATTAAAATTTCTCGTAGCATGAGCATGCCACGAGAGATCAAAATGGTTGCTCTAGTTTGGGTTATAAAAATTTGAATCTGATTCAAACCCAGGGCTAGAGAAACTAGTGTTCATTTGCTCATGTGGAAAATTAGAAATTTGTCCCCAATGTGGACAATCACCTAAACTATGGTAAGGGCTAGAGCAGTGTGAACATGGTTCATATGGATGAAAATTGGTAGGATTTGGCGTCCTAAAACTAGGGGAAACATCAAATTTATCGAACGGAAAACTCATGCTTCACCCAAACAGTTTAATATGCAAATTCCCACATGAATCAATAACAAGTAACAAAAATAAAATAAAATAAACAATAACTAATAAAAATAAATTAAACAAATAACTAATCTATAAACTAACAGAACAATAAACTCATTAAACAATTAAAAACAAAAATAAACTAATAAAAACTAACAACAGCAAGTAAATAAATAAAAATAGGCAGAAAAAATAAATAAATAAAGACAAACTAAAAATTAAACAAAAAAAAATTGAAAACTGAACGCATACACTACCTCAGGTATGTTGGTGCAGTCAGCAGAGATGTGCTCGAGCGCAGGAAAATGGGATCGATCGCAAACAGCTCAATATAGCAGTCTCTGCAAGTGCGCTCAATCGGAACAGAGTGTGATCGAGCGTAGCATTGCATTGCTGTTTAATCAGCAAGATGCGCTTGCACGCAACTACGTATCAAGCGAGCACAGGTACGCGAACAGGCTGGAATAGGCTTAAGTGCATTCGATTGCAACAGGGATGCGATCGATCGCACTATTAGTGCCTGATTTTCCAGAAATCTAAAAAAACTAAGAAAAACAGCCAAACACTAATATTTTTAGATTTTTTTTATACAAAAGCACGAAATAAATAAAATAAATGCTAAAATTAAAATAACTAGTAGAAAGATAAAATTACTCTAAGCATAAAATCAATTCAAACAAAACACTTACTCCCCAGCAACGGCACCAAAATTTGGTTGTACCAAAAATAAGTACTCGTCAATTGCACGAATCATTTTGCAGTGTAGCGGGTGTGCAAGTGTGAGATCGAACCCACAGAGAATCGGGTTTGTGTAAAACTAATTTAAAATGCCTTAATTAATCCTATCTTAACCTAGTTCCAAATATCAAATAGGTAGCGTGCGTAAAATATAAACTAAAATAAATGCAATAAAACAAATAAATAAAAAGCCTAAGGTCTAGAATCCACCTCATCATATTGAAATGCACAACTAATTTCTACATCCGTCTATCAATTAAAAGCGATGCATGACCTAGTGTCACGCTAGTTCATGCATCCTTACGACCTATGCGTGTCCTATCATGCCTATTGAAATACTCAAAGTATCTGTCTATTTGACAAAAGACAAAACATGAACGGTTTAGGTCCAAAGGATCCAATGTGAATGTGATTTAACTCAAACTACAATGGATAAATGAACGTAACCCAATTGATGAAATGTATCCATCGTACTAAATGCTATGAATAAACAACTACGGCACAATCAATAACTCAAACTACAATGGATAAATGAACGTAACCCAATTGATGAAATGTATCCATCGTACTAAATGCTATGAATAAACAACTACGGCACAATCAATACAATCTTCTCACAAAATTGACATGAAACGAACACACATGACAAATAATAAATGGATTAACGTAAAAACTAATTATGAAAGCATAAAATTAAATCCATAGTGAGGCTTCATCTTCAACTTTAATTGAAGATTAGCCTCCCATACTAAAGGGAGACACAATCCACAAGAAATAAAACAATAAATTAAAGAAACGACGTTTAGGAGTTTTTACAGTGAAGAACATGAAGGTTTAGGCCACTGAGGGCGCCTCAAAATGTCTCCCAAGCGTGAGAATAAAATGAAAACCACAAGGTTCTATTTATAAGCAAAATTAAGTGTGCTGCTAGGTCAGGGGTGCGCTCAATCGCATGAGGTGTGCTTGATTGCAGGCTCGCATGCGTTTGATCGTATGTTGTGCGTTCGACCGCACTGCGTTCGATTGCGAGGAATGCGATTGATCGTAGATAACTACTATAAAATCCCACGGGGCAAGCGAGTTAGAGATGGCGGCTAGGGTGACGGGGACTTCACGGGCTGATGAGACATGTGCTCGATCGCGCCCTTTGGGCTCAATTGCACCAGGTGCGCTCGATTGCATCGGTAGGGGCCAAGATTTCATCTTTGCTCAATTCCACCTCTTTTGAACCAAAATTTGCACCAAGGACCTTCAACACACTAAAACACTAAAACAACACAAAACATATGATATTAACAAAACTAAGAGCCTAACAAACATAAGTTAAGGGGTGTCTAATATACAATATTTGACACCGATCAGAAACTAATTAAATTCATTAAAATTAAAATACTTACAAAAGAATTGGAGTTTAAAGCTCCAAAAACCCAAAAAAACACGAAAACAAACCAAGAACGTCACCCCGGCGTGTCTCCATCCATTTACAATGACAAAATTTGATATTTATAAGCTAATTTTAAGGTTTCAGTGTTGCCACATCAGCCGAGTGCACTTGATTGCACTTGAGCATGAAATTTCCACATTTGAGGGGTACGAGTGTGCTCGATCGCACTATATGTTGGCTTAAGCACACTACCTTTAGATTTAGCCAATTCTTGTGAAATATGATTTTGTAGATCTTTAAGTTTGGTTTCCAATGACACCAAGAACGCTCCAATCGGAGTTTTACAACTCTAAATATGTTCTTTTTGGTGGGACTCATCGGGTGTGAATCATCGCTCGACCCAAATTTACTGCCAATGCTCCCCAAACTGTTTTAAGCCTCAAAATTAATGGAATTAACCACATATGTACCTTAGCAACCTACAAAACATTAAAACACCAAAATTAAGCAAAAACATCAGAAAATAACAAAACTTAGGTTTTAACAAATAAAAATTAAGGGGCTCAAATATGCAATATTTGGCACTTCTCACATATCCTCCTTAAACTATCACTTTATTGTCAATGTTTCCTTCAAACTACTAATTGTATCAATGTCCCCCATAAACTACCAAAAAAATCAATGTCCCGTTTCCAAGGCCACCAAAAAGAAAAAGATGATTCTAACAAATTTTCAATAAGACAAAAATATTCATATAAATTCTAAAAATAAAAAATAAAAAAGATCCATTGGGATTTGGGGAAAATGCCCAAATCCAAAATTTTGCTTTTAAATTTCTTGGTTGATTCTTCTTGTTTGTTGGCATGAATTGGATCCTAATGTTGTTGATCATTACACATAAATCCGACACTTCAGTCCATTGGCCCGAGACCCAATAACACGGGGGAGAGCCCAGTATGTTCATATAGGCCTACCAAGACAGAGGTCAATATGGGAAGTATTGTGCAAATTTATTTAACTCACAAGTGCACGAATCGTTTATAGTGTAATGGATTGCAAGTGCGAGGTCAAAGCTACAGGCAATTGTATTCTTGAAAGCAAATTTAAATCTAAACTAATTAAATCCTAATCTAGTTCCAAAAGGGTTTTAAATTTTGGTTTTGAAAACTAAAAAACAAAACATAAAATAAATAACTAAATAGATAAGGGTACTAAGGTTTGGGAATTCATACTCACTGCATCATATCAACATACTCTATGCTCATCAATATCAATCCAAAGTTCTCACAATTAAAATCTTAGATATGTTTTACTACGTTTCAAAGAATTAATCAAAACCATCTCTTGTATCCATTCATTGATCAAATCACTAAAGGAATCCAACTTCAATTGAAACACCAAATGTATCCGTAGAACAAATCACAAGGGATATCCAATTTTTATGAGTTACAAACCAAGCAATCAATCATATGAAATTATCTCAAATCATCACATGTATCCTTGAATCACAAGAGATATCCAAGAATCACTCCACATAATTGATTAGAAGAAAACAATTGAAATAATAAACTCTATAAAATCATATCAATAAAACCTTTTGTAATACCTCTTGGTCCCCAAGAGGTAGTTCAATCGGTTGTGAACCACGCCATATAAAGCGGAGGTCACTAGCTCGAATCCCCCATTCCCATACCCTTGTGTGGATATGTTAAAAAAAAAAAAAAAAACTTACATAACAACAATGTTGTTCTTCAATGGTGATGCTTCACCCCCAACCTTAGTTGGGGATTTAGCTCCACATGAATATGAAAACTAAAACCTAAACCTAAACCTAACAACAAACTAAACTAAAGAGAAAAGTTGTGAATTTTTGTCTCTAGGCTTCGCTCTCCTTTCTTGAATGCAAAGATGTCTATTTATAGGCTTAGAGAAGTCCTAGAAGCCATAACAACAATGTTGTTCTTCAACGGTGATGCTTCATCCCCAACCTTAGCTGGGGATTTAGCTCCACATGAATATGAAAACTAAAACCAAAACCTAAACCTAACAACAAACTAAACGAAAGAGAAAAGTTGTGAATTTCTGTCTCCAGGCTTCGCTCTTCTTTCTTGAATGCAAAGATGTCTATTTATAGGCTTAGAGAAGTCCTAGAAGCCCTAGTAAACCTAGATAATTTGGAGGTTAGTCTCCCAGTCAAAATAGAAGTTTGAAATTAGGATAAGATTCACTCAGATTTGTGTATTCATATTGTGAGACAATTTTGGCATAGTAAACGTCTGAATTAGGAAAATCCTATTTCACAATAAATTGTCTAATTTTGAGCTAGATTTCTATTGCCGTTTGAATCACCTCAATCAGATATTGGGCAGAAAGTTATGGTCAAAACATTAAAATGTGTGCAGAATCTAAATTTGAATCTAATTCGATTTTATCCTTTCTTTGATTTGGTCAAACTTAACCACATCTTATAGGTCTTCTCAAAGTATGCTTTATTTCAAGACTTTGCAATTTTCTTCTTTTAAAATTTAGTTTCTCTTCAGCAATCTACAAAACACTAAAACACAAATTTAACACAAAGCGTTACATAATGACATAGCTAAAGGATTAACTAATGTAAATTAAGGGGTCCAAATATGTAATATTTGGCTCTTATCAAACACCCACAAACTTACATTTTGCTAGTCCTTTAGCAAAACAAAACAAAACAAAAATTAACATGAAAGCAATAACATAAATCTTTTTTCATGGGAGAGACAATTGCATGTAGCATATGCAACAAGCCTTTTAAACCCCTAGGCATTCCTAGTTGACGAGTGAAGTCTCGTGAGGGTTTAACAGGAATGATACCCACAAACATTGCAGCACTATGTTGTTAACAAGAAAGAAGTTTCACATAAACCATGGTTTTTATTTATATACAAGCTTAAAAAGACAAACACCATCATCACAATCAACAGGCATCCAAAATCAAATAACTCATAAATGGATAATCAAGACATCATATGTTCTGAAAAGTGCAAGGTGAAAATAGCATATAATCATGAAGCTTTCAGTTTAAACTCAAAACAAGTTCCACAAAATTTGTAAGAATCCCAAACAAATGAAACAATCAAGGCAAGATTTGGACGAGTGAAGTCTCGTCCAAATATGTAATTACATATTTGGATGAACCAAGGCAAGATTAAGGGGTCCAAATATGTAATATTTGGCTCTTATCAAACACCGCCAAACTTACATTTTGCTAGTCCCTTAGCAAAACAAAACAAAAATTAACATGAAAGCAATAACATAAATCCTTTTTCGTGGGAGAGACGATTGCGTGTAGCATATATGCAGCAAGCCTTTTAAACCCATAGGCATTCCTAGTGGACGAGTGAAGTTTCGTGAGGGTCTAACAGGAATGATACCCATAAACATTGTAGCACTATGTTGTTAACAAAAAAGAAGTTTCACATAAACCATGGTTTTTATTCATAAACAAGCTTAAAAAGACAAACACCATCATTACAATCAACGGGCATCCAAAATCAATAACTCATAAATGGATAATCAAGACATCATATGTTCTAAAAAGTGCAAAGTAAAAATAGCATATAATCATGAAGCTTTCAGTTTAAACTCAAAACAAGTTCCACAAAATTTGTAAGAATCCCAAACAGATGAAACAAACAAGGCAAGATAAACATATATTTTATTTTTTTCTTTTTATCAGGAAGTATGGATGCAATGTCGCTCCACGAAGCTCGAATCAAGCGCTCCCAGGAATACTTTGAACACCAAGCCTACAACATTTATTGAACCAACAATATCAGGATTGGCTTTACATATCACGTGGATAAGATAGTTACAGACAAGACACGCACTGATTATGCTAGTAGTTACACGCGTGGTCGAATACGCCTTGATTATTAGAATGGTTATGACTCACACTCAAATGCCTCCGACAGTTATGTGCCACTCTCGGGATCATGCCAATTATAATAGCAACTACGCATCATTCCTGGAGTCATGTTAATGGCAAGAACGGTTTTACATCGACCGTAATGGCCAGGGAACTAAAATATTAACTTCTCCATCCGTTATACTCGGATCCCAGATCCTCCTCCATTGCTAAAGTTAGCTTCTATCTGAGTTCTATATAGTGCTTAGTACGAAATGAATCATGTACTTGTCTCCTTGGTAACTGAGTCTTTTATAGACAAGTCTTGTAGGTGTAGTGATGATGAAGGTGTCACCCAAAAAGAAAAGGTAAAAATTTCTGACAATTAGAAGGTGCTTAGAGAGGTGGCAGAAAAGAGATATCAAAAGGAGATTTGTTGGCGGCAGCACAAGGATGCGCTTGTGAGGGCAGCTAGACAATCTTACTAACCAGTTAGCCAATAAGGGTGGTCTAACGTTCGTCATCGGCAACCAACTCCACGGAGGAAGGCAAGCCAATTTGACCTTTATTCACCATCCTCAACTCCATTTACCCAATCTCTATGTGGAGGGGGAAGATGAACCTGTTGATGTGGAGTTCTAGGAATCTGAGATCCTTAATGAAGAGTTTGAGCATGAAGATGTTGAAGATCCTTCACAAGGGTTTGTGGATTGGGATTCCCCACCAACCTATCATGACGATGTTAATGAGGAAGATCCAATTGAAGGACATTTGGCATCCAACCTAGAGGAAGAGTACAAAGAAGATGGGTTTTCTCCCATCTTTGACGAACTATACCCAAAGAAGATGACCCATTGAAAGAGGAAGAACCCACGGATGATGTCACAAAATATTATAAGGAGGATGACGATCTTCCAGGTAAAGTGCCTAATCATAGTGATGAAGAATTAGATTATGTTGATTTCCTTGGTGTAGACAATATTTTGTCAGATTCTCATAACAATAATTGTGATGAGTTTTATGCAGATGAGGAAAATTATATGTTCACAAGGGAAACAACAATTGACTTATTCTTGAGTATTTTCATGGCACGTGAAAGGGAGAAGGAATGAGAGAAGAACGGCAAAACTGAAGTATTGCCAAGTGGTGTGTGGGACTTTCATGACAACCATCAAGGTATTCCACTGATGAGAAGCGCCATGCTTATTTCGGAGTGTTGCCTTGTCTTGATCCTGAGAAAGGATGAGTGGAATGAGTTGACTGTACACCCCTAGTTCTTAGAGCATTCACAAAAGGGTAACCAAAATAGCTAAAATGTTATTTTGGCTAGCCCTTTAGCAAAAAATAAAAGACAATCTCTCAATCTAGATAGTCACTTTGATTAAGGAATTGATTAGTTGCTTTATTGAGTACTGTAACTTAATAATGCATAAAAAATTAATAAAAATAAGTATGATTCTTTTCTGATTTGATAAAAATTAACACATCTTTCTAGGGCAAAGTAATGATGAGAGAATAATGCACATTGAATTACTCTTTCAGAACATCTTTTGTAAAAAAAATTAATTACTTTATTAAGTTTGTTAAAATATATTATTTCCTTTGATAGAATATTTTATATTTCCCTTTTTTAATTTGTAAGGTAGGGTTTATTTCTTTCTTTAAGTATTTTAGGGTTTATTTTGGGTTTCTAGCTCACTACTCATCGTCTCTCTATAAATAGAGATTTATGTAATAGTTTAAGACAATTCAACAAAAATAAGTGAAGAGTTTCAAAAAAAAAGAAACAAAAACAAAAACAAAAATAAGAGACAGTGAATGTACAAGACGTAGCTCATATGTCTCTTTTTGCTTCAACTCTCTTTTCTTTTTTTATTTCTTATTTTATTATTTTATATATATTTTAACTTGGTATCAAAGCCAAGTTTTTGTGGCTTTAGTAAAATTCTTATGATGTTTTTATGGTGTTTTATAACATTCTCTTCTGACAATCTCCCAATTCTATTGTGATCCACGGCTTTATTCATTGGTGAATCTTGGCATAACGTGGCTTGGCCCTTCATAGGGTTTTTAACGGCTAGTTTTCGTTCTCCGGCCTCATTGTTAGTTGTGACTTGGCCCTTCGCTGGATTCTTTTAGCGGCTTATCTCAGTTCTTTGGTTTTCTCCGACTATTACTTTCAGCCTTTCTTGTCTTTCTTGTCAGCCAATCTTGGTAAAATGTGGTTTGGCCCTTCACAGGATTTTTAACGGCTAGTTTCCATTCTCAGGTCTGATTGTTAGTTTTGGCTTGTCCCTTCAGCAGATTTTTTTAGCAGTTTGTCTCTATTCTCCAATATTTTTTCGGCCGTCACTTTCAATCTTTTTTGCCTGCATTGCCTTGATCCAACCATCGACTTTGGATGCCTTTAATTTCTACTCTTTTTCAAAATCAAGCTTTAAGGGGATGTTAGAATATATTATTTCCTTTGTTAGAATATTTTATATTTCCCTTATTTAATTTGTAATGTATGGTTTATTTCTTTTCTTAAGTATTTTAGGGTTTATTTTGGGTTTCTTATATTCAACAAATATAAGAGATGGTGACTATACAAGATGTAGCCCATACGTTTCTTTCCGTTTCTACTCTTTTTTCTTTTTCTTTCTTGTTGGGAGATTAAAGCAGTTATGGAGTTTTTACCAAGAGTATATTAATATACATAATTGAACACAACTCTAACTCAAAGCCTAAGCTAATGGGCTATAAAGTCCACTTAGGTATATTAAGCACTATTTTATTATTATTTATATATATTTTTTCAAAATATGGGATACAATTAGGGGTGTCAAAAAATACAGGGGAACCGAAACCGAAAAATCAGAAAACCAGTTTCGATTTCGGTTGGAAAAAAACAAAAACCAGGTACCCCGATTTCGGTATCCGATTTTTACTAGGTTACTAGGATTAGGTTTAGGAAGTAGGAACTCTCTGCTCTCTTTTTTTCAAGATTTTTTTCAAAATCTTGCCACACATTACCCCACACGACAACCAGGGCAACCATGCTGGTGAGGATCAAAACCCTCATCCAAGGCTACTCAGGCATTATATTTAAAATCATTGAAGCCATCGCCAGGTTTCTTAACCACAACATCACCCCATGCTTGCCACTCAAGGGTAAATCACTGCATCTGGTGACATGGTTCCTCTCTCCTATATAGCTAGCCAGAATCAATGGTGGGTTTTTTGAGTTGCAACCCAAAGAGGGTTTGGCACTCATGAACGGCATTGTAGTTGGGTTCGGCCTAGCTTCCATGGTTCTCTTTGAGGCCAACATTCAAGTACTTCTCTCTAAAATCATATCAGCAATTTTTACTAAAGTCTAGCAGGGGAAAGCCTGAATTTATAGACCACTTGACACACAAATTGAAGCACCACCCCGGCCAAATAGAGGCGGCGAGTGTAATGAAGCACATTATTAAAAAACCGGTTACTAGACCGGGTACAAACCAGAACCGGCCGGTAACCGAGACCCCGATTAACTGAGACTCGGTTCCCTGTTCCGATTGCCCAAAACCAAGAACTGGGGTACCTCGGTTCCAATCCTCGATTTTGGCCAAAAACTAAGAAATCGGACCGGGTTGACACCCTTAGACACAACACTCACAAGTGGACTCACAACAATCTCCTCCTCACTTGTGAGTCTCTTCACATTGAGCCAACTCCCCCTCGCTTGTGAGTCTTTTTACATTTCCAAGAGTGTCTCACACCAAGGGTTGCAGATGCGAAGACAACTCTAAACCCGAGTTGCAGGTGGAGGCACAACTCTAAATGTGACGACCCCGATGGGCAAATCAACAAACTAGTAATTGATCCCACGACGTGCCATCCCAACCTTGTCCCTCACAGAACAAGATCTCCAAGAATTCACTTTCCTTGTTGTAACGAGAAAACTGCAGCGGAAGACTTTAACTAAGACTATGGGATTAAGAGACAATAAATGAAGCATCACACAGCAAATACCAAAGATAAAGTATTACGTCACCATAATATCATAAATAGTCATCAAATGTATTGGTCATTAGACCATCATCAGAAAAATAGATACAACTCATAATAACAAAATATCAACATAGTTTACTAAAGATCAATAGATCAAAGTCTTGACTTAAGCTTAACCAAAACTAATGATATAAGAATCTCTATCATGTCTGCACGAGCAGGTCCTCCAGTCTCCCACATCAAATGCAACCAAATAGGGTCCATATCTTCAAAGATCACATGGATCAAGTCCTGAGCTAGCAGCCAAGTCTGCTCCAATGGCATCCTCTTCTAAAGTAACTAAACTGTATAAAAATCGTAATGGGAGATGAAACATAAAGGAAAAGGGTAAGTCTAAGACTTAGTGATTTTTAACACAGATAATACCCATGCAAGTTTAGTAATGAACTCGGATGTTTAATAAGCAAAAGCAATTCCATCATGACAGCTTACATTATACGTAATATATATATATATAATAGATGATATATGCATATGATGTTAATAACAGTCATAGTTCAACAGTATGGTCTACCCGAGAAATTTGATAAGCACTAATGTTGCACATTCAAGCCCCTTAACTAGCATATGTTAATTCCTTAGCGTTGTTATTTATTTGATTTTGTTTCCATTTTGTGTTTCAGGTCAAATACAAGAATTCCATTGAAATTGGGCTTAAAATGACAATTTGGAGCCATTTTGATGCTGGGATCGATTGCAGTTGACTTGGGATCGAGTGCAATGTGCTCGAGCGCACAAAGCCTAGGATCGATCGCATCTGCGATCGATTGCACACCCTTGTGATCAATCGTGCTCGAGCTTACATCATATGGCAGGCGCCTTTTGACAGCTTAAACTTGAACTTCAGTCTCCTAATTGAACTGGGAGACTAACCTACGGGTTTCCTAGGGTTTCTAGGGTTTTTAGGGTTTTCTAAGTCCCTATAAATAGGCTTTTATACATTGTAAAAGGGGTCGGTTTTTCCTAGAGCAAAAATTGTAGAAAATTATCTTTGGAGCTTAAACATCATGAGCAGCTAAAACCCCTTTGTAGGGTATTGATGTAACCCTCACCAAGCACAGTGGTGATTGTATTTAAATTTAGTTAATTCGTTTTATGTATGTTGATTGTGTAACTGTGATGATTGCAAACGTTGATTTCTGTTCTTAATATTAAATGCAATTGTTATTCATTTACAAAATTAATATTTACGAAATTCTCTTCTTGTCTTAGAAATTATTTTGCCAGTATTGAACTCAAATCAACCTTATTTTCTTTGATAGACATGTGATTAATAGGATTAGATAAACCATGCTTAGGAAAGACGGGTCGTACTACACCCTAGTTTAGAGTAATTTAGGTAGACGATCTGTGCCAACCGAAGATGGGTTATGCTATTCCATTTTTCATATGAAACTTAGTAAAGGATTTTATAGTTTATACCTAAGGAAGATGGGACGTGCCACATCTTAGTGGTTAGGTGGATGATCCGTGCCAACCGAAGATAGATTATTCTTATCCTTTAATATTGTATTTTCTTGTTCTTTATAACATACATATCATGAGTTTTCGGAATTGAATACGGTTACCATTGTTGTGCAGAGTGTGGTGAAATCGGTACCTTACTCTCTCTCTCTCTTATATTCACTTTTACTTTCATGCACTTTAAATTTACAAAACAATCAAATCTCTTTTGCTTAATTAGGTTAAATTTCGTCTTTCGAATTTAATAATGAAACCCTCATAGTCCTTGAGGTTCGACACCCTCAATATAGCCCTATCCTACGGGATTCGTTCTATTGAGAGTGGTATTTTATTATTGATAATTTTTGCTTTAAAAATTACCACATCAATTTTTGGCGCCGTTGCCGGGGACTATTAACGGTTTAGTTATTAAATTTTAAGGATTAAGTTTAGCTTGATTTCTTTTATTTTGCTTTTCTTTTTGTTATTTTTAATTTTTAGATTTTAATTCCCTGTTGAAGTTCAAGTTCAGCTCTGTAGGTGCTCGTTCTATAACTGCGATCTATCACAACCCGTGTGTGATAAAGCACAATTCTGTACACAACAGCGGCTGCGATCAAACCTTCTACCCCTGCGTTCGCTTCCCTCTTCGGCAGTGCGATCGAACACACCCTGAATTGCGATCAAGTGCATTCTTGACAAAATCTTCTGCAGCCCCATTCCAGTGCATCTAAGGGCCGTTTGTGAGCTTTTCTTTTCAGTTTTAATTTAATTTTCTATTTTGTTATTTCATGTTTTTGTCTTTATTTTCTATTTTTATTTTTGGTTTAGTTTATGTTGGGTCGCCGATCTTTGTCTTTGCCTTTAATTACTTGTGATCCCGACATTGAACACACTCTTAGACAAATTAGAGCCGAAAGGAATTCTAAATTGTCAAAAGAGCACACCACTGACACGATGGTCGAAGCTCAACATGTAGTGTTGCAAGATCACTACATCCCTCCCACATACACTACCCCTTCATGTCTCAGGCTGCCGGACATCACGGCAACCCACTATGAGATCAAGCCTAGCACCATACAGAGCTTACCAACTTTCCTAGGGCTTACCCATGAGAATCCTTATGACTTCCTCCGCAAATTCCAAACAATCTGTTCGACCATTCAATTGACGGGATTCACTGAGGATGCCTTAAAGATGCGTCTCTTTATCTTTGCCTTCAAAGATAGAGCCAAACATTGGTTCTAGTCATTAGAGCCTAATTCTATCACTTCTTGGGATCAATTGCAACAGGTTTTTCTCAAGCAGTATTTTCCCATAGGAAGGACAAATGACACTAGGAGAGCTATCACTAGTATCACCCAGTATGAGGGTGAACCATTCCATGAGACGTGGGAGAGGCTTAAGGATTTATTAAGATCATGTCCACACCATCCTGTCCCCAAATGGTAGCTAGTGCAGAGTTTCTATAATGGTCTGACTGAGTCTAGTAGGAGTACAGTAGATGCATCTTGTGAGGGGACATTCATGTTAAAAAATGAAAATGAAGAATGGGCTATGTTTGAAAACCTGAGTAACAATTCTCGTCAGTAGGTTTCCAACAGACTGAGAGCACCCGCACCTAAGCCACCAAAGACGAAGAGTCTTTTCGAAGTAAGGCAGCCTTCAGACATGGCCACCCAAGTAGTTGATGCTATCACCAAGAAGCTGGATCAATTGATGACTGTTGGCTTACATAAGCACACAACTTGAACTATGCTCCTTCTGTTCTAGTACTATGCATTAGGTAAATAACTGTCCTACTGCTATAAATTATATTGATGCTTCTAATGAACAGGTCAATGCAGCCTTCTCTCGATCAGGTAATGATCCGTACTCCAACACTTACAACCCGGGGTGGAGAAATCATCCAAATTTCTCCTGGAAGAGTCCAAATACAAAAACTCATCATAATGGCCACACAATCAAGCTCAGTCCAACAGATAGCCCTACAACTCTTCTTCCACATACCAGCCTCCACAAAAGCAATACCAGGTTGCACCGCCTCCTCAGTTAGACTTGAATTTTGAAGACCAGATGCTGAAAATGATGAGTGACATGTCTAATAGAATGGTGGGTGAGATGACCAACATGGTGGGTGAGGTAAATAGCAGGGTTGGCGAGATAACCAACATAGTGGGCGAGATGAACGATAGGATGGGTGAGATGTCTCAGACTGTAAATTCACACTCCCAATCTATTGCCAAACTAGAGAATCAAGTCGAGCAAATGGCGAACACCCTCAACAGGAGGGAAGAAGGGAAGCTTCCAGGTTAGCTGGTGGTCAATCCTAAAGGGCTCTACATGGTGAATGAAGAAACTTCACATCACCAGCATGTTCAGTCCATCACCACATTGAGAAGCGGAAAACTGGTTGACAATCAAGTAAACCATAAGAAGGATGAGCATACTGAGGTTTCAGAGACTGCAGAGGGACAAAGGTCAGCAAGTGATCAACGATACATCTTCATTAGCTAACCCCAGTTCAAAGACACCATATGTACCCCGAGCCCCATTCCCAGAATAGCTCAAGGCACCTTCTCACTTTGGAAAACAAGGAGAAAAAATACACGCGATGATGGAGGTGTTCAAACAATTGAAAATCAACAACCCCCTCCTAGATGACATCCAGCAAGTGCCTGCCTATACCAAATTCCTGAAGGATCTTTGTACTCAGAAGAGAAAATCTAGAAATTACATTCCCAAGAAAGTTTTACTTACTGAGCATGTGAGTTCCCTAATGTAATGCCCCGATAAAAGTAACCCTTATTTAGAAGATTCCTTCTTGACTAACCGCATAAGACCGAAGCCTACCACCCTTAGCCTAACCTAATCACGTTTGGATCTGCTAGGAGTAGAAGTTTAACACTAACCAACAGGGGGGCGGACGTACGCTTCTGTCTGTAGGGCGGACGTACAATGGGGGACCACCGGACGTACGCTCTACAAATAGTACACCGGACTTACGTGGGACCACCGGACGTATGCTACTTTTTGGTATACCCTTTGGGTAATACCTGGACATACGAGACACCCTTTGGACCAATGTGCACAGACCACCAGACGTACGCTAGGGTTGCCGGGCGTCCGCTGCTATGTCAGGGAGTTGGTGGCGGATTTTCACTATAAATAGCCCACCCCTCCCTTTCATTTCTCACGCCTTCTTCTTCCCCTGGTACGCCCCTAGGCTACCAAGACCGTTCCTTGGTGTTTTGAGAAAGAAATCATAAAAGAGAGCGTTGACGAAGGGTTCCGAGGGAAAGGAAACATGTCGGTGCTAAGCTTTGGGGTAAGCTCCGTTTCTCTTCATTGTTATTATCTTGTTATCTCATGATTCTGCCTTGATAATGATTTTTAGTGTTCACTAAGCGTTTTCCTAAAAATGGTGATGTTTTCAAATGGGTTTTTTCAAAGAATTGAGGTTTTGTGATTCCTTACGTTGCATGTTCTATTTTATTAGCTTAGAAAGGGATTAGAGGTCTGCAAACATCACTAAGCGTAATCGTCAAGCCTTAAAAGCAGTGCTAAACATTATCAGCGGACGTCGCCCTCGATGGCGACGTCACGGTCGAGGTGGCACTTGTTCTTAAGCCTCATACGTGTATGCTCTGGTTTAGCCTTAACTTTAGGTTTCTTAAGGCTTAGAATGACGGTGTTTTGTATCCGTTATAACAGGAAATAGCTTCATCAGAGGATTCCCTCGAATGTGCGAGGTAAGTAGACACTTACACCATTTTCCTTAAAATCGTGGGATATGTCAGCTGACTGACCATGCGTATGAGATGAGCATGTTTACTTTTCGTAATTACTCGGTAATTGTATGCTTTAATAAATCACCAAGATGCATCGTAAGACATGGTACGCCGGTACGTCCGCTGCTATGTCAGGGAGTTGGTTGCTATCTAAGACTTGTGATCATAAACGGCCATGGGCTTATTATATAAACTGCGTACTATGGTCAAATGTGTGTGTTATGTGAGGGATGTGGATCCATTGGTTTCGTGACCTTGATGCAACCATTCCCAATGGTTCGGTCACTACAGGACGGACGTCACTATTGGTGTGGGCCACTCGGGGTCGGACCCGATCGTGCCACTAGTGTTACGTACGGTATGTTGTGCAATGGTCAGTAATCGGCATTGTATTATAGATCCCTCGGGACAGCATTAACCCTGCTGAGAAGGGGTAATATCTCGGGTAGACCATGTATGGGAGTTCTGACCTATAAAGCATTATCTTTTCCTACATCAAAACAATTAGGCCGTTATCGCCGGTTTTACACCATAGCACTTTAAAAACCCTAAAATCTATGAAATGGTGTATTAGTGGGGGTAAACGCCCTATTTGATTATTACTTGGATAGCACGTTTATTTGTATTAATCGGGCTCATGTCATGCTTACATGTGGGGTTTACTTACTAAGTCGTTAGACTTATGCAGTTGTTATCATTCCTTGGGTAACCTGATCCAACTATTACGAAAGTGGCTAAAGTGCTACTGTCTGACCGACTGTGTGCACTCATTTGTTACAGGTTTGTTTTAATTGTCTAGTAGCTGCATGTTCTTATTTAATGATTCGTAGTACTCTCAGATTTATTCACCTTCCTTGCATTAGTCTGACAAGTGTTATTTTTTTTATAAGGGTGGTTGTCTATTAGCCATACGTGGTTTAATTAGGCGGACTGCCAGTGACTCCACCAAATTAGCCAAGGCTAATTTTGGGGGCATTACAATATGGTATCAGAGCATACGGTTTTGTCGACCGTAGTGGTAAATCTGAGCATAGGCTGTAGTAATTAGGATTGATCTTCAAAGAACTGGAGCCTAGGGTAGGTTGAGACACCTTGTTTGCGGGTGCAGGCCATCGTAACGACCTAATTGATTGATTGACTTGGGATGAGCAGGGTCTGCTTTGTTACGTATTCTGACACTTGATCACTTCATACTCAAATGCATGATGGTTTTAAATGCTTCCCAACTGTTCGAGAGTGGCCAGCTGAGTTCGGACCCTATGCACCTGGATACCAACCTTGCTCTGGTAAACACAAGAATTTAACCCAAGCTGACAAGAGGCCGGAACCTTTGCTAAGCGAGGAAAAGGAGACGCGTATAGCAACTAAGAAAAGGACAGCCGTTCCCAAGCGTCGCAGTATTTCGACAATACGAGATTTTCCACCCATCCCCGAAAGGTTTAACCCATACCTTAGTAATGAACAGAAGCGAGCAATGCACACTCAACTGACCTAGATTTCGGACGAGTACACCCAGTGGGAACAAGAGGAAATTCGACTGCTTAAGATGGGAGCATTACCCGAAGGATCTGACCGTCAGAAGACTGCGTTTCTTTCCAGCATAGACAAGGACTATGAGGCACTAGTTAAGGACGAAGAAGACCCATCCGAAGACTCGTCTGAGGAATAGAAGGTCTTGGGATAGTACCCTCTAGGTGTTAAGTAGCTAGGTTTTCCCTCACCCTTAGCAGTGATGAGTTTTGGGTATCTAGACAGTTGGGGTTGGTTGTAGTGCACCAAGAAGATTTTCACTGTACCTCGAATTTCAGAAACAAAATTGTCATGACTTACTTTGCTCTTTCTAACTTTCATGCCTTGTAAACTTTAAAAAAAAAAACTTTTTAGGGTTAAGCGGACGTACGCCCTCGATGCCGGACGTACGCCATTAACCCAGCGTTTTTAAAAAGGGCTGAACGTCCTCAAACCCTATTCATATGGCTTTTCTCCCATTTTCTCTCCACCCAAACGCTTTCAAGGATATTTTCGGCCAAGTCTCTCAAGGTTTTAAAGACTCCCATCTCATTCTCAAAGATTTAATCAAGGTAAGATGATTTTTCCCCAACTTTTCAAGGTTTTTGTAACTTTAGGTTTCCTTTGAAATCTTCGAAATTTCTTTCATTTTGCATTCTAGATGGCTTGGTTGTGAACTAGGATCATGATGTGGACTTAATGTGCATGCGTTTGTGGCATTTTTCCCCTTGAAATCATGCCCATTCGGATTTTGGGAATTTTTCCCCAATCTCCGAAACCCTTGAGATTTGATGCGTTTCTTCATGCAATTGATGCATGAAATGAGTTCTAAATCACTTTGTGATGACCTAGGAATAAGACCCATACCACCCATTGTCCCAATTTGATCAATTTTGAGGAATCCCAAACCCTAATTTTCGAAATTGGGGGTTTTTGCCCAAATCGGGTTTTGTTGATTTTGAGGCTTCTATTTGGTCGTTTGGACCAATTGAAACCCAAAACTTGAAATTGAAACCCCGATCTACGATCCCAATACCTAAGTTCGAAATTTTGCCCAACCGGGTAAAATTACCAAAATACCCCTCACATACAAAGGGTAGAGTTTTTCGCCCTAAACTCGATAAAACCTCCTACAATTTCCTGGAATCCAATCTCGATGTGTTACCATATCAGTTTAGAAGCTTTGGACCGAAACCTATTAACCCAATTGACCAGTTCGAACCCTAAATTAAAAACTAGGGGTTTCAGATTTGTGATCATATGTACAGATTTTGGATCATTTGTATTCCTTAGAACTCAAGACTCGTACCTTGAGTCTTCTTGTGCCTGTAATGGGATCAAATCAAAATCTATCGGTCGATTTCGATCCATCCAAACCCTAGTTCTTGAATTTAAGGATCTTTGCCTAAGTTCGAGTTTCCACGACTTTCTGATTTAATTGGGTCGATTGGACCAACTGAGACTTGATGATTGTAACCGAGACTCCAATGTTTAATTTTGGCCATTTATCCAAAATTTTGCCCAATTATGTAAAAGTACCAAAATACCCTTTCCTCTTAGGAGGAGTATTTCCACCTTTGACTGCCTAACCCAATCCACTAGGTCCCAATTGATCATCATGGGATCTAACACTATTTAGTTGAAGCCTCCGTCACTTCCCATCCGCCACAAAATTACCAAAATGCCCATCCTCTTTCAGGAAGGGGTGATTGTGACCCTTCGGACTTATTGGATTCTAATGCACCCAACGTCATTGCTAGGTGCTTATTAACTATCTAGCTAACCAAATTTTTGGACACCGTGAGATACCTGAAATTTTCGGCACCGTTTGAATCTGCCAACACACCTTTGTTTTCTTGAAATCTGCATATTAGATCATGTAGAAATAGGACCTTGCACGGGTAGGGTTTTGCATGAGGATTCTGTGTCATTATTGATAGGAATTTTTCATGCAGGACAATGGTGTGCACACGAGCCAGTGAGGCCGCTTCTTCTTGTCAGCGTCGGCTGACGCGTGGCACCATTGCGGGCCTTCGGGACCACGATGCAGCCAAAGATCACCATGGGCGTTGACACCGAGAGCAACGACACTGCCAGAGGTGGACCAGTCCCTGGTGAGCCGATTCGTGAGGGTAGCATCGCCACAGACAGGGATGATGATGACCTAGTATATGACCACACCCGTTTCCGACGGGATAAGGTCAGGCGCCAACACACTCGCTACTACCACGAGCGTCGGATCATCGTCGAGAAAGGAGCCATAATAGAGGAGTTCTGACGGCCGTCGAGAGAAATGCAGGCGTCTTGGATGCATGCAGGTGGACTAGTATGGCAAAGGATCACCGCCCTGCAGTAGAGGCCATAGTGTGGGAGTTCTACGCGAACCTCCATCAGAGACGCGGTGACTCATTCCATACATGGCTTAGGGGGAGAGCGATAGAGGTGATCCTTACACTTATTAGCGAGATCACTGGAGCACCTCGTGTTCATGACCCAGTATACCCTTACCCGGTCGATCATCTCCTTGCCAGAGCCGACCTAGTAGCATGCTTCGCCGAGGGGCACCCTCACCAGATGGAGCTAGAGGGGGAGGGTAGCTTCCAGATGAGAGCGACTTTAGCAACGATGTTCGTTGCATTTATCACATCCTGGCCAGCAAAGTACTCCCAGTCATCAGCCACACGATGATTACTATAGAGAGGGCACGCTGCCTATATGCTATGCTAACCAAGGTTCCTATGGACTACGGTTCCGTGGTCACTACCACCATGATGTCTGTCCGACTCCTAGACAAGGGCTTTGCATTACCATACGGGGCCCTGATTACCCGGATCGCAGAGCACGCTGGGGTAGACATGACAGGATTGAGAGAGATCCAGCCACCGAGGGGAGCCATGGGCGTGCGTTTTCTCAATGCGAGCCAGGCACACTTGAGGGAGGCAGAGCAAGCGCCGAGGGCACAGTGACCACGGAGGCCAGCTAGAGTGGGCAGAGCACCAGCAGGGGTGGAGGAGCGCTTAGATCGTCTCGAGGACACAGTTCGCTGCACAGGAGGATCTACAACTGCACCGGGCACTAGAGAGCGAGCCGATGGCCGTCTGTCTTAGACCGCTATGCGATCATCTCATGGGGCCATTAGATGTCGTGAGACTATGGCATCCCTAGCTCCGATGTTAGCGGAGGACTAGGAGCCCTCGTAGGGGGAGTTAGATTTTAATTCTTATTTAAATAATATTTAAAAGATTAAATAATAAATGATATATGGATTAATGATATTAAATAGCTATTTGGTGTTAAGGTTTATGTTACATTGATTATTGACTTCTTTGTGGTATCACTTTAATTCTCAAATTTAGTTTCATAAGTATGTTTATGGGCATAATCAAACACAATTTAGTGAATAAATTATTTATGTTAGTGTTTGGTGAAATCAAAATTGATTTGAAGCTTTTTAGTTTTTTAAAAGCGGTGTTTTAATTTTCATACTGTCTAGTAACAATTAAAACCACTAAGAAACGGTAGGCTAGCCACTTTGGTTGAACTCTTGAAGGCTTCTAGTAATAATGATTATTAGAAATATCATGGGAGTTTAATGGAGCAAGTGGGCAAGTGGGAAGTGTGAATGCAACTAGTTTAAAGGCTAATTTCTTGGGAAATTTTGTAAGGGCCAGAACCTGTGTCAAACGAACTCGGATGAAGCCAAACGAAAAATATAAAATGTTTGTCTCGGAGTCCTCTATCTACCCTCAAAATTTCATGTCAATCGGAGTACGTTTGGATACAAAAAAATAGATCGGAGTGCACTGCCCTCATTTTGGACGAAAAAGGATAAGATAGACTAGAATCTTGGAATGTGGGCTAGGTTCATGTTTTTAGTTGAATACCTCTCAACCCTTGGATTAAAAGTAGGAAAATGAATCCTAGGCCATCCATTCTCTAATAGATAGAAGCTTGAGTTTAACCATTGGATCAAAAGTGTTAGGATTAATCCTAACCACTCATTTTCTTATAAATAGGAGCCTAGGTAATTCAATTGTTTCACTTGAGTTCTTTTACTTTTCTAGCAAGGAAAGATTGCTTGCTTCTCTCTCTCTCTTCCTTAGCTCTAAATCAAAAATCATATAGCTTAGATCCTTCTTGTAGTCTTCAAGTGTTCCTAGTTTTATAATTAGCTACCTAGAGAAGGTTGTGTGGAATTCTACTTCAAGGCTATTGGGTAAGTGTTCCTTGTGTAATTATAATGATTTACTGTTTATATTATTTGTTCTCATTTAATTGTTTAAGACCCAATAAGCTTATGATGTAAAATAAGGTAATAAAGAATTAATGATAAGAATGCATAAACAAATTGATTCAATGCTTATGAAATTATCTATATTATTTACTTTACAGCATTTACATTCAGTCATTTATTTTATCGTCATTTAAATTTTAATTCATATTTTTGGCGGTATAGACCATTGGTCTCAACCCCTAAATATGAATTCAGTATTTATATTCAGTCATTTATTTTATCGTCATTTAAATTTTAATTCATATTTTTGGTGATGCGGACCTTGGTCTCAACCCCTAAATATGAATTCAGTATTATATATTCATCATTTACCTTATTGTCATTTAAATTTTAATTCATATTTTTTGGTGTACAGACCATCGGTCTCATCCCGAAATATGAGTAATGTTTTATATATATTATTTATAATACTAGTTTTTTATTTTGTGATCTATTGGCCTCGTCACCAAAAATGAATTCAGGAATAAAACTATTTATAAGTAACTATCTCAGATTTATATGATAAAATGAGTAAGTAAAGATGAAGTGACGGATAATAAATAAATATAAAAGATGAGGGTCTTTAAACAATGATATTATTTGAGAATGAACTAATATGTAAATATTGTTTGTATGTATGTATTTGTATGCAGAAGTGAGCAGAAATTCTATACTAAGGTGTAAGTATGGATGTACTTACTGAGTATTAGCTTTATTTTATTGTATAGGAATTCTTATTTTGTCTTATTGATATAATTTTACATTACATTTGTTGCACTGTCTAATAATATGGGTGATAAGATAGCCACCTTAAAACAAAATTGGGTAGATTGTCATGAGGCTATCGGTATCTCGGTGGATGGGGTATATAACCGTCCAACAGGCTTAATATATAACTAAGTTAGGCGGTGTAGTACGACACCAAGCAGGTAAAACTCTAAAGTGTGAGGGACATAACGTGAGCAGGTGAGAGCTCATGACGAGAGGTCAAGAAAGATTATCATAAAACACAAACTAATATGTCACTACGCTGCATTTGCATTTCATTCATCATTATATATTTTATTCCTTAATCTTACTTTTGTCTCAAACTAGTCTTTTAGTCTTTATTTCTAGAAAATAGATTACTCACTTGTTTGTCTATGTAAATATGATAGCATATTTACATAGACCTTGATGAGAATAGAGAGTGAGGCGATGGTCCTTTTGTTGGTTTTGATGATTGATAGATTATCTACTACGAGATTGATGCTTACTCTATGAAGCCAGTCTCATTTATAATTTTATTATTAACTTGACAAATAGTACTATATTGATTTGGTGCCATCTATGGCTTATATTTGGTACACCTAGTGTGTACACATGTTGTAATGAAACCATAGTTTTATTTTCATTAAATAATATATCACCTTGAGGTATTTCAGTCAACTCAATTGTGTTGTGCAAACTATTCATAGGCTATAGAAAAAAAAAAATTATATACATATTCCGCTGTAAAATTATATTTCTAAAGTTGCAGCGTAATGACTTCGATATTTACTAGTTTAAATATCGGGGCATTACAGGAGTCCTAGCGCTCATGGGAGCCCGAGTACGAGAGGGACGCCGGCGCGAGAGTACGCCGAGCTGACTCCGAGGAGACGACCTCGCTCATAGTTTAGTGCAGCTTGACATCTCGTTAGGGATTTTCCTTTTTGGTTAAGTCCACCGCGGTGATGGCAATTTTGATGTATCCTGCTACAATTTAAGTCCACCACTTTTAGGGTGGCAATTTTGTCTTGTATATTCATGACTCTTTTGCTTGATGATTGATGTGATGTTTACTGATCTGTTTTACTTTCTTATTAGAAACTGTAGAGTGTGGCTTAGCATGTTTTCCTTACCATTCTTGAATCACAACGTTTTAAAAACTTATTATTTCAAAAACTTTTTCAAGAACGTGAATTTGCCTTCGTAAGGAGCCCTAAATTTCGAGGACGAAATTTCTATAAGGAGGGGAGAGTGTAATGCCCCGATAAAAGTAACCCTTATTTAGAAGATTCCTTCTTGACTAAACACATAAGCCCGAAGCCTACCACCCTTAGCCTAACCTAATCACGTTTGGATCTGCTAGGAGTAGAAGTTTAACACCACCCAGGGGGGAGGCGACGACGCTTATCTCAGAAAAGCGATGTACGATGGTGGACCACCGGACGTACGCTCTGCAAATAGTACACCGAACGTACGTGGGACCACCGGACGTACGCTACTTTTTGGTATACCCTTTGGGTAATACCTGGACGTACGAGACACCCTTTGGACCAATGTACACAGACCACCGGACATACGCTAGGGTTGCCGGACGTCCGCTGCTATGTCAGGGAGTTGGTGGCAGATTTTCTCTATAAATAGCCCGTCCCTCCCTTTCATTTCTCATGCCTTCTTCTTCCCCTGGTACGCCCCTAGGCTGCCAAGACCGTTCTTTGGTGTTTTGAGAAAGAAATCATAAAAGAGAGCGTCGACGAAGGGTTCCGAGGGAAAGGAAACATGTCGGTGCTGATCTTTGGGGTAAGCTCCGTTTCTCTTCGTTGTTATTATCTTGTTATCTCATGATTCTGCCTTGATAATGGTTTTTAGTGTTCACTAAGCATTTTCCTAAAAATGGTGATGTTTTCAAATGGGTTTTTTCAAAGAATTGAGGTTCTGTGATTCCTTACGTTGCATGTTCTATTTTATTAGCTTAGAAAGGGATTAGAGGTCTCAAACATCACTAGAAACGTGTGTCGAGCCTTAAAACATGTTAAAAACATCGAGCGGATGTACGCTCGCACATCTTTAGGTTTCTTAAGACTTAGAATGATGGTGTTTTGTATCCGTTATAACAGGAAATAGCTTCATCGGAGGATTCCCTCGAATGTGCGAGGTAAGTAGACACTTACACCCTTTTCCTTAAAACCGTGGGATATGTCAGCTGACTGACCATGCGTATGAGATGAGCATGTTTACTTTTCGTAATTACTCGGTAATTGTATGCTTTAATAAATCACCAAGATGCATCGTAAGACATGGTACGCCGGTACGTGCGGTATAAACGGCCATGGGCTTATTATATAAACTGCGTACTATGGTCAAATGTGTGTGTTATGTGAGGGTTGTGGATCCATTGGTTTCGTGACCTTGATGCAACCATTCCCAATGGTTCGGTCACTACAGGACGGACGTCACTAGTTGGTGTGGGCCACTCGGGGTCGGACCCGATCGTGCCACTAGTGTTACATACGGTATGTTGTGCAATGGCTGGGGCACTGGCATTGTATTATAGGTCCCTCGGGACAGCATCAACCCTGCTGAGAAGGGGTAATATCTCGGGTAGACCATGTATGGGAGTTATGACCTATAAAGCATTATCTTTTCCTGCATCAAAACAATTAGGCCGTTATCGCCGGTTTTACACCATAGCGCTTTAAAAACCCTAAAATCTATGAAATGGTGTATTAGCGGGTAAACGCCCTCTTTGATTATTACTTGGATAGCACGTTTATTTGTATTAATCGGGCTCATGTCATGCTTACGTGTGGGGTTTACTTACTAAGTCGTTAGACTTACGCAGTTGTTATCATTCCTTAGGTAACCTGATCCAACTATTACGAAAGTGGCTAAAATGCTACTGTCTAACCGACTGTGTGCACTCATTAGTTACAGGTTTGTTTTAATTGTCTAGTAGCTCCATGTTCTTATTTAATGATTCGTAGTACTCTCAGATTTATTCACCTTCCTTGCATTACTCTGACAAGTGTTGTTTTTTTATAAGGGCGGTTGCCTATTAGCCATACGTGGTTTAATTAGGCGGACTGCCAGTGACTCCACCAAATTAGCCAAGGCTAATTTTGGGGGCGTTACACCTGATTCAGCACAACACCCCTCCGAAGTTGAAGGACCCCGAAGCACCAACAATTTCATGCATCATTGGATAAAAGGAAATTGATAAAGCACTCCTTGATCTAGGAGCTAGGGTAAATTTACTGCCTTATTCAGTGTATCAGCAACTTGGCCTAGGGGAGCTGAAGCCTACTATAATGATTCTACAGCTAGTTGACAGGTCTATCAAGAAACCCAGAGGGATTGTATAGGATGTTATCATCAAGGTAGATAAGTTCTTCTTCCCAATGGACTTCATCGTTCTTGACCCCGAGCCTATTCCCCATCCTGAGAGGCTGATTCCAGTCATCCTTGTGCGTCCTTTCTTAGCCACGGCCAATGCATGCATCAATTGTCAGACTAGAGTTATGGAGATCTCATTTGGGAATATGAAGGTTAGGTTGAACATCTTCACTACGTTCCAACATGCCCCTGATCAGAATGAGTGTTTCTTTGTGGACAACATTGAAGAGTATTTGGAAGACTCACTCCCTAGTCTCTTGGCTAATGATCCGTTGGAAGCTTGTTTAACCCACTTTGGGTTTAAAGATTTCAACACTGACCAGTACATTGAAGAGGTCTATGATTTGCTATAGACAGCAACCAATATAGATTTTCATCAATGGAGAGTGCCAAAGGAACCCTTGCCTCTGACATCAAGCACTCCTCCCGTTCCTTCCCATGAGTCTCCACAGAAACTTGAGTTGAAGCCCCCACTAGACAAGCTTAAGTATGCCTTCCTTGGTGATAACAATACTCTTCTAGTCATCATTGCTTCAGATCTATAGAAGGACCAGGAAGATAATCTGTTAGAAGTGTTGAAAGAGCATAAAAAGGCTATTGGGTGGACTGTAGCAAACCTAAAAGGAATTGATCCATCCATCTATATGCACTAGATCCATCTAGATGAAGGAGCTGACCCTCCCGTAAGGCACAACGTTGGCTAAATCCCAACATGAAAGAGGTTGTGATGAAAGAAGTAGTCAAGTTACTTGATGCTAGCGTCATCTACCCCATCTCAAATAGCAAATGGATCAGCCCCACTCAAGTAGTTCCAAAGAAGTCCGGCCTTACAATAGTAGAGAATGCAGCTGGAGAGTTGATTCCACAACGCACAACCACAGGATGGTGTGTTTGCATTGACTATCGGAAGCTTAAATCCCACACTAGGAAGGATCACTTTTCACTCCCTTTCATTGATCAAATCCTAGAGCGTCTAGCTGGCCAGAGTTACTATTGTTTTTTGGATGGCTACTCCAGGTATAATCAGGTTGCAGTTGACCCCCAAGACTAAGAAATGACGACTTTCACATGTCCCTTTGGCACTTTTGCTTACAAACGCATGCCCTTTGGCCTATGCAATGCACCTGCCACCTTCTAGAGATGTATGATGTCAATCTTCTCCGATTTGGTAGAAAATTTTTTGGAGGTATTTATGGATGACTTTTCTGTTTTTGGGTCTTGCTTTGATAACTGTCTCCATAATCTGTCACTTGTGCTAAAACGTTGCAAAGAGACTAACCTAATTTTGAGTTGGGAGAAGAGTCACTTTATGGTGCAGGAGGGTATAGTTATGGGCCACATAGTATCCAAGAGAGGAATTGAGGTGGATCGGGAAAAGGTTAAACTAATTGAAAATCTACCGCCACCTATTTCAGTGAAGCAGATCCGCTCCTTCTTAGAGCATGCTGGGTTTTATCGACGCTTCTTCAAGCAAGTCCGATTCTACTTTTGGGAAGATTCGGAGTTATTCAAGTACTATGCTGACCAGATTATCCGACGTTGCATCCCGAAGAGTGAATTCCACAGTATTCTCACATTCTGTCATTCTCTAGCATGTGGGGGTCATTTCAGTGCTAAGAAGACTGCAGCCAAGGTTCTACAATGTGGATTCACATGGTCGACTTTGTTCAAAGACGCCTACTAATTTTGCCGAGCTTGTGAGAGATGTCAGTGCCTAGGAGCTATGTCTCGGAGAGATATGATGCCATTGAATCCCATCCTCATAGTCAAAATTTTTTATGTCTGGGGTATCGATTTCATGGGCCCCTTTCCACCATCTTTCAGATATGAGTACATTTTGGTAGGGGTAGACTATGTCTCCAAATGGGTAGAAGTCGTGGCCACCAAGACCAATGATCACAAGGTGGTAGTGAAATTCATCCAAGCCAACATCTTCAACAGATGCAATACTCCTTGAGCCATCATCAGTGATGGAGGCAAACACTTCTGCAACCGGTTTCTCAAAACCTTGCTTATCAAGTACTCCGTCATACACAAGGTAGCAACCCCTTACCATCCTTAGACTAGTGGCCAAGTAGAAGTTTCCAACAGGGAGATCAAGCACATTCTAGAGAAGACGATTAGGCCAGATCGCAAGGATTGGTCCTTGTGCCTTAATGATGCATTATGGGCCTACCGCACAGCTTACAAGACGCCGATTGGAATGTCACCATACCGGCTGGTTTATGGAAAGGCATGTCACCTCCCTGTGGAACTAGAACACAAGGCTTTGTGGGCAATCAATCAGTTCAACTTTGATATGCAAGCAGCCGGCTCCCACCGAAAGCTTCAGTTGACAGAGTTGGAGGAGCTTTGAAATGATGCATATGACAGCTCCAGAATTTGCAGGGAGAAGAAAAAGGCTTTTCATGATCGACACATCAGGCCTAAGACATTTAAGTCAGACCAAAAAGTATGGCTTTTCAACTCCAAACTCTAGCTCTTCCTTGGTAAGCTCCGCTCCAGATGGGACGGCCCTTTCATAGTCACTTCAGTGTCTCCACAAGGTGCAGTTGAATTGCGGGACCCAAGGGATGGCAACCTTTTCAAGGTAAATGGTCAAAGATTAAAGCCTTACATTCAGAACTTCGAGCCAAGTATAGACGTGGAATCCGTCAAGTTGACGGATCCTGTCTATTCGTTTAAAAAATGCATGAAGCTACTATGGAGGCGTTTGAGTAGTCTGGAATCTCAAGCATCTCTGTTGAGGTCAGTGGTATTGAGGCCACTGAATGCGGTACATTTTTCTTACTTTTCTGTTTTGTGTTTTTTTTTTCTTTACTTTTGTTATTTTTCAATTTTGTGTTTTTATTTTTCCATTCTTAGTTAATTGTGTGGTTCGCTCAAAGTGGGAAGTGACATTCTGAGGAAGCAAACGATCGCACATCCTTGGGCGATATCAAAAGAGCACATGTAACGTAGGAAATCACAACACAACGGGATTCAAAAGGGTTCTTTGCAAACATTATCATTTTTAAGATGAAACTCGATAAACACTTTGAAAACTCAATGAGGCATACAACAAGGGCTATAATAGTGTTGAATAGAGAAAGGAATGGAGCTTACCTCGAAGCTGAGTACAGACATGACCTCTCCTTCTTGAAATCTCCGCTTGGAACCACTCTTTCTCACCAAATTCTCTCTAGAAATATGGAAGGGATTCTGGCAACCTAGGGGCACACTAGAGGGTGAAAGAAGGCATGAGAAATGAGAGGAGGGGTGGCCTATTTATAGGGAAAATCTGTCACCACCTTCCTGTTGGACTTGCGGATGTCCGGCAACCCTAGTGTACGTCCGCTGGTTCTTGCACATTGGTCCAGAAGGTGTCTCGTATGTCCAGGTATTATCCAAAGGGTATTCAAAGAATAACGTATGTCCGGTGGTCCCACGTATGTCCGCTGGTATGGTTTGAAGAGCGTACATCTGGTGGTCCCCTCAGCATACGTCCACACTACAAATAGAAGCATACTTCCACCACCTGAGGATCAGTATTTGGCTTCCATGTTCTAAAGGCTCAAAATGTGTTTAGGTTAACTTTAAGGGTTTTAGGCCTTATCTACCAAGGGCTCTTGTTAAAGGTTCTAGTGGTAAGGATTTCCTAGATAAAAGATTATTCTTACTGGGGCATTACACTCTCCCTTCCTTATAGAAATTTCATCCTCGAAATTTAGAGTTTTCAAAACTTAAGATAAAATATCTATTTTTGGGAAAGTTTTGCAAATCCAGGGTCACCAATTAAAAAGCTTTGAAATTTTGAAAATGACAAGAAAATGTTCTAAGCTAGATCTTGCGACTTTTGAAGGAAAGAGTAAAACAAGTCAACAAGTCACATCACAATAATCAGCAAACACAACGATCATAAATATGCACAAGACAAAATTGCCACCCTAAAATGGTGGACTTAAGCTGTAGCGATATACATCCCCAAAATTGCCACCTTCAAAGTGGACTTACCCGAGATCATAAAAGAAAAACAAAAAAAAAACATACATCTATGCCTAGCACATCAAGGTAATAAAATCTAGGAGCGAGATCGCCTCCTCAGAGTCTGCTCGTTGGGTTCTCGTCCTGGAGTCGTCTACGCGCTCGGACTCGCTCTCCGTCTAGGGCTCCCTTGAGCACTAGGGCTCCCTCTCACGCTAGGACTCCCCCTACCATGGTTGAAGTGAGAATTGTGAATGTCATAATCTCAAACATCGAAGGGTCCCATCAAGTGATCCCACAGCTCCTGAATGGTCTGCGTGGGACTCATCATCGCGCGCTCATAAGTCTCGAGCATAGTCTTGATCCTACCTAGCCACTCCTCCTAGCTAATAGAGGTGGATGCTCCATCTGCCCTCACTGTCCTCCTCCGTCGGGGACTCGATGTTGGCATAGCATCCCGTAAATGTGCATTGCTAGCATTGAGATAGTGGACGATGATAGGCCCTTTCTCAAGTGCTAGCTCAATCATGCCGTCGATATCCACCCTGGCATGCTGAATGATCCGTGTGATCAATGCCCCATATGGCAACGCAGTGCATGAATCCACATGTCGAACTGACATCATCGCAACTGTGACTATGGAACCATAGTCGATAGAGGTCTCGGTCAGAAGAGTGTAGAGGCATCGAGCTCTATCCATCGTGAGGCTCAACACTAGAAGTACACGGCTCATCACCACTTGGTAGATGCACTTGACCTCATTGTTGAAGTCATGTACCTAGAAGCTGCCCTTGCCCTCGGCCTCCATCTAATGAGGGCGTCCCTCTGCAAAACATACGACCATCTCAACACGAGTCTGGAGGTGGTCAACTAGCTAGGGGTACTCTGAGTCGCACACCCATGGCGCTCTGATGATGGCGCTGATGAGGTCAGGGGTCACACGGATCTCTGTGCCTCTGACCCAAGTGAGAAACAAATCGCCAGCCCTCTGATGAAGGTTGGCGTAGAACTCCCATACCAACTCTACGATGGTTGGATGGTGATCCTCTACCATCGCAGCCCAACCCTAGGCCTCTAACACAACCAGAATGCGTGGAGCGCACTCATCAAAATCGGTCACCACGAGTCCTCTCTCCACAACCACTCGACGTCCCCTGTAGTCGTCCACGAACCGTCGGTAAACCTTATACTTGTAGAAACGGGTATGTCATAGATAAGATTAGCCCCGTTCATTTCTATGGCACTACTACCCTCTATCACTGGGGCCTCAGGGCCTGGGCCACCTACTGGAGCTACTGGGACCTCAGGGCCGGGTCCCTCTACTGTAACCTCCTCCATATCTGAGTCCATCCCAGAATCTGGATCCTGTGCGAACTGTGGTGGCTCAAGCTGGAGTCTGCGTGACTGCGTACAGGATGAGATGGATGCAGCTGCACTCGCTTTTGTCCGTGCCATCCCTCTGCATAGAAAATTATAATTAAGACTAGTTCTTGCACCAAATCGTACCACATGCAAAGCCCATGCAATTTGTCCTAGATGCCATGATGAGGTGTGATAAAGACTAAAAGAATAGATAAGAATCTGTAAGTCATTAGGTGGTTTGTGAGCGATCAAAAGAATTGAGACATTCGAGTTCATGGCCAATATCAAGGATCAAAGAGTACTTAGGTAATTCATTGGATGATTAGGAACTTCAATTCCAAGGACTCGGTCAAAGCCGAAGTAGGAGTACTCATGTCAAAGCATTTTAGAAATTTCGAAAATTTTAGTCCTTGAAGGAGATTAGTGTCCTAAAATTTATGTAGGCTCACGTTTTTGGTCTATGGAGTCGAATTAGGATAAAATCCCTATTGTTTTTGGGTGAAGGGTATTTTTGTAATTTTACAAAATTGGGCAGAATTTTGTCTAAAGGGTCAAAATCATAAATCGGAGTCCCCATTTCAATCATCGAGTCTTATTTGGTCCAAATGACCCAAGATGAACCAGAAGATCGCAAAAACCCGAATTTGGGCAAAAATCCATAAATTCAAGAACTAGGGTTTCGGTCGATTGAAATGGATCAAGTTGGCCAAATGGATTTCGGTTTCATCTTATCACAAGCACAAGGGACACATCGATGTTGGGTTTCCGGGGAATCGTAGGAGGTTTCATTGGATTTGGGGCGAAAAACCCTATGCTTGTAAGTGAGGGGCATTTTGGTAATTTTTGGATTTAACGAAAAAATTCAAATCTAAACGGTCCAAATCATAGGTTGAACTCCAAGGTATGAGTCTTGAGTTCTAGGTGGTCCAAATGACCCCAAAATCCATAAATTTGATCAAAAACCCGAAACCCCCAAATCTCAAAATTAGGTTTTTGACCTATTTTTTTGAGAAATTTTGGGCAAAAGATGAATGGGTTTTGTTCCTAGATCTCAATGGAAGGGTTTAGGCCTTACTTCATGCATCAATTGCATGAAGAGATCGATAAATTTTTGAGAAATTCGGATTTAGGGCAAAATTTCCCCCAATCCTAATGCTCATGATTTCAAAGGAGAAAAATGCACAAAATGGTCTTATACCCTTATATGCATGATCCTAGTTCACAACCAAGCCAGCTAGATGCAAAATATGCAAGAAAATATCAAGATTCAAATAAAAACCCTAAAGTTGTGAAAACTTGAAAAGTTTGGGAAAAATCTTCATACCTTGATTTGATCTTGAAAATAAGGTTGGAATCCTTTAAAACTTTAAGAGACTTGGCTGAAAATCTCCTTGAAAGTGTTTGGGTGTGAGAAAATGAGAGAAAATGAGAATGAATAGGGTTTGACGTTGGCCATTTTAAAGAGATCTGGGTTAATGGCGCATCCGGTATCGGCGTCGTCCCTTAACCCTAATTTTTTTTTTTGAAAGGGTTCCTCAAAAATTTGTAAAGCTTAGAAAAGACAGTTAAAAGTAAACAAGGCATGCCAAAATGATTTTATTTCTCTGAAATTGTGGGTACAGTGAAAATTCCTTTGTGCTCTACAATCAACCCCAAACGCAAAACTCACTACTACTAAGGGTGAGGGGAAACCTAGCTATCTAATATTTAAAAGATTACTACCCCATGACCTTTCACTCCTTAGACGAGTCTTCAGACGGGTCTTCCTCATCCTTAACTAGTGCCTTGTAGTCCTTATTGATACTGGATAGGAATGCAGTCCTCTAACGATTAGATCCTTACGTAATGCTCCTTCTTCAGAATCAATTTCCTCTAGTTCATTTGGCATATTCATCCAAAATCTAGGTAGTTGGTATGCATTGCTCACTTCTGTTCATCACTAAGGTAAGGGTTAAACCTTCCGGGGATAGGTGCAATATCTCGTATCGCCGAGATACTACGATGCTTAGGAACAACTGTCCTCCTCTTAGTTGCTACGCGTATCTCCTTATATTCAATTGGCTTGGGTAAAGGTTTGACTCTGGTCACTTGGTTGAATCCTCGTTTACTAAAGCGAGGTTGGTATCCAAGTGTGTAGGGTTCGAACTCACGCCATTCATGAACAATTGGTAAGCGTCTACAACCATCACCCATCTGAGTATGAAGCAGGATCAAGTGCCTGTAACGTAGAACAGGCGATCCCGTTCATCCTAATTCAAACTAGCAATTAGGCCGTCACAGTGGCCTGCACCCGCAAACAAGGGAACTAAACCTATCCTATGCTCCAGTTCTTCTAAGATCAAACCTAAATACTACGTCCTATGCTCAGATTTAAAGCTATGGTCAGCAAGACTGTATGCTCTGATACCATACTATAATGCCCCCAAAATTAGCCTCGGCTAATCCGGTGGAGTCACTAGCAAATAACCCAGTTGAGCCAACTTGTGACCAAATGGGTAATCACCCTTGTAAGTAACGTCAGAGTAGATGCAAGGGAAAGTGAACAAATCTGAGCTACTATAATCATCAAATAAGAACACAGAGCAACTACATAGTAAGAAACGAACCTGAATAATAAATAAAGCATAATCGGACAAATGGTAGCCTCTCTTGCCACCTTTATGGCGATAAGCCAGATTACCTAAATAATAATAACCATGTAAGTCTAATGACTTAGTAAGTAAACCTCACATTTAAGTATGTCATGAGCCCAGTTAATGAAAGTAAATGTGCAATTTGGGTAATAACTAGAAAGTGGGCATTATCTCCGCTAATACACCATTTAAGGGGTTTTTAGGGTTTTCAAAGCTTATGGTGTAAAACCGGCGATAATTATATAATTATTTTAATGCGGAAAAGTGTAATGCTTTATAAGTGATAACTCCCATACATGGTATATCGGAGATATTATACCACATCTTAGTAGGATTGATGCTGCCCCAAAAGACCTATAATACAATGCCAGTCAGCCATTGTACAACATTCCATACGTAACATTAGTGGCATGATCGAGTTTGACCTCGAGTGGCCCGCACCAACTAATGATGTACGTCCTATAGTGACCGAACCATTGGGAATGGCTGCATCAAGGTCACAAAACTAATGGATCCACAACCCTCACATAACGCACAATACGCAGTTTATATAGTAAGCCTACGGTCGTTTATACCGCATGTACCAGCGTATCATGTCTTATGATGCATCTTAGTAGTTTATTTAATAATGCAGTCACCGAGTAATTACAAAAAATAAACATGCTCATATCATACGCGTGGTTAGTCGGCTGACATATCCCACGTTTTATGAAAATGGTGTAATTGTTTACTTACCTCATGCACTCGAGCGAATCATCCACCAAGCTAATTCCTGTTATAATGGATACAAGTCACTATTATTCTAAGCCTTACAAAACCTAAGAATACGGCTAAGCTAAAGCATACACGTGTAGAACCCAAAACTAATGTTCTATCCACTGACCGTGTGTTTAGTACATCGTTTTAAGATTTGGACCATGCATGATTCCTATAGCGTTTCTAGACCTTTAAACCTCTTCTAGGAAATCAAAAGAGCACATGCAACGTAGGAAATCACAAAACAACGGGATTCGAAAGGGTTCTTTGCAAACATTATCATTTTTAAGATGAAACTCGATAAACACTTTGAAAACTCAACAAGGCATAAAACAGGGCTATAACAGTGTTGAATAGAGAAAGGAATGGAGCTTACCCCGAATCTGAGCGTAGACATGACCTCTCCTTCTTGAAATCTCTGCTTGGAACCACTCTTCCTCACCAAATTCTCTCTAGAAATATGGAAGGGATTTTGGCAGCCTAGGGACACATTAGAAGGTGGAAGAAGGTGTGAGAAATGAGAGGAAGGGCGGCCTATTTATAGGGAAAATCTACCACCAACTTCTTGTCAGACCTGCGGACGTCCGGCAACCTTAGCGTACGTCCACTGGTTCTTGCACATTGGTCTAGAAGGTGTCTCGTATGTCCAAGTATTATCCAAAGGGTATTCAAAAAGTAACGTACGTCTAATGGTCCCACGTATGTTCATTGGTATGGTTTGAAGAGTGTACGTCTGGTGGTCCCCCAGTGTATGTTTGCACTATAGACAGAAGCATACGTCCACCACCTGAGGATCAGAATTTGGCTTCCATGTTCTAATGGCTCAAAATGTGTTTAGGTTAACTCTAAAGGTTTTAGGCCTTATCTACCAAGGGCTCTTGTTAAACATTCTAGTGGTAAGGATTTCCTAGATAAAAGGTTATTCTTACCGGGGCATTACACATATGGCCTGCTCATAACACGATGGACGTATGTCCCCGAGCCCAAACTTACGGTCAGTGTGTGACAGGGAAACCCTATTTTCACTGACCATCCCGTAGCTCCTGTTCTCCTTACTTTAGAGTTGTTTTAGTGATATTAGGACTTATAGAAGGTTTTCCATAGATTTGAAGAACCCGAACCTTTCGAAGTATTTAAAGACGCTTTTCGATCTAAGTGAGTTTTAACTCATATAATGCTCATTGTTATTTTCCATGCACTGTACATCTATTTTATGTATCGAGAAAATATGCATATTTTATAACTCAGATAGTTTATACTTATTGCATATGAACTCCGTCATTTTGAAAAATGTTGTGCTGAACATGTTAACTAAGTGAGACTTGTAAAATGACATGCATGTAAAATACAGACAAGATAATTTGCATCGTATGACATGAAACATCGGTATGTGCGGTAGTATTGGCCATGGGCTTACTATACATGTTAGTTTTATGGTAAAATGTGTGTGTTATACGAGGCATTGGATCCATTGGTTTTCTGACCCTGGTGCAACCATTCCCAATGGTTCGGTCACTATAGGACGGACGTCATTAGTTAGTGTGAGCTACTCGAGGTCGAACTCGATTGTGCCACTAAAGTTACGTACGATATGTTGTACAATGGTTGGGGCACTAAAATTATACTATAGGTCTCTTGAGACAGCATCAACCCTGTTGAGATGGGGTAATATCTCGGGTAGACCATACTGTTGAACTATGACTGTTGTTTACCTCATATGCATATATCATTTATTATATATATCACGTATAAAATAAGCTGTCATGATAGAACTACTTTTGCTTATTAAACATCTGAGTTCATTACTAAACTGGTATGGACATTATCTGCGTTAAAAATCTCTAAGTCTTAGACTTACCCTTTTTCTTTATGTTTCATCTCCCATTGCGATTATTATATAGTTTAGTCGCTTTAGAAGAGGATGCCATCGAAGCAGACTTAGGTGCTAGCTCAAGACTTGATCCATATGATCTTTGAAGACATGGACCTTATTTGGTTGTGCTCGATGTGGGAGACTGGAGGATCTACTCGTGCAGACATGATAGAGATTCTGATTTCATTAGCCTTGCTTCAGCGTAAGTCTAGGCTTTGATATGTTGATCTTTTGTGAACTATGTTGGTATTTTGTTATTTTGGGTTGAATATATTTTTCTACTGATTGTCTGATGACCAATACATTTGGTGACTATTTATGACATTATAGTGACGTAATACTTTATCTCTGGTATTGCTATGTGATGTTTCATTTATTGTCTCTCAATCCCATAGTTTAGTAAAGTCTTCTACTGCAGCTTTCTCGTTACAACAAGGAAAGTGAATTCCTAGAGGTCTTGTTCTGCGAGGGACAAGGCTGGGATGGCGCGCCGTGGGATCAATTACTAGTTAATTAGTTTGTCCATCGGGCAAGGCGTCACATTTTGTGTATGGCGCTGCCAACCCTTATGCTTCCTTATACTCTTATATAAGGGTTTTCCCTTCTTATTTAACCATTTTACAACCTTTTGCAAAGCTCTTCTCTGTCGAAACTTCATTTTCATTGTCTAAAAGCTCTGCAACCCATCTTTCTTTGCTGGCTTGCTTTTATTCTAACCAATTTTCTCAATATGACTTCTTAAGAGTTGTTTTCTTTAGGGTTTTGGTCAATTCTGTGCCATATGCTGAAGCTTTCGTTAACTCAGACAACCCAGTACTCAAATACTTGGATTTTCTCCTTCCCCTAATCGAACCGACAGTAGATCGACTTCGACTAAGCGTAACACATCTCTTGATTCAAAGAGTTTATCCCTATATCCCTTGGTTGTGTTTTTTTTGAATTTATATATCTTATGGGTCACAACGATAGGCATAAGTCAAACGGTGGTTTAGGTAATTCTTACCCAACGTGTTGGGTAGTAGAGTTGACAAACGTTGACGAGCCCAGAGTAAGACTATACCTCTACATCCTCGGAGATGTTACACTTCATTTTGACAATGAGTAGACTAGCGCTATGGTACGTGCCGATGAAGATGAAGTTTGTTAGTATGAGGCTATGTTTTGAGTTGGCCTCAGGCTACCCTTCCCGAGGGTGATTCGGAAGCTATTGAGTTACCTCAACTTGGCTCCCCATCAAATTATGACCAACGCCTGAAGGGTCTACTTTGCTTGCATAGTTCTTTGGCCTAAGGTTCTTAGGGATGAGCATTCCCATACTATCAGGGAGTTCATGTGGATGTACAAACTCACCAAGAACCCCAACTCCGACGCACTCTTCACCTTTGTAGCTGGTCAAAGGGTGAAGTTCATTTAGCAAGAGAAGACCTATTCCAGTAATAGAAAATGGACTTCGCACAAAGATGTTAGGAGTTTGCTTCCTAGGAAGTAGTTGAAGGCTCGAGAGTGCCTCGAGAAACAAGTGTTCCTTCGAAGAGTGCTACGAGAGATGTTCCTCAATTATCTGATGAAGAGATGGGTCGAATAAACAAAATCATGGCCTATGCTCAGAAGAACAAGAAGGTCTTATTCTACAAGGTCTTGGCTACAATAGCTAATGCACTGAAGAGTTTGGGGCACCCCCCCAGAGAGGAGGTCTAAAGGTCATAATTTGAGGAAGAGGCCCACGCCCGAGGCTTTGAGAAAACCAAACCCCAAGGGTAAGGAGCCGATTTTTGGATCACTGAGGAAGCCTGTTGTTGCGAGGTTGTCCGAGGCTTCGAGGAAGCCTATCGTTGTTAGAGTGTCTGAGGCTCCGAGGAGGCCTACAACGGAGAAGGGTAAGAGGAAGATGTCCAAGACTAACTATGTCAAGGACTGAGCCTTCTTGCAAATAGAAAATGAGCCAGAGAATCCTCAAATCCCCTCCTTGAAGAGGACGAAGTCAGACAAGCTCGAAGCTGGCTTGGGAGTCGGGAACACTTTGCTAGCATCATGGGTGCTTCTAAGAAGACCTTTTTATGCAAGACCAATGTCTAAGGTTTCGGCTGGGACTATGCCCCAATCAACAGTGCCCGAAGATCCCACCAATGTTGCTTACACGAGTGATGACTTTGTGAAGCCCTCAATCGTAGACTGGTCAGTTGGGGATCCTCTAGCCACCCTTGGGGGTCATTGTAATACCCTGATAAAAGGCCAACCTTTTTATTAGAAAAAATCTTTTCCATAGGAGCAATCAACAAAGGTTTTCAATAAAAGTGTTTAATGAGACCCATAACCCTTAGCGTTAGCCTAAAACACCCTTTGGACCTTTAAAGGATAGAAGCCAACCACTAATCCTCAGAAGGCAGCCATATGCTAGGTCTGGTGGACGTACATTGCTATCTGTAGTGCGAACGTATGGGGGGGACCACCGGATATAAGCTCTACAAATAGTACAACGGACATATGTAGGACCATCGGACGTACGCTACTTTTTGGGATACCCTTTGGGTAATACCTAGACGTACAAGACACCCTCTAGACCAATGTGCAAAGACCATAGAACGTACGCTAGGGTTGCTGAATGTTCGCTGCTCTGTCAGAGAGTTGGTGGCGAAATTTCCCTATAAATAGCCTGCCCCTCCTCTCATTTCTCACGCCTTCTTCCTTCCCCTAGTGTGCCTCTAGGCTACTAGAACCCTTTCTTAGCATTTTGAGTGAGAAATTCGTGAGGTTGAGCTTCAAAGAGGAGTTTTTGGGGAGAGGAGACCATGTCTGTGCTTAGCTTTCGGGTAAGCTCTGTTCCTTTGTATTTAACACTGTCTTATTTTGTGTTCCTGCCTTGATAATGGTTTTCAAGTGTTCACTAAACATTTTCCTAAAGATAATGATGTTTTCAAAGAGTTTTCTCAAAGAATCGTAGTTTTGTGATTCCTTACGTTGCATGTAATATTTTGCTAGCTTAGGAGAGGTTTAGAGGTCTATGAATGCCATTAGAAACATGTACTGTCCGAATTTTGAAACGGTGTGCTTAACACACTGAGTGGACGTACGCTATTGAGGCCGGACGTACGGTCAGTGGGCAGAGCACCTGTTCTTAAGTTTCACATGTGTATGCTTAAGCTTGGCTACATTTCTAGGTTTCATAAGGCTTATAATAACTGTGTCTTGTATCCGTTTTAACAGGAAGTAGCTTGGTCAGAGGATTCACTCGAGTGCACGAGGTAAGTAAACACTTACACTATTTTTACGTAAAACGTGGGATATGTCAGTTGATTGACCATGCATATGATACGAGCATGTCTATTTCTGTAATCACTTAGTAACTATGTTATTAAATAAACTATTAAGATGCATCCTAAGACATGATACACTGGTACGTGCTATATAAACAGTCATGGGCTTACTATATAAACTGTGTATTGTGGTCAAATGTGTGCATTATACGGGGCTTTGGATCAATATTCATGACCTTGATGCAACCATTTCCAATGGTTCGGTCACTACAGGATAGACGTCACTAGTTGGTGTGAGCCACTCGAGGTCAGACTCGATTATGCTACTAATGCTACGTACGGTATGTTATGCAATGACTGCATTGTATTATAGGTCCCTCGAGACAACATCAACCCTATTGAGAAGGGCTAATATTTCGGATAGACCATGTATAGGAGTTATGACTTATAAGTATTAGATGTTTCTGCATTAAAATAATTAGGTAATTATCGCCGGTTCTACACCATAGAGCTTTGAAAACCATAAAACCTATTATATGGTGTATTAGCAGAGGTAATGCCCTCTTTTCGGTTATTACTCAAAGTGCACGTTTACCTTTACTAAATGGGCTCATGTCATACCTAAGTGTGAGGTTTACTTACTAAGTCGTTAGACTTACGCGGTTATTTTTATTTAGGTAACTTGATTCACAGCTATGGAAGTGGCAAGAGTTACTACTACCTGACTGGTTATGCTTTACTTATAATTACAGATTCGTCTTTATTACTTAATTGCATCATGTTCTTAATTGATGAATTATAAGGACTCAGATTTATTCACCTTCGTTTGCATTTACTCTGATATTTTTATAAGCGTGATTACCCATTTGGTCACAAGTTGGCTCAATTGGGTGAATTGCCAGTGACTCCACCAGATTAGTCAAGGCTAATTTTGGGGGCATTACAGTCATCTGTTTGGGAACCCCTTCAACGTCTTGGTGGACTTAGTTCCCCATGACCAGTTAACTGGTGACCATGATCACTTGGCCTAGAACATAACAGAGCGAATGATCTTCTACCAACTCTCTGTAAGTATCTACTTCCTTAGACTTTGCATATCCATTAGATTATTGATACTAACATGTTTTTTGGTCTTTGGCAGGTCTCATGAAGTTGCTTGTCCTCTACTGCGACTTCAAAAAATATTTGCAATCCATGACCACGGAGATTGAGGATTTGAAGAAAAGATTGTCAAAATCCAAGTCTAAAGTGGCAAGGCTTAGGGATCTCTTGGAGGATCAGGATGCTGAACTACTAATCACGGGTCAGCAGCAATCCAAGGCTACTGAGACTAACACCAAGCTGCAGTCACGAATAGAGGAGCTTATGGCTGAGTTGCATTCTCTTCAAAAGGATCACTCAATTGTCAAATAAGACCTTTGGCAATTGGAGGAGAATCAATCCATAGACAATGACCAACACGCCGAGTAGCTCCGAAAAGCCATAGCTCAATGATCCAAGGCCGAAGTTGCAAAGACGAAGCTAGACATCACCGACTCTAGGATGAAGTTTTTCAAAGGCCAACTAGGTAAGACGAGGGCTCAGCTGCGTGATGCCAAGGGCAAGGCCCAAAATTACCTTAAATAGTTGTCATTTGCCTTTTGGACGCAAGACATAGGGTGGGCCCAAGGCATTGAGATAGGCTTTGAGACCTTCCGAGCCTGGGCTTTGGACCACACATGCACCATTGACCTCGAGGCTGTCAATGCTAAAGATATTGTCCCCTCGAACGCTGCTATGAAGGAGATAGCCACCCTCGGATAGGACTTAATGCCAGATGCCCCAAGAATAACCAGACTTGGGCATGTTCCTTTCGCCAACCCTAAAGGCAATGCACACTCGAATGGTGATGATGCTTCAAGGAGAAAGGATTCATTGAGTAGTGCTAGTACTCTTGAGGCTAAGAATGTTGTACCGCCTGAGGGACAAGATTAGTAACAAAAAGTCTGGTAAATATTAATTATATAAATGAAAACTTTTGTTCAAACTGTTCGCTTGTTTTATTTCTTGCAATTGAGAAATTTTTAGCTTGAATTAATCTTGCTTGTTTACTCTTTCATTCACAATTTCAACAACTTAAGTTTGAAGTTAAAAACAACTCTTGGGCATGACATTGACTCGGAAAACCATTAAGTTTTCGAGGTCAACCCTTCCGAGACTAAAGCGGAAAAGGTCTTTTGCTTGACATTATTGTCTCACTTGTTCCCTTTTTCTTTGGCAATCTTAATAATAAAACTTACAAATTTAACTTTTAAAATTGCTTGTATGAATACTTAGCCAAGTGTTTGGCAGAGTGCTTGGCCTCGAGAAAGTACTTTGGGAACAATCCTTCTTTAGAGGCTTTATGTTCTTAACTATATTTTCTGAGGTAGTTTAACCTTTGAACAATCCTACTGCAGATGTTGTATGTTCTTAATAGATTAAGTTGGGAAAGTGCTTTTACAGCTATATTTCTCGAATGTTGACCTCAGGTCCTCAGGAAAGTGCCTTGGCAATATTTCACCGAGGGGTTCAGCCTTAAAATCCTGCGTGGAGGCTTTAAATTCTACGTTGGGCTGAGTTTGAAAAGCACCTGTATTCCTATATTTTTTTTAAAAAAATGTTTTTTAGGAAAGTACTTTTGCTACATCTCACCGAGTTGGGCTCAGGAAAGCGCCTCAACGATATTTCCTGATTATTTTTTAGGTAAAGTGCCTAGTTGGCAATATTTACCAAAGCATTGTTTGACATTGTAATTTTGGAAGACTCTTATTAATAATATGCTTTTCAACAGAAATTACACTACCAAAAAAAAAAAGGATTTCTAACATGTCTACAGTAGGGTACGTTATGCCTCGTCACTAATCAGTGACCTACAAATTACTGCCATGTCATTAATTACTGAGTGGCAAGTTTCACACGTCAATAAACAGCAACGTGTCAAATATTGCCATGTTGCTAAATTTAATTGCATTTTAAATTTTTAAAAATATAGTACATTCTTGACGTGGCGAATTGTGCCACATCAATAAATATTGACATGTCAAAATGCCACGTCAATATTTATTGACATGCCAAAACAACTGGTCAATAAATATTGGCATGTTAAAATTCCATGTCAATAACTTTATTGACCTACCAAAATGCCATGTCAATATTTATTGACATTCATTTTGGCATGTCAATATTTATTGACGTGGTATTTTGGTAGGTCAATATTTATTGACTTGTCATTTTAACATGTCAATAGTTATTGACCTGGCATTTTGACACATCAATAAATATTGACTTGGCACAATTTGCCGAGTCACTAAAGTATATAAACTAAATATTGAGAAATGCTATAGTGCAATAAAAATATCATTTTTATCCAAAAAAGTCCTAGGTGACGAGATGTCACAAGTCCCATCAATAGGGGGCACAACAACTACGGATGGGGCATGTGATCTATTGTCACCTAGGACTTTTATGGGCAAAAACTAATCTTTTTATTACACGGTAACATTTCTCTTAAATATTTTTTTTAAAAATTAAATCAAATTAAAAATTTAGCCACGTGGCAATAATTGACGTGTCATTTTGACATGTTGATAATTAATAATTAGTAATATTAATTATAATATCATTAATTAATAGTTATTAATAAATATTATGTTAATTAAATTGTGTTATTTAATTAACACATTTTTTTTTTACATGTTCACACAAGATGGGGGAGGGTGATTAACACAACTTAATTGGTATACAATTGAAATGAAATTGAACCTGGTCCATGTATATATACACTAGAAAAAATGGTTATCTTGATTCATTAGAAATTGGACAGGTAAAGAAATTTCTCAGTAAGTTACGTACTTACTTAAAAACGAATGAACCTCAGTTCCAAGAAATTATATCTTCCGGCCACCAAGACATTCACTGAGGAAGTAGATGCCCTTTTGAAAGAAGCTATTCAAGGACAAATGGAACGCTTTCTACTTCAGGAACAAATATAATTTCTACTACAAGAACAATTAATTGACTATGTATAAAAAAATTCTTTTAGATAACTTTCAAATTTTTTTTCTTTTTTATTATAGTTTATATTATGAAATTATAATATATAGTTAAGTGTGTATATATATATATAGCTACATCTTATATTTATTCTTCGTGGCATGACTTTCCATTGATAGTGAAAAGCTAAGACCTAGATTTGATACAGGAGGCCAAGAGCAAACCCAATTAAGGTCAATTAGGTATTTTGTGAGAGAATCTTTATAAAGAAGATGTACGAGCAATAGACGATTGTTCAAGATATTTTCGAATAAATGAGTATTATATAACGACTCTCTCACATTATTCGAATTATAAAAGAATATATAAAAAATAGAATATATAATTTTTAGAATAATAGAATTTTAAAAGCATGTTTAGAAGAGTGGTTATTATGAAAAATGCCATGCCGACTTAAATATCAATTAATGCATAATTAAAAGTCTCTCTCTAGGGTTTGTTCTCTGAATGAAAACTAGGTGGTGAGGAACGAGTCCCTATCCTTAAGGGAGGGGATTTGGCTGTAAGATTTGTGTTGGCTAATCGTACCAAATTTAGTACTCGCAATAGAACGAACCATGATTCGTATAGTGTTTACGCAAGTACGAGATCGTATCCACAAAGAATCGCGTTTGCAAAATTTAATTCTACGCCTAAACTAATATTATCTTAACTTAGTTCCAAATAACAAACAAGTAACGTGCGTAAAATGTAAACTAGATTAAATGCAATAAAAACAAATGAATAAAAAGCCTAAAGTCTAGAATCCACCTCACCATATTAAAATGCACAACTAATTTATACATCTGTCTATCGATTAAAAGCGATGCATGACCTAGTGTCACGCTAGTTCATTCATCCTTACGCCCTATGCATGTCCTATCATGCCTATTGAAATACTCAAAGTATCCATCCATTTCACAAAAGACAAAACATGAACGGTTTAGGTCCAAAGGGTCCAATGTGAATGTGATTTAACTCAAACTACAATGGATAAATGAATGTAGCCCGAATGATAAAATGTATCCATCGGACTAAACACTATGAATAAACAACTACGACACAATCAATGCAATCTTCTCACAAAATTGAAATGAAACGGACACGCATGACAAATTAAAGACGGATTAACGTAAAAACTAATTATAAAAGCATGTTAAATAAATCCATGGTGAGGCTTCATCTTCAACCTTAGTTGAAGATTAGCCTCCCATGCTAAAGGGAGACTCAATCAACAAGAAATCAAAACAATTAATTAAGGAAACAACGTTTAGGAGTGTTTACAGTGAAGAACATGGAGGTTTAGGCCGAAGGTGCCTCAAAACGTCGCCCAAGCGTCTCCCAAATGTCAAAAAAAAACTAAATATACACAAGGTCTATTTATAAGCAAAATTAAGTGTGCTGCCAGGTTAGGTGTGCACTCGATCTCAAAGTTGTGTGTGCTCGATTGTAGGCATGGCGCTCGATCGCAAATAACTGCTCTAAATTCCCATGGTGCAAGTGAGTTAGCAATGGCGGCTAGGGCGACGCGAACTTCGTGGGCTAACAAGGCATGCGCTCGATCGTGCCCCTTGGGCTTGAGAACAGTGTGCTCGATCGCTCCTAGTGTGCTCAATCGCACTGGTAGGGGCCATATTCACTTTTTGCTCAATTCCACCTCTTTCACCCACCTTTTATACCAAGGACATCACACTAAAACACTAAAACAATACAAAAACATGAGATATTAACAAAACTAAGTACCTAACAAACATAAGTTAAGGGGGGTCAAATATACAATATTTGGCACCGATCAAATACCCCCAAACTTATATTTTGCTAGTCCCTTAGCAAAACAAAAATGAAAACACAATAAAAACATGAAACATAATCCACTTTCGTAGGAGAGACGATTGGCACCGATCAAATACCCCCAAACTTATATTTTGCTAGTCCCTTAGCAAAACAAAAATGAAAACACAATAAAAACATGAAACATAATCCACTTTCGTAGGAGAGACGATTGCATTTAGCATATGTAACAAGCCTTTTAAACCTCTACGCATCCCTAGTGGAAGAGTGAAGTATCGTGAGGATTTTCCAAGAATGACACCCACAAACAATTATTTGGTACTATGTTATTAATGGACAAAGCCCTTCACACAAACACATGGTTCATACATCATTAGCAAATTTAACATGTTGAACATACAAACCACATCATCCAGGCATCCAAACAACATTTCACTCACGGTTGGAAAATTGAGACAACACATGCTCCATAAAGTGCAAAGTGAACTAACACAAGCTCATGGGGTTGCAATCATTCTTAAAAGACGTGTATCCCAAAATTCATAGAAAAACAATGTGGTAAATATAACTAAGGCTTAAATTGAAATATGCAAATTTTTGTGTAAGCTGTGTAATGCTTGACTCCCTTAAACTTCTAAATGACCTATGTAATGAGTATTGGGTCAATGACTCCCAAACAGGGCAATTTTAGGGCACTAGATGTAGAGACATCCCTAGGGACTTAATTACTCAAGTCAAAAGAGCTACGGAGCCTAAACTAGCCATACAATTACTTAGCTGAAATTTCTCATCTTTTTACGCGAACACTCAATGCTTGGTGAGGCAAGAGGTCCAGTTACTCAATGAAAAACTCAACTTATTATGATTTTTTTATTATTGTTATTAATAGCCAAGGTTTTCATCATCCATCGCAAAAATCTAAATATCTCAAGAAACACACTTCAAAGTCAAATCTCATACCTCACAGACCCTAATGCTAGTGTGCATGTGAAATATCGATCAAACAAGTGGAATCTCTTTAATTCAACACATGAATCAAAAAACTGAGATTTCTAATGATAGGCAATGTTCAAACACGTTAAACACACCAATGAGATGCAATTCACAGTTATGATGTAAGTTGTGCCCAATCAACAACATAGCAACAAACAAAAAGAAAAAAAATTTATGTACAGATAAAAATAAAACAAAACAAGTAAATAAACAAACAAAACAGACAGACAGAATGTTTGTCCACACCCCCAAACTTAAATGGCACATTGTCCCCAATGTAGCAAGAAATACAATATAGTGGGATGAGGAACTGAGATGTGTTAAGGTCAAGGTGTCCCCCGAACTTGAACATTAGAACACCTGTCAAAAAACTAATAGCAATCTTTTTCTCAAGGATCAAACATGAAATGGTTAATTGCTATTAGAAACCGAATAAAATAAAAATAAAATGATAGGAAATAAAATAACAAAAAAGAAAATAAATAAAAAATGCAGTACGGAAAATAAAAAAGAAAAAATACCGCACTTTCCCCGTTCATATGAGTGTCCAACCAGTCCCTTCCATCCTATCTTCTTAAGAATTTGAAACCCCTTTGGAAGGATGTTCCACCATCTTATGTAGCAAATTTTCTTGCTTTGAAAGATTTTCTTGGTATGCCTATTCCTATATTTGCACCTTTCTGTGCATGATACCTTGAAAATCTCGACATAAGATGGCTCTTTGAGACATTAGAAAGATGAAGCTTGTTGTGTCTCGAGAGGGATTGTCATTAAGGAGTGAGCTTCAATACTCACTTCCTTGTCATTGGACCAATTTGAAATAGGCTGGGGCTCAATATGCTCCAAGTTCTCTTCTTCTCCATTCTTAGTCCGCATCTCAGGAGTGGGATCCAATAAGGCCTTAGCTTGCTCATGTATCATGTCAAGATCTAAATGAAACTCAAATTCAGCAAAGCTCTCTTCGAAAGGATCCTCCAGACTTGGCTCTATAAGCATCACAGCTTGCTTGAGGAACTCGTCAAGATCCAGATCATATTCAATTTGATCAAAACACTCTCCTGATGGATCCTCAAGACTTGGCTCACTATAAGTATTAGCATGATCAAGTAGCTTGTCCAAGTCTAGGTCATCTTCATCTTGAGCAAAGTGTTCCATCTCAGGATCCTCTAAACTTAACTCATGCAACACACCATCTTGCACAACTAGCCTATCAAGGTCTAGGTCACAGTCATCTTGGGTGAAGCATTCCATCTTAGGGTCCTTTAAGCTAAACTCACTTACAACCTCATCTGCAATTTCCTCATTAACAAGTTTGGTGGTGGTTTGGGCATTCTCATGTGCAGACTTGTTCACTTCAATCACGTAATGATTTATGATGGCAATCATCAAACTATGAGAAGGATGATAACAATATTCACATGACTGATGAGGTGCATGAGTGCGAGAAAGCTAGGTGTGGGCATGTCTGGCTGCCATGAGTTGGTTCACCCTTTCCTCAAAGTCATTGAAATTAGCGGTTGGAACATGTTGCACTAATGACTCTTAGGGAGGATGATTATATGATGAAGGCAAGGAAGAGTGGTCATCTAAAATGAAAGGCTCAACTGCTAATGAGAATGAGTTAGGGAATGATATCTCAATGGTTTCCCCCTTCTCTGTTTGCACCTCAAGAGTAGGATACTCTAGACTTGGCCCATTAATAGTCTCCTTGAAAATTTCCTCACTCCTCGCCATCTCCTAACTTTGAAACTCCTCTTCCTAAATTATGTTGAATTCAGTAACTAGATGACCAAACTGTCCTTGCAATTGCTTCAATGTTTGCCATAGTGGCATCTATGATTTCTTGACAAGGTTGGTTGACTGTTTTCCTAAACGCCTCACTTGTGTCTTCTAATGATGGTTCTTGTGATGTAAGAATGGTGGGTCGGCCGACTAATTCCATGAATTCCTTAAGAGTTTCTTCCAAAGAAGATTGCTTAGGAGGATAGTCATACGATGAATGGGAAGAAAATTGATTGTTGAACTACGGATAATCAGGATGGTGCAGTTCATCAACTTGGGGAGCATAATTTCCCGTAGCATGAGCTTGCCCTAATAAATCAGAATAGTTGCTCCAGTCTAGGTTATAAAAATTTGAATTTGATTCAAACCCAGGGCTAGAGAAACTGGTGTTCATCTGCTCATACGAAGAATTATAAAATTGTCCCCAATGTGGATAGTCACCTAAACTATGGTAAGGGTTGGAGCAGTGTGAACATGGTTCATGTGGGTAAAAATTGGTAGGATTTTGTGTCCTACAACTAGGGGAAACATCAAAATTATCAAACAAAAGACTCATGTTTCATCCAAACAGTTCAAAATATCTCACATGAAACAATAACCATAATACAAAAATAAAACAAAATAAACAAAAACTTAATAAAAATAAACTAGGCAAATAACTAATCAATAAACTAACAAAAAGATAAACTAATTAAACAATAAAAATAAACTAACCAAAACTAACAACAACATGTAAACAAATAAAAACAGGCAGGATAAAAAAAAACAATTAAAGACAAACTAATCATTAAACAAAAAAAATCAAAAATTAAAACTTAGCTACCTCGGGTATGTTGGAGTTGACTGCTGAGATGCGCTCGAGTGTAGGTACCATGCCATCGAGCGTAAGCATAAAAATGTAGCAGTCTGCCGCACATGCAATCGATCTCAACAAGGGTAAGATCGATCGTATTGTGCACTACGCTTGAGTGACTAAGGATACACTCGAGCATCTATCTGGGTCTGATGAAATATAAGGAAGTCTGCTAATGCGCTCGATCACAACATATGTGCGATCGATCGCAAAGTCGCACTGGGGAGTTGTCTTTCAATGCGCGCTCGTGCGCTATCGAAATTGATGAGCACAGGTGCGGTGTGCGCTCGAACGCAATGTATTGCGCTCGATCGCACTAATAGAATCCGATTTTTCAAAAACTTAAACAAACACCCAAAATAGCCAAACAAACCTATTCTAATTTTTTTATTTTCTCTATACAAAAACACATAAACAAATAAAATAATTGAAATTAAAATAACTAGTAGAAAGATAAAATTAATCTAAGCATAAAATCAATTTCAACAAAACAACTAATTCCCATGCAACGGCGCCAAAATTTGATCGTACCAAATTTAGTATTCGCAATAGAACAAACCATGGTTCGTATAGCGTTTGCGCAAGTATAGATCGTTTCTACAGAGAATCGCGTTTGCAAAAGTTAATTCTATGCCTAAACTAATATTATCTTAACCTAGTTTCAAATAACAAACAAGTAATGTGCATAAAATGTAAACTAGATTAAATGCAATAAAAAATAAATAAATAAAAAGCCTAAGGTCTAGAATCCACCTCACCATATTAAAATGCACAACTAATTTATACTTCCGTCTATCGATTAAAAGCAATGCATGACCTAGTATCACGCTAGTTCATGCATCCTTACACCCTATGCATGTCCTATCATGCCTATTGAAATACTCAAAGTATCCGTCCATTTCACAAAAGGCAAAACATGAACGGTTTAGGTCCAAAGGTTCCAATGTATCTGATTTAATTCAAATTACAATGGATAAATGAACGTAACCCGAACGATGAAATGTATCCATCGGACTAAACACTATGAATAAACAACTACGACACAATCAATGCAATCTTCTCACAAAATTGAAATAAAACGAACACGCATGACAAATTAAAGACGGATTAACGTAAAAACTAATTATGAAAGCATGTTAAATAAATCCATGGTGAGGCTTCATCTTCAACCTTAGTTAAAAATTAGCCTCCTATGCTAAAGGGAGACTCAATCAACAAGAAATCAAAACAATAATTAAGGAAACGACATTTAGGAGTGTTTATAGTGAAGAACATGGAGGTTTAGGCCACTGAGTGTGCCTCAAAACGTCTCCCAAGTGTCTCCCAAATGTAAAAAAAAACTAAATATACACAAGGTCTATTTATAAGCAAAATTAAGTGTGCTGTCAGGTCAGGTGTGTGCTCGATCGTAGCCCTGTATGCATTCGATCGTAGGCATGGCGCTCGATCTCAAAGCTATGTGTGCTCGATCATAGGCATGGCGCCCGATCATGAGATGTGTGCTCAATCGCAAATAACTGCTCTAAATTCCCATGGCGCAAGCGAGTTAGCGATGGCAGCTAGGGTGACGTGAACTTTGCGGGCTGAAGAGGCATGCGCTCGATCGCACTGGCAGGGGACATATTCACTTTTTGCTCAATTCCACCTCTTTCACCAACCTTTTAAACCAAGGACCTACATCACACTAAAACAATACAAAAACATGAGATATTAACAAAACTAAGTGCCTAACAAACATAAGTTAAGAGAGGTCAAATATATAATATTTGGCACTGATCACTGACAGCAAGGCTCTTATAGCAATGGCGGATGAACTATAGAAACTGTGTGGGAAAATCTCTCTCATAGCAGGGGAAAAGCAGGGTTTGAAAATAACGGAAGGCGAAGTTGCTGTGACACGAGAGAAGGGGAAGAGGTGTTTGGTAGGAAAACTATGGTCAGGGAAATGAACAAATAAGAAGGCTTTCACTTCTGTGTTGTCAAGAATTTGGTGTCTAAGGGGAGGTGGGATATTGAAGGAGATACAGGAAAACCTTTGGCTTTTTGAATTCGAAGAAGAAGATGACATGAAGAGAGTGAAAGACAGAAGATTATGATCTTTTGACAGACAAATTTTGGTCCTCAACAACTTTGATGGGCGCACCGCACCATCCCAGATGGACTTCACACAATCACTGTTCTAGATCCAAATCCATGACATGCCTCTCTTGTGCATGACTAAAGGAGTGGGGATACAAATTGAAGAGTCATTAGGAGAAGCAGAAGATGTTGATATTGTAGGAGATGGGGCAAGATGGGGTCTCTGTCTGCAGATCAGAGTGATACTTAATGTGATGCAGCCTCTTGAAAGAGGGCGAGCTTTAGAGGTAGGAGGAAAAACATCGTGGGTATCCTTTAGGTATGAAAAGCTACCTTAGTTATGTTTCAGTTGTGGATGCTTGGTACATGGGGAAAAGGGATGCCCGATTATAAAAACGACCAGGAAGAGCTCTGAAGAAAGGTTGAAGCAATGGGGTACATGGTGACAGGCAGATGCGCCGAGGCAGAGGCTATTAGGTTGTTGGAACTCCCAAATAAGGGAAGACAATTGGTAGAACAAGGAGGACAACTATGCTTAGAATAGCGGAGGCATGTAGAACGCCCACTCGCAATGGATGGAAAGCAGCAAGAATTACGAAAACCCTAACCCTATCCATGCATAGCATTATATGTATGTCTCGGGGGGGATCAATTCTTTCCAAAAGGGGGATATGGAGGAGGCTTTAAGTAAGGAAAATGAATCTCTAGTAGAGAGAGACGGAGAACGTTCAAAAGGAAGGGGGTGGTAAATAAGGAAAGTTTGGAAGTAATTCGGGATGAAGAATTTGCGGAAATCTGGCCCACGGCGCGAGGTGTAAACGAGAAAGAAAAAGGGGAAAGGGCATTAGGGGAAACAGAGACAGAAAATAAGAATGGGAGGGGTATGAAGCAAAAAGTTAGCGGGCCTTGGCCCAACGAAAAGGTGAACCAAGAGAGCTTAGAAGGGATAATAAAAGATATGGGCCCTAAAGGAACAAATGGGGAGACAACCCCTATGGAAATTAGCCCTATTATGCCACGGGGTATTAGTGAGCAGAGGAATATCAGCCAAGAAGCTTTCGAAGATGATTGACACAAGACCAGCCTAACTACTGCAATGAAGGACACATCCTGGAGGATGACAGGAACCAGTTTGAGGGGACTTGGAAAAGACTAGCCAGAACAGAAGTGGAGGCCACCGGGGTGGGAGATTAAGGTAAAGCTAAAAACTCAAAGACAAAAAACAATTCAAAAAAATATGAAGGGGATGATGAAAAGAGGAAGAAGAAGCCCATATGGGAGGGGGGTGGCAATGAAAGCACAAAAACTATATTGGTGGAGGCTGTTTTATAGCCCCGCCAAGCCCAATAAATCTTTTAAGTTGGAACTGTCCAGGGGTCCGGGCTTGGGGACCCCTAGACAATTCAGGACCTTTGCCAATTGGTGAAGGAAAAGAAACTCGAAGTTGTATTCCTGATGGAAACCAAATGCAAGAATGCAAAGATGGAAAGTATCAAAGTGAAACTTGGCTTTGAGGGCCTATTTGTTGTGGAACCTATTGGACGGAGTGGAGGTCTAGCACTCTTATGGAAGGAGAACAATATGCTGGGAATATAGAATTTTTCTAAGTGGCATATTAATGCGGTTATGAAGAATTCAGATGTAAGAGCAATTTGGAGGCTTATAGGTTTCTATGGCCAACCTGATTGGACAAAAAGGAGGGAATCATGGGCACTCTTACAGTATCTAAAAGATTTCCAACTTGAGTCATGGCTGTGCTGTGGGGACTTTAATGAGATAATGGCACAACATGAGAAAGTTGGGGGCGCACCTGTAATGCCCCCAAAATTAGCTTTGGTTAATCTGGTGGAGTCATTGGCAATTCACCCAATTGAACCAACGTGTGGTCAAATAGGTGATTGCCCTTATAAAACTGTCAGAGTAACTGCAAGGAAGGTGAATAAATTTGAGAGTACTACAATTCATCAAGTAAGAACATGGAGCTACTAAACAAATAAGACAACCCTGTAACTATAGATAAGGGATAGTCAGTCAGGCAATGGCAACTCTAGCTACCTCCATAACAGTGAACCAGATTACCTAAAGAATAATAACCACGTAAGTCTAACAACTTAGTAAGTAAACTCCACACTTAGGCATGACATGAACCCAATTAATAAAAGTAAACGTACAATTCAAGGAATAACCAAAAAGAAGGCATTACCTACGTTAATATACCATTTCATAGGTTTTAGGGTTTTTTAAGCTCTATGGTGTAGAACTGGCGATAACTACCTAATTGTTTTGATGCAAAATAGGATAATGCTTTATATGTCATAACTCCCATATATGGTCTACCCGAGATATTACCCTTTCTTAGCAGGGATGATGCTGTCCTGAGGGACCTATAATACAATGCCAGTGCCCCAGCCATTGCATAACATACCGTAGGTAACATTAGTGGCACGATTGGGTCTGACCTCGAGTGGCCCACACCAACTAATGATGTCCATCTTATAGTGACCAAACCATTGGGAATGGTTGCATCAAGATCGCAAAACCAATGAATCCACAGCCCTCATATAACACACACATTTGACCATAATACGTAGTTTATATAGTAAGCCCATAGCCGTTCATACCGCACGTACCGGCATATCATGTCTTATGATGCATCTTGGTAGTTTATTTAATAATACTGTTGCCAAGTATTTGTAGCAAATAAACATGCTCATGTCATACGCGTGGTCAGTCAACTGACATATCCCACGATTTACGAAAATGGGTGTAAGTGTTTACTTACCTTGCGCACTCAAGCAAATTGTCCGACCAAGCTATTCCCTGTTATAACGGATACAAATCACTGTTATTCTATGGCTTATGAATCCTAGAAATACAACTAAGCTAAAGCATACACATGTAGAATCCAAAACTAGTGCTCTGCCCACTGACTGTACATCCGGCTTGAGGGTGTACGTCCGCTTAGTGTGTTCAGCACACTATTTTAAGATTCGGACAGTGCATGGTTTATATAACACCTCTAAACCTTTTCTAGGCAAATAAAAGAGCACATGCAACATAAGAATCGTAACACAATGGGGTTTGAAAGAGTTCTCTCACAAACGTTATCATTTTTAAGAAACAATTCAACGAACACTTTGAAAACTCAGTAAGGCACAAAATAGAGGCTATAACAGTGTTAAATACAAAGGAAATGAAGCTAACCCCAAATCTAAGCACTGACATGACTTTCCCTTCTTGAAAACTCTTTGTTGAAACTCTCCCTCACGGATTCCTCACTCAAAACACTAAGAAAAGGTTCTAGCAACCTGAGGGCATACCAAAGGAAGAAGAAGGCACGAGAAATGAAAGGGAGGGGAGGGGCGGGCTATTTATAGAGAAAATCCACCACCAACTCCTTGACTGAGTAGCAGACGTCCGACAAACCTAGCGTACGTCCGGTGGTCTTTGTACATCAGTCTAGAAGGTGTCTTGTACGTCTAAGTATTATCCAATGGATTGATCAAAAAGTAGCATACGTCTGGTGGTCCCATGTATGTCTGCTGGTACGGTCTGTAGCACGTATGTTCGATGGTCCCCCCGTGTACATCTGCACTACAGACACAAGCGTACGTCCGCTAGACCTAGCATACGTTCACCACCTAAGGATCAGTATTCAGATCTTATCTTCTAAGGGTTCAAGGTGTACTTAGGTTAACCCTAAGGGTCTCAGGCTTCCATCTAAGAGCTCCACTAAAGGTTTAGGGTTAAGCACTCAATGAAAGGAGATCTCCTAAATAAAAGGTTACTTTAATTGGGGTATTACAACACCGTAAGGAGGAGCAGATGGATGAATTTTGCTCAACTCTAGAATTGTGCAGTCTCTATGATATGGGTTATAACGGAGCCAAATATACATGGACTAATTGCCAAAGTAATGGGGATTTCATTAAAGAAAGGTTTGATAGGGTGGTGGGAAATAATAAGTTGCGTGGAATTTTCTCAGATATGACGATGTAGGTATTGCTGTCTAAAGCATCGGACCACAAACCCATTCTAATTATTCTTGGCAAGGATATAGAGGATCGTGCGGTTTTCTCAAGAGGCTTCAAATTTGAGGCTAGTTGGCTTCTTGATGATGAATACAGCAATGTTGTGTAGAAGGCGTGGGGTGAAGCTGATGGGGATCTCACGGCAGTAGGTGTATCCCAAGAAAAATTAGCTTTGTGTCAAAAAAAGGCTTAAATAGTGAAGCAGAAAAAAGTTTGGGCAGGCCGAGAGACTGCTAAAAGAGAAGACAAAAGCCCTCGAACTCCTTCAGGATAACGAAGGGCCCGACAATGCTGAAGAGATCAAGCGTCTACAAGGTGAGATAGAGTATATTCTGGAACAGAAAGATATAAAGTGGAAGCAAAATTGGTACAAGAATGGGGACCATAATACCCCATTTTTTCATGCTTGGGCATCCCACAAGCGCAAGATTAATACTATCAAGAAGATCAAAGATGAAGGGATGGAGTGGCGCAAGATCAAAGACATTAGTAAAGCCTTTATCAAATTCTATCAAAGCCTTTTCACAACAGGTGAGGTAGAAGGGGTTGAGCATTGCTTGGGTGGAATGGAGGCCAGGGTGACCGAAGAGATGAACACAGCGCTGTTGAGAAATTACACAGAAGCGGAGGTGGAAAGAGCTCTAAGTCAAATGCATAGAGCTCTAAGTCAAATGCATCCCCTTAAATCCCCAGGGCCGGATGGATTCTTAGCCTGCTTCTACCAACGATCATGGCCAACAGTTCATGCAGAGGTATGTAGAGCGGTGTTGGATTTTTTAAATAATGGATGTTTTGATAATTTGATGAATGCAACTTACATTGTGTTGATCCCCAAGAAAAAGAATCCAACATGCATAACCAAGTACTGGCCTATAAGCCTGTGTAAAGTGTTATACAAATTAATTGCTAAAGTATTAGCTAACAGACTGAAACAGGTGTTAGAGAAAATAATTTCCCCCACCCAAAGTGCTTTTGTCCCCGGAAGGCTCATATCCGATAATGTTTTGGTGGCTTTTAAGGCTCTGCATGCAATGGATGCTAAACTGAGAGGGCGACAAGGGTATATGGCTTTGAAACTAGATATAAGCAAAGCCTACAACAAAGTTGAATGGGAATTCTTGGAAGCAATAATGGAAAAGTTGGGATTTGTTGAGCGATGGATCCATATGATAATGATGTGTGTTAAGTCGGTCACTTATTCAATTATGATAAATGGGCAGCCACATGGAAAGATCAGTCCATCTAGGGGAATTCGACAGGGAGATTCATTATCTCTGTATTTGTTCATCTTGTGTGTAGAAGAATTGAGTTATATGATGGACAAGGTGGAAAGAGAACAAAAGATCATTGGCATCCCGGTAGCCCATGGAGGCATAAGAGTGAGCCATCTTTTCTTTGCAGATGATAGCCTGCTCTTTTGCAAGGCAAACGTGGATGAATGGGGCCGGATTCAGGAGATTTTAAGCTTATATGAATGAGCATTAGGGCAAAAGCTAAATCAGGAAAAAACATGTATTTTATTTGGTCAAAACACCAAATAGAAGACAAGGGATTTTATCCTATCCATTGCCGATGTTAGCTCTTCTAATAGCTATGAAAAGTATCTTGGCTTACCCCTCTAGTTGGCAGATCCAAGGTGAGTACTTTTTCAGGTATTCAAGGTAAAATCTGGGAGCGCATTAACAGATTGACGAAAAAGTTTTTGTCCCAAGCTGGGAAAGAAGTTTTGTTGAAGGCGGTGGTCCAAGCAATTCCCACCTACACGATGAGTGTTTTCCAGCTTCTGAAAAAACTCTGTCACGACATTACTTCAATGATGTCTAGATTTTGGTGGGGCCATAAGGAGAAGCAAGGACATATGGCATGGATGAGCTGGAAAAAGATGAGAAAAGCTAGAGATAAAGAAGGCTTGGGATTTCGGGATCTAGAGCTTTTCAACTTGGCTATGCTCGCAAAACAAGGGTGGCGCTTAATTCAAAATCCAGAGACCTTGGTGGCAAAAATAATGGGGGTGAAATACTACCCAAATGGGAATTTTATTGAAGCAGACATTGGAAGGAATCCATCTTTTGCTTGGCATAGTATCTGGAACTCAAAAAAGCTGCTCTTAAAAGGGATCATTTGGCGGGTGGGAGACGGAGAAAAGATTAAAATTTGGGAAGACCCTTGGCTGCCTGGACCTAGACCTCACCTAGTAAGGCAACCGGGATGTATCTTGGATGGCCAAGCCAAAGTATCCAAACTACTAGATGTAAATACTAATTGGTGGAATACGAGCCTAGTTCAAGATGTCTTTAGTGAGGAGGATGCCAAACTGATTTGTAGTATTGGTGTTTGCCCGCATAGAGGAACAGATGTTATAGCTTGGAAATTCACTTCTAATGGGGATTTCACCATTAGAAGTGCATATCACTTGGCTATGGTGAAGGTGGAGGAAGGAGAAGCTAGTTGTTCAGATACCCATCTCTCTCGTAATTCTTGGAAGAAAATATAGGATCTAAAGCAGTCACGGGTGGTCAAGTTTTTCCTATGGAAGGTGTGTAAAAACATATTGCCAACTAAGGAACTACTGTATAAGAGAAAGGTTGCGCTTGATCCATTGTGTCCCATCTATATGAGTGCCCCAGAATCTATAAGTCATATATTATAGGCCTGCCCTTCAGCTCAAGATGTTTAGGCGGAATGCAATGGAAAGCTCCAAAAAAGGGTGCGCAACGAAGGTGATTTCACAGAAATTCTACTTAGGGTGGGACAAGGGTTGGACGAAGAAAAAAGACATCTTATGATCACGGTGGCAAGACTTTTATGGCTAAGAAGAAATAAGTTTATCTTTGAAGGAGTACTCCAAGGCCTTGCAGTAATGGTGAGAATTGCAAGGGAACAAATGGAGGCTTTTGACAATGCCACCCACAGACATACTGATCCTAGCTCTAGGAGTAATGCACGAGAAGAGGCCATATGGAAGAAACCTCCGCTGGGAACAGTGAAGATAAATTGGGATGCGGCTGTCGACCGAGAGAGGGGCAAAATCGAGATGGGAATCATTGCTAGAGACCATTCAGGTAGGGTTCTAGTGATGAGAAATGCGCTTAAGCAGTGGGTCAATGAACCTTCGCTGGCAGGGGCTCTGGCCACTCGTGAAGCTATTGAACTTGGCAGTTCTCTAAGGCTAAATGTTTGCATTTTGGAGGGTGATTCATTAGAGGTGGTAAGCGCAATCAATCACGTGAGCCTTGCAGGGGGCATATGGGCAAATCGTTAATGATATCAAGATCTCACTGGCGCAAGGAGGCAATTGGAAGATAAGTCATGCCCGCAAATCTACTAATGGGGTGGCACATATGCTAGCGAAGATGGGGGTGCAACTCTCTGAATCTCAGTGCTGGATCAATGTTTTCCCTTCATGTATGGATGATATTGTAAGAACAAAACAGATTCTGTGATCTTTTAATAATAAAGTCCAATTTCAATAAAAAAAAATTAATGCAAAATTAACATACAAATAAGAAATGCTACATGCAAAAGAATTAATGTTCTTTAGTCTTAACAAGATAGTATTTATAAAAAATAGGTGATCATATCAAATTTTTTATTTATTTAGATAAGAACAAATTATATATATAATTGTTGAGACAGATGCCTCTGAAATTGGTTTTGGAGGAATTCTGAAACAACTTGTTTTACCAAGATCTTCTGAACAAATTGTTCGATTCCATTCTGGATCTTGGAATTCTGCACAATCTAATTATAGTACTATTAAAAAAGAAATTCCTTCTGTTGTTTTATTCATTACAAAATTTCAATCCGATTTGCTCAATCAAATATTTTTGTTGAGAATAGATTGCAAATCTGCAAAATACATATTAAAAATATTGCATCAAAACAGATTTTTGCCCACTGGCAAGTAGTTTTGAGTGCTTTTGATTTTGATATAGAATATATTAAAGGTTCTGATAATTCAATTCCTAATTTCCTTACTCGTGAATTTTTGCAGTGCCACCATGGCAAGCAATGCAAAAAGGACAAGGAGAAGATTGATTCTATGCCTTGGTATCAGAGCCATAAGAGTTGCGATCTTAGCTGCTTGTTAACCACTCTACTTTCTCTTTGATCTTTCTGTCTGTGTTCTATCTACCAGTTTCAAACCTACCACCCCGTTAGTCTTACCTGTAAGTCCCTTTATGTGCCTGGAGTTGGCTTTTCTAGGGCGTTGGTGAAGGGTATGTTCGCGGCCCAAGGTATGTGTAGTTAGGAGTCTGCCAGTTAGAACATGTTTAGAAAGGTGAATTTGTGAGCCGTTTTGATTATCAAAATGTGGAGATCAAACTCTTCTATTAGTTATAGGTCTACTTTGCCCCCTGATATTGTTAATAGTGAACATGTTTCTTTTGAAAATGATAATTCTTTCAATTTTGATAAGTGGAATATCCCTAAGCTTTAGACTAAGGATGTTTACACTACTTCAACTTCTTCTTGGTTAAAATCTTCTTTTAGATCTGAATAGTCTATTAAAACTGTTGAACAAACATTTGTTATTTCTAGTAATAATTCAACATTTCAGTTATTTAGTAAAAATTTTGTTAAAAATTCATATAATAAAGGTTTTAGGTTTCTGCATTTTGGATCTATTCAAGTTGCTGTTAAACCTTTAACCAGACTTGGTATTAATGCTTCTGTGCTTTTATGTTTGTGTGATGCTAGATTTACAAATTTTAGAATTAGTATTCTTGGCATGATTCAATCTTCCTTGTTTAATGGTCCTATCCATTTTGATGTGTTCCCTAATTTAACTCTTTCTTTGGATGATATTCATGTTTTGAAAGCTTTGATTTTGAATGTTTTGACTTTTGGTTATGATATGGAAGAAGGTAGCAGACCCCTTGCTATCATCTACCGTATTTATTATAAGTTGATGAAAACCAATTTGCATCCTCAAGCTATTATTAAGGATTTAGGTGGATCTACTTTGTTAATTCAAAGCTCTACTCAAAACGCTAATATACGTACTCCAAAAATGATTCGGTGGGATGAAATCAATCTCCTTAATGAATGGCTTTTGGAGAATGTATTTAAGCCTGCTAGAGTAGTCACAAATACTTCCAATGTTGATTACATTCAACAATATTTGGACAGATCTGTGAAAATTAATTTTTCTAATTTAAATATTTCAAAACAAATCCAAAGACCTCTTGCCATTGAAGAAAGAAGGAATTCTTTTACTGGTTCTACTACCACTGAAGGATTTCAAAAAAGAGATAAAGAAATTGAAGAATTACTTTCTTCTTCTGACTTAAAGTTAAAAGGAATTTCCTCTAATTTCTAAGTTTCTTCTACTTTTTATTCAACCAAAACTCATCCTTCTACTCATAAGGATGATGATAGTGATTCTATTTTTAGTCCTCTTCCTCCTCCACAACAACCTCCTCACCAGTTGAGGGTTATCCAGGCTACTTCAAAAGATTTTTTCTCTCAAATTGATTGGCCAACTTTACAAAAAAAAATTTCTTCAAAAAAGAATCAAGATTTAAGACATGCTTGCCGAGCTAAATTTTCTAAAAGAGAAAGAGATCTTATCAAGGTCCAATGGACTGAAAAATGATCAAATCTCAAAAACATATATTATTTTTTGATTTTTTGCAAAAACATTTTCCCTCTGATAATATTTTGAATGTTGTCAAAAAGAATTTTGTTAAACAAGACAAGACAATTGTCAAGTCTTCTCATCCCCCTCTTGAAAATATTCTCATTGATTGTAAAGGATTTTCTGTTAAGGGTTCCCCTTTCAAAAACCCTGATGTTTCCCAAGATGAGACTAGAAAAAGAATTGAACAAAATAATTTTGCTAATCAATCTCTTCATACTATTGGGCAACAACTTGATCGTATTGAAGACAAGATTTCTCCTACCACAGTTCAGGTTGAAAAACCTTTGATTTCACTTCCTGAGAAAAGGAAGTCCCTTGGTTTAAAAACCAATTCCAAGAAAAATATTGAAAAAATTGAAAAAATGCTTTTTGATTTGAAAATTGATCAAGCGAGTACTTCCAAGACTGTTCTTCCAATTTCCCAACAATTTTCTGATTCAGATTCCACATCCTCTCATGATTCCACTGATTCTAATATCAAAATACTTGAAAAAAAAATTTGGAAAAATTGATCTGGAACCAAAACTTCAAGGAATTTTTGACAAGTCAAAACTTGTCAATTTCACAAAAAATTGGTACTCCATACCTACTCCTCCTGATTTACAATTTGAAGAAATGTTTCTTCAATCCCAATTTTTTGTTTCTTCAAATAAATTGTATGAATAGAACATTGATGGTTTGCCTGAACAAGAATTGATGAATAAAATGAACCATATGTCCATGGTTGCTAATGCCTATGACACCAATTAAAGTTTAAGCCAATCTGAAATTGTTGACTTGCTTGCTACTGAATTTTCTGGAACTCTTAGAAATTGGTGGGACAAACATCTCGCTGAAGATTCTAGAGAAGAAATTAGAAAAGCTGTCAAGAAAAATGAAGATGGCTTACCTATTTTTTATGAAAAGATTGCTAGAGGTGAACCTAATTGTGTCAATACTTTGATTTACACTATTATTAAACATTTTGTTGGTACTTCTTCTAATATTACTTCTCGAATTTCTGATTATTTGAATAATTTTAGGTGTCCTACTATGTCTGATTATAGATAATACCAAGATGTTTTCCTTTCTCATGTTATGATTAGATCTAATAGTCAAAAGCCTTATTGGAAAGAAAAATTTATTGATGGATTACCTTCATTATTTGTTCACAAAGTTAAAGATGAACTGATCAACGCTAATACTGGTTTAGTTGACTATGAAAACCTCACTTATGGTGATTTGTTTTCTACTGTCACAAAACTTGGTATTAAAATCTGTATTGATCAGAAAAGGATTAGACAACAATTGAAGAATGCTAAGAGGGCTAAGTATGAAATGGATAATTTCTGTGAACAATTTGGATTGCCTCCTATTGCTCCTTCTTAGAAAAATAGGAAAAAGTCTGATAAAGTTTTCAGAAAGAAACTTGCTCCATATTACAATACTTATAAGAAAAGAAAATTTAATAAGCCTTCAACTTCAAAAAAAAATTCTAAAAAATTTTAAAAACCTAAAACAAAATAGGAATCTAAATTTGATAAATATTTTTCTCGAGGAAAATACTTTAATTGTGGAGAATTAGGACAATTGCTGATAAATGTCCAAAACCTCCCAAAAAGATTAAACAATAAATTAATGCTTTAAACATTGATGAAAGTGAAAATGAAAATATTTTTAGAATTTTACAAAACAATGATTTTTCCTTTGATGAAGATTTTTTAACTTCTGATGATTCTGATTATCATTCAGCAGGTGAATTTTCTGAAGATGTAAAAATTAGATGTTTTGATTCTTACTGCAACAAATCTAAGACTTGTTCTGTTTTAACCAAAGCTGAAGAACAAGAAGATTTGTTAGTTACTCTTATTTCAAAAATTGAAAATTCTGAGTTAAAGAAAGAATACCTTAAAAAACTATAGAGAACAATGATTAAGATGCTAACAAACCTTCTAAGTCCAAGATCTCTCTTGATGAAACTTTGTAAAGATTTTCCAAACAAAAATCCAAAGTTGTTACTATCTCAGATTTGTAGTATGAGATTAGTAATATCAAGAAAGATATTGTTGATTTAAAGAAAGATTTGCATGACTTAAAAACTAATAATAAAAACTTGGAACAAGAATTTTTAATCTCAAAACTTAAAAATTGTTTTCAAAAACATAATTCTGATAATGAAGATAACAAATCTGAGCATTCATGTGAAGGAGAATCCAACAATACTTCTTTTCCCAATGATGTTAAGATTATCAGCCTGATTAATAAAGTTTGTCCTCCCAAATGGTACACTAAAGTTCATATTGTTGTGGCTCAAGATTATGCTTTTGATGTTATTTCTTTAACTGATTCTAGTGCTGATTTGAATTGCATTCAAGAATGGCTTATCCCAAGCAAATATTTTGAAAAATCTATTGAAAGATTGAATTTTGCCAATGGAACCAAATTGCAAATTAATTATGAGTTGAATAATGTTCATGTTTGCCAAGATAATGTTTACTTTCATATTCCTTTTGTGCTTGTTAAGAATATGACTGATAAGGTTATCCTTGGAATACCTTTTATTTTTATGCTTTACCCATTCAAAGCTGAGTTAAACGGAATTTCTACAAGTAAGATGGGTGTCCTTGTTAAATTTCATTTTGCTTCAAGATTTGAAATTGATGTTAGTCAGCTGAACCTGAATTTGATTTCTGCTAAGACTAAACATTTGAATTTTCTTCAACAAGAAGTCAAATACAAAAAGATTTCTGAACAACTTACTGATAAATTGTTGCAGTCAAAGATTTATGCCTTTAATAACAAGATTGTTGACACCGTTTGTTTTGAACTTCCCAATGCTTTTTGGCATAGAAAGAAACATATTATTTTTTTGCCTTATGTCAAAGATTTTTTTGAAAAAAAAGGATTCCTACTAAGGCCAAACCTATTCAAATGAATGCTGAGATCTTAGATTTCTGTCAAAAAGAAATTGCTGATTTGCTTGCAAATGGTATTATTCATAAGAGTAAATCCCCTTGGTCATATGCTGCTTTCTATGTTAGGAAAAATGTTGAGATAGAAAGAGGAGTTCCCATATTAGTTATTAATTACAAGCCTCTCAATGATGTGCTAGAATTGATTAGGTACCCTATCCCCAATAGGAAGGACCTAGTTAGTCGTCTGAGTGATGCTTTAGTTTTCTCCAAGTTTGACATGAAGTCAGGTTTTTGGCAAGTGCAGATTGATGACCGTAATAGGTATAAAACTGCTTTTACCACCCCATTTGGTCATTGTGAATGGAATGTCATGCCCTTTGGTTTAAAGAATGCTTCTAGTGAATTTCAGAATATTATGAATGACATTGTCAATCCCTTCACTCATTTCACCATTGTTTACATTGATGATGTTCTAATATTCTCCAAATCCATTGAAGAACATTGGAAACACTTAAATTCTTTACTAGACACTATTAAACATAGTGGCCTTGTTGTTTTAGCCAAAAAGATTAAACTATTTTAAACCAAGATCAGGTTTCTTGGTTTTGATATCTTTGAGGGCCAAATACGCCTTATTGACAGAGCCATCCAGTTTGCTGATAAATTTCCTGATGTCATCACTGACAAAACCCAACTTCAAAGATTCCTTGGTTCTCTAAATTACATTGCTGATTTCTACAAAGATTTACGAAAATATTGTAAACCTTTGTTTGATAGGTTGCAAAATAGTCCGCCTCCCTGGACTGATGCCCATACTTCCTTCGTCAAACAAATTAAGGTTCATGTTAAAACCTTTCCTTGCTTAGGCATTCCTTCAAACAATGCTTTTAAAATTGTTGAGACAGATGCCTCTAAAATTGGTTTTGGAGGAATTCTGAAACAACTTGTTTTACCAGGATCTCCTGAACAAATTGTTCGATTCTATTCTAGATTCTGGAATTCTGCGCAATCTAATTATAGTACTATTAAAAAAGAAATTCTTTCTATTGTTTTATGCATTACAAAATTTCAATCCGATTTGCTCAATCAAAGATTTTTGTTGAGAATAGATTGCAAATCTGCAAAATACATATTGAAAAAAGATGTTGAAAATATTGCATCAAAATAGATTTTTGCTCGATGGAAAGCAATTTTGAGTGCTTTTGATTTTGATATAGAATATATTAAACGTTCTAATAATTCAATTCCTGATTTCCTTACCCATGAATTTTTGCAGTGCCACCTGATAAGTGCTTAAATATTCATATTTAAGCCCTTTAATTTATATTTGTTATGCCTTTAGTTTATGTTATTTTGTCTATTTTATTTCCTTTTTGTGTTTTCTGTGTTTTTGTAGGTCATGGAAGAAAATGAAGCGTTTCTAGAAATGTTCCAAGCTTAAACGGCAAATTGGAAAGATCTAGAAGATGTGGAAATGATTAAATCGGAATTTATCAAATTGAAGTCAAAATCGGATTAAATTTGGATCCTGAACATGTCTTGATATTTTGGCCATAACTTTCAGCTCAAATATCGGATTGAGGTGATTCCAACGGAATTGGAAAGCTAACTCAAAATTCTACAAATCATTGTGAAATAGAATTTTCATAATTTGGACCGCTGCAATGCTAAAATCACTCCGCAAGTTAGAAGCCCAATTCTGGACGAATCCTTCTCCGATTTGTAATAGGATTGTCTCCTAAATTGACTAAGAGATAGAATTCCGAAATTCCTAGGTTTATTAGTGTTTCTAGGACTCTCCTAAAGCCTATAAATAGACCTCTAAGCCTCACAATTAAAAGGAGGAATTTCAGAGAGGAGAAGTTGGAGGCTACTTCTAGGAGCTGTTTTCGGTTCTTTCTTTCCCTTTTCTTTTTAGTTTTATTTCAATTATGTGTAACTAATTATTTTAGTAGGGCTTGATTGAAACCCTAATTATGTTTATTTAATATTTCAATATTGACGCCTTTGTGATAATCATATTGTGTTGCTTAACTTGATTAATGCCTGTTTTATTGAATTCGTCATATGTATGTGATTGGCCATTATATGCATATGGTATGGACTTGTTAATTAGATCAATTTGGATGACCGAGTCCTGGGTTTAACATAAGTAACAAAAGTAATCCACGCCAGGTTCTTGGGTTAATCAACATGGGAAACCGGGAGTATACACCATGCCCTAGGTCTCATGTGGTTGTCGGTTTTCACAGTTCATATGCTTTCCTAGAGAACAACTTAGTATACACCATGCTGAATCCTTTAGGAAAGAAAAGAGTTAGAGTATACACCATGCCTAATTCGTTGCTTAGGGAAACCAATAGCTTAAGGAGTATACACCATGGCCTTAGGTTGGCAACCATTAGGTATTCATAATATGATTGGAGCATTGGCATATTGTTATATTATTTGAATATGATTAGTGGTGGATATCAAAGCCCTACACTTTTATTTACCTTTTCATTTATTTTTATTTCTTTTAACAATATCAATTTTGTGAAAAGTTGGTATTTTAATTAATTAATTCTAACGAAATTAACAATCCTCGTGAGAATGATCTCGTATTTGCCTACTATACTATCGTTTTGATCTTGTGCACTTGCGAGTAAAACGCACTAAATATTATCTATTAATTTAGGTAGTATTTGGCACAACACCACCATGGCAAGCAAAAAGGACAAGAAGAAGATTGATTCTATGCCTCTGGTCTTAAAACCAGAGTCTACTCCCTCTCTTCCTGTTATTTCTAACCCTCCCATTTACATTAGTCTTCCTTTTTCCCAGCACCTATTTGCTATTGAAAAGAATCATTCTCATATTAATTCCCTGAGGCAGTTGGCCCTTTCCTATTTCCCCCCAAATTTCCATTGGATTCCTAAACATCCCCAAAAGAATCTATGTTATTATACTAATATATTAATTCAAACTAAATCGATTCATTTCAAACCCATTTTTGGCAAAACTTCTGATTCTCCAAAACCTCTTGGCAATATTGCATATTTTGTCAATTTCATTTCTGAAAAAGATTGGGGAACTCATCCTTCTACTCTGAGACCTTTTGTTAATTTTGTTATTCCCTATTCTTATTATGATTATATCGATGCTTGATCTAAATTCATGCCTTTCCAGACTCCTGAATTTAATCATTTTTGGTTTATTAATTTCGACAAAAAAATTTAAAGGCACTCTTCCTCTCTAGTTCCTCCAGTGGTGGAAACAATTTGGCCTTATTCCAGACATTCTTCCTCCCCAACTTGTTGATGCCTTTCATCTTTTCAAGACTCATCTCAATCATAAAGATTTCGATTCTAATTTCCCACCTATTTTGCATTTTGTTAAGAATTACAAAATACCATGATTTCTAAAATGGCATTATGTCATGAAGGACGTCAGGATTGAAAGACATTGGTTTCAAGCCAAATTATGAGACAAAAGCCCAAAAATTGATGCCATTGTCAATAATGTTAAAGGATGCACAAGCTTCTAAAGCTTGGCTTCTTCAAGCTCTTCAAATATTTCCAAAAAGAAAGAATGGGTTAAGACCTTTCTTGATTCTATGGATAATTGTTCTGTTGAAGATGAAGAAAAGAATTGCTGAAGATTTAGCCAAGATTTTGTTTAGCTTCACTGCTGAAGATTTGTCTGATTTCAAGATTTTCCTGTTGGAGATTTTCCCAAAAAATTCAAGATTTTTCCCAAGATTTTCAAGATTTCAGACCACTTTGAAGACTTGATTGCTAACACTTCAGTTCTGTAGAGATTTTAGATTTTGAGATTTTACTATTCACTCCGTATGCTTGTACTTTTTATTCCGAATGTTTCGGGAGAGCCTCTATAAATAGAGCACTCCTCTACCATTGTAAGCAAGAAGCTTTCATACCTTTGAATTCTTTTGCTAACTTTCCTTCCTTCGCTTCCAACTTTGTAACCAATTTCCTACTTTGCTTCTTAGTTTCCTAGTTCCTTTTTTTCTTCTAATTTTGTAAGTGTATTTCTAAGACTTCAATAATATTTTTAGTTTATTTTCAGTTACTTTCATATTAGTACTTGCATACCGCCATATTGGACGGTTCTACTGCTTTTTGATTACTGCATACCGCCAGATTGGACAATTCTACTGCTTTCTTTACATTACTACAATTTACATTCTACAATACCACCTCCATGGCTGGTTATATTGCTTTCTGTTAATTTATTTATATATTACTGCTTATTTTCAGTACTGCATTACTTTTGTTACTTTTATTACTGCATTATTTTCATTTCATATTATGCATACTGCGCTTCGACCCTCGCGCTTCCTCCCCCCCTCGGTATCAAACCTCATTTATGGTGATCTATTTTCTACTGTCAAAAAACTTGGTATTAAAATGTGTATTGATCAAAAAATTATTAGACAACAATTGAAGAATGCTAAGAGGGCTAAGTATGAAATGGGTAATTTCTGTGAACAATTTGGATTGCCTCGTATTGCTCCTTCTCGGAAAAATAGGAAAAAGTTTGATAAAGTTTTCAGAAAGAAACCTGTTCCATATTACAATACTTATAAGAAAAGAAAATTTAATAAGCCTTCAACTTCAAAAAAAAATTCTAAAAAATTTAAAAAACCTAAAACAAAAGGGAATCTAAATTTGATAAATATTTTTCTCAAGGAAAATGCTTTAATTGTGGAGAATCAGGACATTTTGCTGATAAATGTCCAAAACTTTCCAAAAAGATATATATATATATATATATATAATGTTTAGGGTTTATTTAATTAATGTTTTGTGATCTTAATTGGTAGTAGATAGAGTTATTAATGTTAGGGTTTATTGACGTGCCACATGGTGACACATTAAGTAATATTGGCGTGTTACCATGTGGCAGGTCAGGAATTCTTGACGTGTCACCTGTTGAGACGTCAAGAAATTCCCTTAGGAACCCGCATGCGCCAAAGCCTCCAACTGCAATTGATTTGAAACCCCTAGCTGTTTTCTTTTTTTCTTTTCTTCTTTCTTTTTTTCTTTATCTCTCAAGCTGCATGTCTCTTCTCTATCTCTTCTCTTCTTCTCTCCTCTAGCTCCCTCTCTTGTTCTTCACCGGCGCCGGTCTCTCACCAACTCGGTCGTCAAGTTCGATCTCCTAGCTAGCTGGTACCCTCAGGAATTTTATATATATATATATATATATATATATTTACAATATACACATTTATATATTAATGTATTTAATTATTAACATATTTTTTGTAGCCACACTCCTCTTGACACGTGTCCTCCTTCCGGGATGTCCGACTTGTCACAGCCTCTCTCTGGCAGCTCCTTCCGGCGGGTCCAACCTCTCTCCATCGAGCTACTCAGGTATATATATATATATATATATAGTGATTATTGTATATGTAGCTTGTGTAACAATATTGGGGTTTAATTTGTTAGAAATAGCAACATTAATTTGGGAGAAATGCATTTGTTTGTGATTATTAATATGCATGTTTAGTGATTGACCCCATTGAGAGAATTGGATTTCTCAATATATTTATTCGTGTGAAGTATTTGATTTAAATTATATATATATATATATATATATTTTTTGTATATAGGTAGGTATAGTACGTACATGAACATGCATGCAAATTGTATATTTAATGTTAGTTTTGATGTTGTTTAGGTTTTGCAAATTTAGAGGCATGTAACTGTTTAAAAAAAAATGAAAAAACAAATGGGAACTTTCAATTAAATTAATCTAGCTAGGTTTGTTGTTGTTTTTTTTTTTAAGGTTTTGCAATTAAATGCATGCCGAATGCATTTAAATTAATTTGGACTACTTTTGAATTAGTTTAGGTTTTGCAAATTTATATTATGTAATTGTTAAAAAAAAATTATAAAAAAAAAAAGGAAAGAAAACAACGAACCTAGCTAAATTAATTTTAAGGGTTAAATACTCAAAAACCCCCTAGGGTTTGGATACACTATTTTTTTCTCTCTAGGTTTGATTTGTATCATGAGAGGCACTTGTGGTTTTTATAAAGACAAAAATAGCACCTCCATTAAAATTCCGTCCAAAACTTAACGGAACAACACATCATCACCAATCACATTGTTCCATGTGTCTATAATTGTTCTTTTTATTTTTTATTTTAAAAAAATTAAAATATTAAAAAAATGATATTTTTTCAAAAAATTAAAAATTAAAAATTTTGGGGGTGGCCGAGCCACCCCATTTGGCCAGTTTGGGGCTGGGGAGCTACCCCACGGCCGGATGAGCCATGCCCAAGGAGATTTTAGGGGTGGCCGAAACCACCCCCAAAAATCTCCTTGGCCACCCCATTAGGCCAATTTGGGGCTAGGGAGCTACCCCACTACCAGATGAGCCATGCCCAAGGAGATTTTAGAGGTGGACAAAACCACCCCCAAAAATATCCTCGGGGTGGCCAGGCCACCCTGTTGTGCAAATATTTACCTAAATTAATAGGCAAATAATTGTATATTTTACTTGCAAGTGCACAAGGTCAATGTAGTAATATAATATGTAAGTGCAAGATCGATCCCACAGGGATTGGTAAATTTTACTTAGAACTAATTTCGCAATATAAAATAAGAGAACGAAAAATTGATTTTTAATTCAATAAAGATAAAGAGCAGGGCTTTGATTTCCACCATTAATCATGCTTATACAATAAAACAATATGCCAGTGCTTTAATTACATGATGAGTATTTAATGGTTGCCAACCTAAGGACATGGTGTATACTTCTTAAGCTATTGGTTTCCCTAAGCAACGAGTTAGGCATGGTATATACTCTAACTCTTTTCTTTCCTAAAGGATTTAGCATGGTGTATATTAAGTTGTTCTCTAGGAAAGCATATGAACTGTGAAAACCGACAACCACATGAGACCTAGGGCATGGTATATACTCCCGGTTTCCCATATTAATTAACCCAAAAACCCGACGTGGATTACTTTTGTTACTTATGTTAAACCCAGGACTCGGTCATCCAAATTGATCTAACTAACAAGTCCATACCATATGCATATGTTAATCAGGCAAACACATATGAGGAATTCATGAAAATAGGTATTAATCAAGTTAAATACTATCATGCAATTATTGCAAAGGCACCAATATTGAATTAAAATATAAACATATCAGGGCTTCAATCAAGCCCTACTGAAAGGTTTAGTTACACATGATAATGATGCTAATCATTTTCATAAAATAAAGTAAAGGAAAATAATAAACGCAGAAAATTGCTTCCTTGAGAGCCGTAAATTCTACTCCAAAATAGTGTGTATGTTTTTCTGTGTTTACAGGCCTATTTATAGACTCTAAGAGAATTCTAGAAACCCTAAAAAATAAGGTTGAATCCTTGCGCAACAAGGATTCACCAAAACCCTAAAACCAAAAACTTCCAAATAGGGATGCGGTTAGAGTGGGCTTCACGCATAGGTGCGCTCGATCGCACTACGATCGATCTCCTTCTTTCACGCACGAACGCAGGTGCTTTCGATCCTTGCCTTGGGCGCTCGAGCGCATATCTCCTGCACTCAATCGCTCTCACAAATTCCAGCTCCTTTTTCATCAGCTTCTAACTTTTCCAGATTCTTGTCCATTAAGCCCTAGATTTCTAGAATGCTTTCTTTTCTTCCAAAGGCCTATAAAACAAAGAAAACACAAAAAGAAAGTAAAATAAAACAAAACAACATAAACTAAAGGTATAACAAGGGGCTTAAATATGAATATTTAAGTACTTATCACACCCTATTTGGCTTTAATTTGTTTTTCTTTTTTTAAAAAAAAAAAATCATTTTTTTAGTTTTTTTAAAGAAAAAAATTAGAAGACACGTGGCACAATGTGATTGGTGATTATGTGACATTTTGTTAAGTTTTGGACAGAATTTTAACGAAGGTACCATTTCTGTTTTTATGAAAACCACAAATACCTCTTGTGATACAAATCAAACCCTAGGAGGAAAAAAATAAAGTATCCCAACCCTAGAGGGTTTTTAAGTATTTAACCCTTAATTTAATTGGAAGTTCCCATGCCAAATGCATTTAAAATTGTACTAGCTTCCATTTTTTTAGGTTTTGCAAATTTACATTTTGTAAATGTTAAAAAAATAAGAAAAGAAAACAACAAACCTATCTAGATTAATTTAATTGAAAGTTCCCATGCCAAATGCATTTAAATTCATTTGGACTACTTTTGATTTAGTTTAGGTTTTGCAAATTTATATTATGTAAGTGTTAGAAAAAGAAAGAAAAACAAACAAACAAACAAACAAACCTAGCTAGATTAATTTAATTGGAAGTTCCCATGCCTAGGTTTTGCAAATTTACATTTTTTAAGTGTTAAAAAATAAAAAAAAAACAAAAAAAAAAAACCAACCTAGCTAGATTAATTTGATTGGAAGTACCAATATATGTTTTACAACTACTAATTAACCTAGATTTATTTTATTTAGAGCCCCCATATATACATAACATTTAAATTTAAATTTAAATTTGGACCTTCATTTTGCTACGGTTTTGCAAGTTTAAATTATGTAAACTTGCTAAAAAACCAAAAATTTGGATAGAAGGAAAAAAAAAAAAAAAAAGAACTAACCTAGTTAGATTTATTTTATTTAGCTATGGCCCCCATATATAACAAATGCATATCATATTTACAATAGAAAAAATAAAAAAGAAAAAGAAAGGAATAAAAGAAACAAAAGAAACATTATGTAAATGTAAATGTGAATGTTATAATAAAATAAAACAAAATTTTTTTTCAAAAAAAAAAGGGAAACAACTGACCTATTCTTCTTTTATTTAGGGTCCCCATACCAAATGTTTTTAAACTTGCAGTGGTTTTAATTTGGTTTAGGTTTTTCAAATTTAGATTATGTAAATGCTATAAAATAATAATAATAAAAAAAATGAAAATAATAAACTACAACCTATTAACAAGTGCATTTCAATTTGTAGAATATTTATTGGTTTGTATTTAGATAAGAGGTACATATGTGTTTATTTGTTATTTTTAAGTATTGTATATTTATTTAACAATAGACAAGAGTTGGATGACAAAGCCTAGGGGTACGAGGGAATACAAAGACAGTTGTAAATCGTTCATGGACTTCGCTGTTGTGAATTGTATAGTCCTTGATGGTAAGATTTATTTCTCATGTAAGGTGTGTCGCCTTAACCGGCGCCACACGCCGGCTATGGTACTTGCCCACTTGACAGGGGGAAATGAATAATTTCTACATATAAAGACTGAATGTATCATGGTGAGAAGCCTGTACGGGATCCTGTTGAAGGCTCTAATTCGAATCATTCGGCCTCATATGCAGGTTCAAGCATAGAACAAGGTGGAAATATGCACGCTATGTTGCGTGATGTATTTGGCACGCACAATATTAGGGAAGACAATTGTGAGCCTCAAGCCGTGGTGTAGGGAAGAAATCGTGAACGAAGAAGTGAATGAAGGTGATGTCCAAAAGTACTACAAGTTGCTTGAAAAGGCAGAGACGCCGCTTCATGATAGGACCAAACATAGCAAACTGAGTGTTACTGTACATCTATACAACTTAAAATGTGTTGGTGGAGTTAGTAACACAATATTCTCTTCTTTTCTTGAGTTCATCAATCAATTGTTACCTGCAAATGGTGAAGCTTTGCCAGTTAAAATATATAAGGCCAAAAAGTATCTAAGGGGACATAGGACTCGGGTATAAGAAGATTTCGGCTTATTGTAATGACTATATGTTATTGTGGAAGGACAATAAGGAGATAGATACATGTACAGTTTTTGGAGCATCTAATTGGAAAGATGAAATTCATTTAGATGATGATGGTCAACCCATATCATCAGGTAAGAAATGTTCGATAAAGGTGTTGTGGTGGTTTCCACTCATACCACAATTATAAAAGCTATTTATGTTGTAGCATATTGCGCCCTATATGAGGTGGCATGCAAACGGCTACACAAAGGACGATGTATTGAGGCATTCAACTGACAATAAAGCATGTAAGTCATTTGATAATTTACATCCAGAATTTTCAGTGGACAGTAAGAATGTAAGGCTTTGACTAACCTCGGATGGATTTAATTCTTTTGGGAATCTGAGCACAATTTCTTTGATACTATCCCTAGCTATCATAGGCCCAAGTTCACCTGGAATAGATATAGATGTCTTCCTTCAGCCCTTAATCGAGGAATTATAAGAACTATGAAATGTAGGGGTACGCACATTTGATGTCTCCATAAAAACACATTTTATGCTGTGAGTGCAATTGATGTGGACAATTAATGACTTCCTGGCATACGCAGATTTGCCCAGATGGCCTACCAGGGGTGCAAAAGAATGTCCTTGCTGTGTGCATTCAACATGGTCTAGATGGTTAAAACATGGTCGCAAATTCTGTTTTATGGGCCATAGGCGATACTTGCCATTGGATCATCCATGGAGGCGGAACAAAAGAACTTTTGACGGTAACATGAAAACAGAATGTGCACCCGATGTGCTAAATGGAGATGAAATCCTAAGGCAATTAAAATCAATGGTATTTGGGGATGAGGACGCTGGTAAGTCAAAGTCCGAAAGTAGTTCAAATATGGATGGTAAGAAAAGAACGATGACTAGAGAGTAATCATGTAGTGTGGAAGAATAAGAGTATTTTCTTTAGGTTGCTATACTGGAAGGATAATTTACTGTAGCACAACCTTGATGTGATACACATAAAAAAAATATGATGGACAACATACTTGGCATAATACTTGACATCAAAGGAAAAACAAAGGACAACCTCGAAGCCCGTAAAAACTTGTGTTAGATGGGTTTGAAACATACACTTCAGGCATTTATAGCCGAGAATGGAAAAATCTATATGCCTCCAACTTGCCACACAATGTCCAATGAAGATAAAACCAGTTTCTTGAAAGTGCTTTGAGATGTAAAGGTGCCAAACGGATTTGCCTCGAATATTTCCAGATGTGTACGACTAAATGAACATACAATATCGGGTTTGAAAAGTCATGAGAGCTACATACTAATGCAACAACTTCTCCCTATTGCTTTACGTGGATCATTGCCAAGTAATGTGGTTAGACCTCTGGTTGAGATATCTGTATTCTTTCGGGGCATATATTCAACTACGTTGACACAAGATAATTTGGACTAACTTGAGGGTAACGTATGTGTCACTTTGTGCAAGATGGAACATGTATTCCCCCCGAGTTTTTTCATTAGCATGGTTCATATTGTCGTGCATCTTGTCTATGAATGCCAACTAGGTGGATCAGTACAATATAGGTAGATATATCCGGGGGAGAAGTAAATCTTTATGTAAATCATTATTTTTTTGTCCACCATTAAAAGACAATGAATAACTCCAATGATTGACTAATTTTCATATGCAGGAGCCTAAGGGGGTTCAAGTCTAATGTGCACAATAAAACGGCTCCTAAGGGATGCATTGCGGAGGACATATAGCAACTGAGTTGGTGACATTTTGCTCAATGTATTTAGATAACACACCAACATTTCATAATAGGCCTCAAAGAAACCTTGATGGTTGTAAGGGGGTGGGAACACAAGTCATCCTCAACCGTATCACATTGGCACAGATTCATCGATATATTTTGTTTAACTCTGACAAGTTCCTACAACTACGGTAATGAGTCGTGTTACTTGCACATTCACAGTCATTCATCATACATCCTTTGTTATGAATTTTAATTAAACTAATTTCGAATTGTAGGATACAAATGGAAACGCTTAGGCGATCATGCAATAATGGGCGAACGACGGACGATCAGCTGGAAACCCAACATTTTAAGCAATTTATCAATTGGTACCATGACTATGTAATACATTAGTCTTGTTACCTATTAAAGTACAAGTATATTTGCTTCTCATTCCTATTTCCTCACCAAATTGACTTTGCGTCTTGCATTCTGCGTAATATACTTACAGGGCAATGAATTGGACGATCAACGCAAGAAGGAAATAGGTGACAAACTCGTAATGCTTTTTAAAAGGCCAAGGGAGACAGCAATCAAGTATAACCGATAATGGTTAACGGCAAGTTGTTTTGCACTCTTTTAGTTGATGTCGAAAAGAAGGTTCAGAGCAGCGGCGTGTATGTGCCGACTCTTGATGTCAAAACATATTACGAGAAGTTAACTAATCGGTGCCAAATATTGATATTTGACCCCCCTTAACTTATATTTGTTCAGCCTTTAGAGTTGTTAATATCTAACATTTTTTATTGTTTTAGTGTTTTGTGGTGTTGCAAGTCATTGCATTCAATACACGGCTACAAAGGGCAAAATGGACTCAAAGAGAAGTGTGGAGTTCTTGCCAGTGCGCTCGAGCACACTGCGGTCAAACGCAAAGGGGAAGATCGATCGCACTCCATGTAGACCCGCGTCTCGCGCGGTTGCCCATCACTTCCAACCTTACGCCATGGTGTTCATACCAAAAATAGTACTCGCCAATTGCACGAGTCGATCGTAATAGAGTGGATGTGCAAGTGCGAGTGTCGAACCCACAGAGAATCGGCTTTGCTAAAAATCAACTTTAAAATGTTTAAACTAAAAATACCTTAACCTAGTCCCAATATCGAACAGGTAACGTGCAGAAAATAAACTAAGTTAAGCATGCAATAAAATAAAGAAATAAAAATAACTAAAGTCCCTAATCCACCTCACAATAAATTAATTCACATATAAACATGTTTAGCTCATATGTATTAAACATTTATGTTACAAGGCATACTCTAAGCGTTAACACATTGTTCATATTTTTCGTCTATCGATAAGCACATATGTATATCCTATTGTTGCTACACAATCTTGTCGATCTACCCTAGGTAAACACTATTACAAGAGGTCACAACGGATAATGGTCTGAAGACGAATATCCGATGTATCTCCGGTTGCAACGATAGTCGACGTTCAACGATTGGCAAACAACAATCAATACACTTTTGTCACTAAAATGCATTGAAACGAATAGACATAAATTAAATGACAAAATAATACGAACTAAACATAAATATATATAAACAAATTAAAGTGAAGATAATAAGAGACTAAATAAAAGTAAAATAAAACATAAATTAAATAAACGACAATTTAGGAGGGCTTTACGGTGGAAAAGCAGAGGTTTGAGGCCCTAGGGCGCCTCCCAAGCGTGCTAAACAAATGAATGCATGAGGTCTATTTATAGGCTGGCGAGATCTTGGAGTGCGTTGAGCGCACCCGATTATTTGTGGTCGAGCAGGCGGTCGTTCGATCGCAAATAATCTTTGTGGCGGCTAGAAATTTGGGGCATGGTTCGACCGCGAGTCCTTGCGTTCGAATGCAGATAACCGCTAGGGCTGGGCATCGTTCGACCCCTGCTCATGCATGCGTGCGACCGTGCGTTCAAAGCGCGCAAATGGTGCATTTTGCCTTTTGCTAGCCATGTTTTAATGCAATGTCCTGCACAACACAAAATACTAAAAACACTAAAAATAATTAGATATTAACAATGCTAAAGGCCTAACGAATATAAATTAAGGGGTCCAAATAAGCACTTTTAGGCACCAATCACATGGCAGTTACGAGCGTTTGATCACGACTTCCACGATTGATCGCATACATCCCTATGATCGAACACACAATCTGCGATCAAGTGTAGCCCTCTGACCTGGCAGAACACTAGTTTTCTATAAATAAGACACTTGTGTAAATTTTAGAGGAGACGTTTTTCTGGGCGCATTTTTAAGAGCTTTTGCCTCTATTTAGGCTTTGCTATGCCCATTTTATTGTAGAACTTTATAGCTTTAATTAATTTAATGCTTTACTTTATGTTGTTCTTGCTTCCTTTTTACATGGGAGGCTAACTCTTCGTTGAGGATGAACCCTCACCATTGATTTAATGTTAGTATTTACATTATGTTGGTTAAATTCTGTCTTTTATGTTTAGCTTAGTCGTTTCAACTTGGTTTAGTGACAAAAATCAAAGTTGATTGCACTGTAGTCATTTATTCTTAGTTTTTCGTCCGATGGATACATTCCATCCTTCAGTTTACGTTCATTTATCCATTATAGTTTGTGTTAAATCACATTCACTTTGGATCCATTGGCCTAAATCGTTTATGGTTTGTCTTTTGTCAAAGGGACGAATTCTTTAAATCCTTCAATAGGCACAAGAGATTAAGTTCTCATTCATTCGATAGACGGATTAATTAATGTAGTGTTTTTAACTAGCATTCTTGATTTGGTGAGGTGGAATCCTTAATCTTAGTGTTTTATTTTGTTTATTTTACTACATTAATTTAGTTTATGGTTACGTTGTTACACAAACACCCATTTGGAGCTAGGTTAAGATAACATAAATCTAGATGTAAATTTAGTTTGTTTAAACACTCACGGTTCTCTATGGATACGATCTTGTATTTGCGCAAACGCTATGCGAACCACGGTTCATTCTCTTGCGAGTACTAAATTTGGTATGATCATTAACCCAAATAATTGAGGTAGAGTACTATGATAGGACTAAGTATGTTATGTTCAAGTGTAATTGAGTGGACAACACGAGTGATATGGGGTACAAGGTGGACGAGTATGACATAACACTTGTCAATTTCAAAAACCTTGTCCACACGGGAAAGCAGATTATGGATGACCTATATGTGCTAACTTCACAAGTTGACCAAGTATATTACGTTGAAGATGAAAGTAACCTAGATTGGGCTTGTGTTGTAAGGACTAAACCTAGAAACGTGTACAACGTTGGTCAGGGTGAAGGGCCTAATGATGCAAGTGTCAACTACCACCAGATTGAGAGACTCCTCTTAAACAATAATCATGATCTTAATCCACCAGATTTAGCACCAATCAAAGCGCATGTAATTTAATGAAATTTGAGTACACCCTTATCTTTGATAGATTTTTGTTATATGTATCTACATTGATTGGTAATTGTTGTTTATGTTATACATGAAATTTATTTGTCCATTGAGTAACTATTTTATATACTAACGTTAGTAACTAGTATATGTTTAAAATTTTAAATGTGTGATTCGTTTATATATATTTATATATTGTAAATATTAATTTGGTGCATAATGTATTTTGAAGCTTGATATGAATTATAGAGGGAAGATAAGAGCACGGAGGCAACCCACCGTGCGGTTGACATCGGGCGCATAGGCATTAAGATCATCCCCCTTGGCTGATAGGTCACAAGAAGGGTATCGATCAATACTTTCATGTCCTGTAGAATGGCAGACCCATGCAGGTCAGGATTTTGCATTCAATATTGACAAAGTTCATGGATTTACGGGTGAGCTTCATGGAGATTCTCGGCATACTCCACACTACACAGGCGCATCCACTCCTTTTACACTCGACTTTACGACATTGAGCGAGCTAGGAATTTTTTCGCATGGCCATTTTGATCCCCCACCCCACACGGAGCGGTATGGATGATACTAATAAGACATAGCCCCACCCACCCCATCCCCGATGATAGTTTGAATGATGAACCGGTGCCAAGGGACCCACAACCCGATAACCCCGCTATACAAGTGTTGGGCGAAATGGTGGTTCGGACGATGAGTAAGTGTATGTGCTAAAAACATGCAAATTATATAAGTGTATATATTACGTAGTTAGTATTCAATTTTAACTAACATGTATGAATCATTAATGTGTTAGGTATAAATTAAGATGGCACCACAAGTTATGGGAGATCCCCGATGGGTAGAGGGTCATATGCAAGTATAACCTCGGGTTGCAGCCCGTGGGACAAGGTGCTTCAAAATTTAAACAAATGATAGGCAACATCAGGAGTGGCAATTATGTTAGGATTAGCGATGAGTGGAAGGATGTATCGGAGCATACGAATGAGGATATATGGGATGCCTTGATGGTATATTTGAATTAAATGTTATTGTATTTATGATAGCTATGTGTATTTTATTTTTTCAAAGATGACCAATGCATGAATTATACACGTGTTATTGTTAATACACTATTGTATATATCTTTTTTTAACTTATGCAGAATCACTTCTAGATCCTGCTTGAGTACGATATCGTGGCCATAAAAAGGGACGCGTTCAGAGATATGGGCAGCAAGCTGAAGAGTTGGTGGCATGGATTAAAAGATAGTTTTAAAATTTAGCCGCGTGATACTCCTATGACTGTTAGGGCTAAGGTCGGGGAACAAATGCTAATGGAGTACAACTGCATGGACTTAGATATATTGTTGGAGAAATGGTGTAGTGAAGAGAATCAAGTAGGTCACAAATTATATTTATTTTTGTGTAGTTTTATTCATTTTAATTGTGTTAGGCTCACATATTAAGAATGTTAATTGTGTAGGAGTATGTTGTGCATATGAAGCAACTGCGGTCATTAAACCAAATGCCCCACTGCATAGAGTCGAAGAGCTATGCTAGGGTGACACACAAAGAAGTATGTGTTTCACTTACCCTATATATAAACATTGTAATATATATATATGTATGTGTGTGTGTGTGCATGTGTGTGTTTATGTTTTAATTTTTTAATGCAGGCCATTAATATAGGCATACCTCATACACGAGCATAGTCTAACATCACGACACATGTCAAGAAGGATGATCATTATCCAAATGACGTGGTTAGGGAAAGATGTGTATGTTACTAACCGATATATCTTGGTTAATATGCGTGTAATAACTTACATATTTATGATTAACTCATATATATCTTGATCACGTTGTAAATTTAATATACCCCACAAAAGAGGATAAAGGAGCTAATAGCCACTAACCCTACTACTTCATCAAGTATGATCGAGGGGACCGTACGGTAGGCACCTAACGACGCTATTGCCCAAGCGCACGGCAATAAGCCTGAGTACGCTGGCAAGGTTCGTTAAGTTATTCCAAACATTCTACCTGTACACGGCAACATACATTCTTATTATAAACCAGTCCAATCACAGTCACAGAATCCCAGGAGCTCGACATCTCACAAATGATAGAAGCTACACTTCAAGCTGAAAGGGAGCAACATAGGGCTGATATGATCATGATAGGATCATTTTATTGAGGACCCATCTAGATAAAAGTAGGTTCAAAAAATAGCCTATCTTACTTATAAATAAGACCAGTAACCTAGTAGAAGTCTACTTACATAGAACCTCTATATTAATATTTAAAGGATAAACTATCAATAGAGAAGTATTAGTTGATTATTGTTTTAGAATACAGTTTACTGTGTTTTGGAGGTCAAGGCTCCCTCAAAGTAGCCATTGAAGATCACGGCTCTCTCGAAGTAGCCGATTTATCCTTTTCTACACTTTGTTATTAGTTGGTTCACATCAAGTGGTATCAGAGCTAGGTCGATTGTTTTCTATGGCAATCACTGATCCATTTGCCCCTCACCCATCATTGGAAAATTAGCCATGTTTGTCAACCACTATTTCACTACAAAAGTGCGTGCAAGAATAGAAAAGATGCGATCATAATTCATGGCATGAAATGAAAAATTCACAAAGAAGATGGAGGAGCATATGAGAATAATTGAAAGCTTTTCACCTCTATGCTCCACTCTAGTAAGACAATCCAGTAACGACCCAGGGAAAAGTGCTAGCCACATCTGCGCTATCACCCCAAAAAGACTAGTCAATTTGAAGCTTCCCTAGAATTCATTATAAAGCCCAGTTTCACCTAGTAACTAGGCAATGTGGGACTTAGCACTCATGACCATCTTTATAAACTACCCACTCTATGTGGACTTCTTCTCATCTTCCCAATATGGGACCGGGGTGTTACAAACTCCCCCTCTTAAATTCCTGACGTCCTCATCAGGGCTACATCATGTAATGCTTTGATACCACTTGTAACGACCCAGGGAAAAGCGCTAGCCACATCTGCGCTATCACCCCAAAAGGACTAGTCAATTTGAAGCTTCCCTAGAATTCATTATAAAGCCCAGTTTCATCTAGTAACTAGGTAATGTGGGACTTAGCACTCATGACCATCTTTATAAACTACCCATTCTATGTGGACTTCTTCTCATCTTCCCAATATGGGACCGGGGTGTTACAAACTCCCCCTCTTAAATTCCTGACGTCCTCGTCAGGGCTACATCATGTAATGCTCTGATACCACTTGTAACGACCCAGGGAAAAGCGCTAGCCACATCTGTGCTATCACCCCAAAAGGACTAGTCAATTTGAAAATTCCCTAGAATTTATTATAAAGCCCAATTTCACCTAGTAACTAGGCAATGTGGGACTTAGCACTCATGACCATCTTTATAAACTACCCACTCTATGTGGACTTCTTCTCATCTTCCCAATATGGGACTGGGGTGTTACAAATCCTCTCCCATCACACCACAACCAGCTGCCACCATCACAAAAAAGAGGAATAAAGCAATAAAAATCCATCCATGTCGGTGTCAAACCAAATCGTCATCAACCAGTAACAGAGCCATCCACCTCCATTGTAGATCCATAAATCAACGGACCCAACCTTCCAAACGCATCGCCAACCATCCCACCGTCTCATCCCATGCTGTCATCAACCCCTACTGCTCCCCCATGCCATTTTGGTCATCTTCACACACCAGTTCACATGGATCTCTTTTGTGGCTGATGAGAAAAAATTCTATCGTTTTTTATTGGTTTAGAAAAAGAAAGAAAAATTCTATTTTAATAAAAGTCTGTCTTGTTTATAAGATAAGACTAGTAACAGGGTAGAAGTCTACTTACACAGAACCTCTGTATTAATATTTAAATGAGAAACTATCAATAAAGAAGTATGAGTTTATTATTGTTTTAGAATACAATTTACTGTGTTTTGGAGGTTAAGGCTCCCTCGAAGTAGCCATTGGAGACCTCGACTCTCTCAAAGTAGCCGATTTATCCTTTTCTACGCTTTGTTATTAGTTGGCTCGCATCAAGTGGAATCAAAGCCAGGTTGATTGTTTTCGACGGCAACCACCGATCCATTTTCCCATCACCCATCATCAGAAAATCAGCCATGTCTGTCAACCTTTACTTCACTACAAAGGTACGTGAAAGGATAGAAAAGATGCGATCAAAATTCATGGCATGGAATGAAAAAATCACCAAGAAGATGGAGGAGCACAAGAGAATAATTGAAAGATTTCTCCACCATGCTTTGCTCGAGTAAGCCAATCCTCTCCCATCACACCACAATCGGCTGCCACCGTCACAAAAAAGAGGAAGAAAAGAGTTGTTAAAGCAACAAAAATCCATCCATGCCAGCGTCAAACCAAATCATCGTCAATCAGCAGTAAAGCTGCCCACCTCTATCATAGATCCATAAATCAACAGACCCAACCTTCCAAATGCATCGCCAACCACCACACCATCTCATCCCACACCGTCATCAACCCATGTCGTGCCCCCATGCCATTTTGGTCATCTTCGCACACCAGTTCACATGGATCTCTTTTGTGGCTGATGAGAAAAAATTCTATCATTTTTTACTACTTCGGAAAATGAATGAAAAATTCTATTTTAGTTTTAGAAATTTTTTCTTGGGGACAAGAAAATTATAAGGGGAAGGGAATGACATGATCATGATAGGATCATTATTATTGAGGACCTGTCTAGATAAAAGTAGGTTCAAATAAGAGTCTATCTTGTTTATAAGATAAAACGAGTAGATAAGAGAAGGTTCAAATAAGAGTCCATCTTGTTTACAAGATAAGACCAATAGTAGGGTAGACCCTTTGACCACTTGATAATAATTTTTCGCATTTGACCACTTGATAATAATTTTTGGTCAAGTGGTATTAGATATGCAAACCAACTAATAACAAAGTGTAGAAAGGGATAAATCGGCTACTTCGAGAGAGCCATGATCTCCAATATTGACTAGTTCGAGGGAGCCTTGACCTCCAAAACATAGTAAACTATATTCTAAAACAACAATTAACTCATACTTCTTTATTGATAGTTTCTTCTTTAAATATTAATACAGAGGTCCTGTGTAAGTAGACTTCTACCCTATTACTGGTCTTATCTTATAAACAAGATAGACTCTTATTTGAACCTACTTTTATCTAGATAGGTCCTCAATAATAATGATCCTATCATGATCATATAATTCCCTTAACCCTATAATTTTCTTGTCCCCAAGAAAAATTTTCTAAAACGAAAATAGAATTTTTTCTTCCTTTTTCTAAACCAATCAAAAACGATAGCATTTTTTCTCATCAACCACAAAAGAGATCCATGTGAACTGGTGTGCGAAGATGACCAAAATGGCATGAGGGCGCGGCAATGGTTGATGACCGAGTGGGATGAGACGGCGAAGTGGTTGGTGACGCGTTTGTAAGGTTGGGTCCATTGATTTATGGATCTACGATGAAGGTGGGCGGCTCTACAACTGGTTGACGACGATTTGGTTTGACGCCGGCATGGATGGATTTTTGTTGCTTTAACAACTCATTTTTTCCTCTTTTTTGTGACGGTGGCAGCCAGTTGTAGTGTTATGGGAGAGGATTGGCTTACTGAAGCAGAGCATGGTGGAGAAAAGCTTTCAATTGTTATCATATGCACGTCCATCTTCTAGGAGATTTTTTCATTCCATGCCGTGAATTCTGATAGCATCTTTTCTATCATTGCACGTACCTCTGTAGTGAAGTAGAGGTTGACAAACAAGGCTGTTTTTCCGATGATGGGTGATGGGCAAATGGATCGGGGATTGCTGTAGAAAACAATAAACATGGCTTTGATACCACTTAATGCGAACCAACTAATAACAAAGCATAAAAAAAGGATAAATCAGCTACTTCGGGAGAGTTGTGATCTCCAATGGCTACTTCGAGGGAGCCTTGACCTACAAAACACAATAAATTGTATTCTAAAACAATAATCAACTCATACTTCTTTGTTGATAGTTTCTTCTTTAAATACTAATACAGAAGTTCTGTGTAAGTAGACTTTTACCTTGTTACTGATCTTATCTTATAAACAAGATAGATTGTTATTTGAACCCTCTCTTATCAACTCATCTTATCTTATAAACAAGATAGACTCTTATTGGCAAATGGATCGGGATTGTCAGAAAAACAATAAAATGGCTTTGATACCACTTAATGCTAACCAACTAATAACAAAGCGTAGAAAAGGATAAATCAGCTACTTCGAGAGAGCCGTGATCTCCAACATTGGCTACTTTGAGGGAGCCTTAACCTCCAAAATGCAATAAACTGTATTCTAAAACAATAATCAACTCATACTTCTTTATTGATAGTTTCTCCTTTAAATAGTAATACAGAGGTTCTGTGTAAGTAGACTTCTACCCTGTTACTGGTCTTATCTTATAAATAAGACAAACTGTTATTTGAACCCACTCTTATCTACTTGTCTTGTCTTATAAACAAGATAGACTCTTATTTGAAATTACTTTTATCTAGATAGGTCCTCAACAATAATGATCATATCATTACTTGATGCGAACCAACTAATAACAAAGCATAGAAAAGGACAAATCTGCTACTTCGAGAGAGCCATGATCTCCAATATTGGCTACTTTGAGGGAGCCTTAACCTCCAAAACATAGTAAACTGTATTCTAAAACAATAATTAACTCATACTTCTTTATTGATAGTTTCTCCTTTAAATATTAATATAGAGGTCCTGTGTAAGTAAACTTCCACCATGTTACTAGTCTTATCTTATAAACAAGATAGACTCTTATTTGAACCTACTTTTATCTAGATAGGTCCTCAATAATAATGATCCTATCATTCCCTTCCCCTTATAATTTTCTTGTCCCCAAGATAAATTTTCTAAAACTAAAATAGAATTTTTCTTTCTTTTTCTGAACCAATCAAAAACGATAGAATTTTTTCTCATCAGACACCAAAGAGATCAATATGAACTAGTGTGCGAAGATGACCAAAATGGCATAGCGGCACAACAGGGGTTGATGACGGCGTGGGATGAGACGGTGCGGTGGTTGATGACGCATTTGGAAGGTTAGTTCTGTTGATTTATAGATCTACGACGGTGGTGGGCAGCTCTGCTACTGGTTTATGACAATTTCATTTGACGCTACCATGGATGGATTTTTGTTGCTTTAACAACTCTTTTCTTCCCTTTTTTTGTGACAGTGGCAGTCGGTTGGGGTGTGATGGGAGAGGATTGGCTTAACGAAGCAAAGTATGGTGGAGAAAGCTTTCAATTATTCTCATATGCTCCTCCATCTTCTTGGTGGTTTTTTCATTCCATGCCATGAATTCTGATCACATCTTTTCTATACTTGCACGTATCTCTGCTGTGAAGTAGAGGTTGACAGACATGGCTGATTTTTTGGATGATGGGTGATGGGCAAATGGATCTGTGATTGCCGTAAAAAACAATCAACCTAGCTCTAACACAACTTGATGCAAACCAACTAATAACAAAGCATAGAAAATGATAAATCGGCTATTTCTAGAGAGCCATGATCTCCAATATTGGCTACTTCGAGGGAGCCTTAACCTCTAAAACACAGTAAATTGTATTCTAAAACAATAATCAACTCATACTTCTTTATTGATAGTTTCTCCTTTAAATATTAGTACAAAGGTCCTATGTATGTAGACTTCTACCATGTTACTAGTCTTATCTTATAAACAACATAGACTCTTATTTGAACCCTCTCTTATCTACTCGTCTTATCTTATAAACAAGATTGACTCTTATTTGAACCTACTTTTATCTAAATAGGTCCTTAATAATAATGATCCTATCATGATCCTATCATTCACTTCCCCTTATAATTGATTATAAATGGTTCGAATAAGAGTCTATCTTATTTATAAGATAAGACCAGTAACAGGGTAGAAGTCTACTTATACAGGACCTCTGTATTAATATTTCAAGGAGAATTTATCAATAAAGAAGTATGAGTTGATTATTATTTTAGAATACAGTTTACTTTGTTTTGGAGGTGAAGGCTCCCTCAAAGTAGCAATATTGGAGATCACGGCTCTCTTGAAGTAGCCGATTTATTCTTTTCTACACTTTGTTATTAGTTGGTTCACATCAAATGGTATCAGAGCTAGGTTGATTGTTTCTACGGCAATCACCGATCCATTTGCCCATTATCCATCATCGAAAAATCAACCGTGTTTGTCAACCTCTACTTCACTGCAGAGGTACGTGCAAGGATAGAAAAATGGCATAGAATTAAAAAATCACCAAGAAGATAAAGGAGCATATTAGAATAATTGAATTCTTTTCTCCACCATGCTTTGCTCTAGTAAGCCAATCCTCTCCCATCACACCACAACCGGCTACCACCATCACAAAAAAGAGGAAGAAAAGAGTTGTTAAAGCAACAAAAATCCATCCATGCCGGCGTCAAACCAAATCGTCGTCAACCAGCAATAGAGCCGCCCACCTCTGTCGTATATCCATAAATCAACAAACCCAACATCCCAAACGCGTCGCCAACCACCGCACCATCTCATCCTAGGCCGTCATCAACCCCTGCCGCACCCCCATGCCTTTTTGGTCATCTTTGCACACCAGTTCACATAGATCTCTTTTGTGGCTAATGAGAAAAAATTCTATAGTTTTTGATTGGTTCAGAAAAAGAAAGAAAAATTATATACTTCTACCATGTTACTAGTCTTATCTTATAAACAAGATAGACTGTTATTTGAACCCTCTCTTATCTACTTGTCTTATCTTGTAAACAAGATAGACTCTTATTTAAACCTACTTTTATGTCCTCAATAATAATGATACTATCATGATCATATCATTCCCTTCGCCTTATAATTTTCTTGTCCCCAAGAAAAATTATACACTATGTCCAAGTAATGATATAATGCCCAAGAAATAGTCGAACAGAAGAATCTTCAAACTGCAAAAGAATGAACAGTAGGATCAGAGCTGCCAGTAGTGTGCTGGCAGGGGATAAATCTGATCCCTAAGTCAGTGAAGGGCTTAGAGAATGTATAAACAGAATGAGAGCTTAGAGAGAGAAATTGTGATTACCAAATTATGAATTGGATCTTTCCTTTTATAGGCATTCAGTGGTGGTTATCACCCATTGAATCTCTGCTCCATATCTTTATCTATTGCATAGTGTTGATGAAAATATATAAGTTGTTGGTTGTTCCATGATCTTAGGAAATTCAAATTACAAATTATGCAGTCTAGCCTTGCTAGAGTGGATAGGTGTTCCAAGATATTCTCAGTACACTTGTCTTGGTTTGGTATGGACATTTGGACAATATTATGGCGAATTGTGGAAGCTTGCTTGGTAGGCTGGGAAAGTCCCAGGCTTGTTGGACCGGACATTGGGTTGGGCCAATTGAGTCTTGCCTAAGCTCTATTTTAATAAAGCTTTGCACGTTAAATGGGCCAAGAAGGCTTGTTGGGCTCTATATGGCTGATCCATGACCCAACAGTGAGCATAAGAACATGGCGGTGTATTCTGACGAGAGATGGTTCTGATACTCAAGAGTTAAGTCAAAATGGTATTTGGGAAAGTATATACAACATTCAAAGTTTTTTTTAAAATTATCAAAAGCAAGAGAGGGGGAAATGGGAAAATTTGGAGGTTGAGTTGAGGGGCAAAAGTTCTCTCTATATTGCATTATCATGTCATTGCCATATGATCTTTGAGCTAATAATTTTATTTTATCCGTGATTGTGATTTATGAAAAAATTGACACCAATTGAGTGCACTGCATAACTAACATTTTATTAACAGGCATTTTGCTCACTAGGTTGTTGATTTATGATGCGTTTTGAATTGTAATTTCGCAAGAATAATTTGCGTTTTTAAAATATATTACAAAACGTAAGACATTTAGTATTAAAATTTAAAAAGCACATAATTTAAAATAGGAAAAAAATCTCTTATTACTATAAGCAGATTATGGGATGCTTATTTGAAAAAGTGTCAATTTAAACCAAAATCACGATTTCACACAACAAATATTTGATAAAAAAATATTTTTTAACATGTTTTACCAAATGCATTTGCGATTATAAAAAATAAGAATTTAAAAAACGTAATTTTTTTAAAAGAGTTAAATACTAAAAACCCCCACAGGGTTTGAAGTCTTTATTTTTTGCTCCCTAGGTTTTTATTTTTATCACAGGAGGTACCTGTGGTTTTTATAAAGACGAAAATAGTACCTCCATTAAAATTCTGTCCAAAACCTAATGGAACATCACGTCAACACGAATCAAATTACATCATGTGTCTTACAATTAATTTTTTGTTAAAAAAAATTATTTTTTCAAAAAGAAAAAGAAAAATTTTGGGGGTGGCTGCCTCCCCCATGGCCAGATGGGGGTGGCTCGGCCTACCCCAAGGAGCCCAGTGGGTTTGAGGCACCCTCCACATCTCCTATCAAGTTGGGAAGAAAAATCATGGGAAAGGGGGATGGGGGTGGAATTGATTGATAAATAAATGTACTCTATATAAGATTTTTTTTACTATTTATGTGCAGCAGTGTTCATGTTATACAATTTGGAAGATTGATGATTAAGGGCTCGTTTAGGAGTGCGATTTTATAAATTACATTTTTGAAATCACTACTTTTGAAAATCGCACAGGTGTTTTGTAAAATATGTTAAGAAGTACTTTTTTATCAATTGAGTGTTTGAATAACATTAGCATATAATTGCGGTTTTATGGTCAAATAGGTAAATATTGCCCCCAAATATCTTTTTAACCGAAATCGTGATTTTAGTTTAAATTTGCACCCTCTAGTTAGCTTATTGAAATCGTGAACTTTCCCATGATTTTGAAATTTACATTTTAAAATCGCAATTTTAAACACTCCAAAATTGCGATTTACTTTAAAATCGTAGATTATTTCTTTAAAAACGTACTCCCAAACAGACCTTAACTTTTATTAATATGTTGATTACATATTAACAAAAGAGAAACAAAGTTACTTGGAACGATAAATGAAAGTTGAAAGACCAACCTTTTCCTTGACATATCGTGGTAAAGCAATGGATGCTAAATTGCAAACTGCAATTTCAGTCAGACTTAAGAACTCGATATTCTCAATGCTGAGATTTGAGGACTTGATGGTGCAAAGATTTTGTTGGTTATAGTGGCAGAGCCACATGTAGGCCAGAGGTGGCAGTGGCCCCCACAAGGGGTTTAAAAAAAAAATTATTGAGAAAAAAATTTTCTAAATAGCTGATGTGGTAAATTTGTTGACCAAAAATATCAATAATAAAATTAAACCACTCGCAATAGGACGAATCTTTGTACGATACGGCTATAGAGAGGATGTCGAACCTCAAGGACTGTAGGGGTTTCGTTACTAAATTCGAAAGACTAAATTTAACCTAATTAATTAAATGGTTAAATACCTAATTACTCCCTAGGGTTTCACTTTTTTATTTTTTCCTCCTTAGGGTTTGGTTTTTATCACAAAAGGTCCCTATGGTTTTGATAAAGGACCAAATTGATCCATCCATCCGTTGACTGTTAGTTAACTTAACGGAAATGATACTTAGACTAATTAAATCTTGTCATGTGTCATGTAATTAATTTTTTTTTATTTTTAAAAAATTAAAAATAATTTTTAAAAAAAAAAAAAAGAAACAAAAAATTTGGGGTAGTTTTTTTTATTTTTGTTAGAAAAAATATTTTTAAAAAAAAAAAGAAAGAAAAAATTTTGGTGGATTTCTTCGGTTCAAATCAAATTGGGGGTGGTTTCGGCCATCTCCAATTTTTTTTTTTTTAAATATATATTTTTTAATTTTTTGTTTAAAATAAAAATAAATTACATGACACATGTCAATATTTAATTGGTTTACGTGTCATTTTCGTTAGTCAACTAACAGTCAATGGATGGAATGACCAATTTGGTCCTTTATCAAAACCACAAGGATCTCCTATGATAAAAATCAAACCCTAGGGAGGAAAAAATAAAGAAGTGAAACCCTAGGGAGTAATTAGGTATTTAACCCTTAATTAAAAGAGATTTGTTTTGATTTTGTTTTCTAAAAGTAAATGCATAAATTAAAAGATAATTAAAATATAAGAAAGAGTGTAGGGTATTGACTTCACCTCTATTCGCACAACAATGGCTAATCAGATTTAATCCAGAAATTCATTCTATGCATGTTATAATTAAACAAGAAACTACTTTATTAAAGAGTAAGGATAATCTATCTTCGGTTGGCACAGATCGTCCACCTAACCACTAAGATGCGGCACGACCCGTCTTCCCTAGGCATAAACTATAAAACCCTTTAATAAGTTTCATACAATTAATGGAATAGCATAACCCATCTTCGGTTGGCACGGATCGTCTACCTAAATTACACTAACTAGGGTGTAGTACGACCCATCTTCCCTAGGCATGGCCTATCTTAATCCTATTAATCATATGCCTATTAAACCCATTATATAACCATCATCCCCATAATCACAGAAAATAAGAATGATTTGAGTTCAATAAAAGTAAAATACTTTCTAAGACAAGATAAGAATTTCACAAATATTGATTTTGGAATTTAAGAACAATTGCATTTAATAATTAAGAACAGAATTCAATTGTAGCAATTCTCATAGTTATATAATCAACATACATAAATTGAAAATCTGGAAATTAAATATAATCAAACCATTGTGCTTGGATAGGGTTACATCAACACCCCACAAAGGGGTTAGCCGCTCATGACTCCGCTAAGCCTCCAAGAATATTTTATGTCTAAAACTAAGGCTCCTTCTCTTGAAGCATAGAGGCTTATTTATAGGGAGTAACAAGTCCTAGAAGCCCTAGTAAACCTAGAAAATTCAGAATTCAATCTCCTAGTCGAATTAGGAAGCAATCCATGTACAAGTAGGAAAAGGATTCGTCCAGATTTGCCTCCTTTACTTGCGGGACGATTTTGGCGTAGCGGGAGTCTGATTTAGGAAAATTCTATTTCAACATGATTTGTATAATTTTGAATTAGCTTTCCAATGCCACTAGAATCACCTTAATCCAATATTTTAGCTGAAAGTTATGGCCAAAATACTGAGACATGTTCAAAATCTGAAATTCTATCCGATCCGATTTTGACTCTAAGTGGAGAAATTCCGATTTTATCCTTTTCTTGATTTAATTAAACTTAACCACATCATATACATCCTCTATTGTGATTGGTTAAGCTTAATCATATCTTCTAGGTCCACTCAAATTGTGCTTTAAACCCAAAATTAATGGTTTTTCTTGCATCTATATTAAATACCTAAAAACACAAAATCAAACAAATAACAATGCTAAGGAATTAACAAATGTGAGTTAAAGGGCTTGAATGTGCAACATTCAACGCTTATCAATAGTGTCCCTCCAAAATATTGAAATATATATATGAAGAATTGAATTCGAACCGACTAAAGCATGGTGCTGCCTGCAGCTCCTCCATTCTCTAAGGCTCCGTTTACTTCGACGTAAAATGGTTTTCAAAAAATGATTTTCACATTTTATGGTGTTTACTTCAACATAAAATAGTGGTCAAAAGAAAATATTTTCCATTTGATAGAAAATTCTTCTTTAATTTTCGGAAAATAGTTTACGGTATTTTCTGATTTTGAACATCTCATTTTCAAATTGACGTACCCTGCCAAGGCACGCCTAGGACCTTGCCAGGACTTGACTGGGACTTGCCCAGGACCCAACACGGGACTTTAAAGGGACCCGCCTGGGACTTTACCAAGACTCGTCCGGGACCCACCCAAAATTTGACCGGGACCCAACCTGGACTTGCCTGGGACTTTATCGGGACCCACCTAGGACCTACCCGGGACTTAACCAGGACCAGCCCAAAACCTGCTCAAGACTTGACTGGGACCCGACCGAGACCTAATCGGGACTTTACCAGGATCTACCCGGGACTTGCTCGGGACTTTACCAAGACCCACCAGGCACTTGACTAGGACTAGACCGAGACCCGCCCGAGAACTACTCGGGACTTTACTGGGACCCGCCTGGGACTTGAACGAGACTTTCCTAGGACCCGCCAGGCACTTGACCGGGACCTGCCCGAGACTTCACCAAGACCCACCCGGGACCTGATCGAGACTTGATCAAGACCTACCCAGGACTTGACCAAGACCCGCTCGGGACTTCACTAGGACCTACTCAGGACTTGTCCGAGACTTGCCCGGGACCCGCCCAGGACTTGACCGGGACTAGCTCGGGACTTCATTGGGACCTACCCGGGACTTGATCGAGACCCGCTCAGGACATCATTGGGACCTGACTGGGACTTGTCCGAGACCTGTCCAGGACCTACCCAGGACTTAACCGAGACCTGCTCGGGACTTCACAGGGACCTGCCCAGGACTTGTTCGAGACCTACTCATGACTTAACCGGGACCCATCCGGGACTTAACTGGGACATGTCCAAGACTTCACCAAGACCCGCTTGAGACCTGACAAGGACTCGCCCGGGACTCAATCAGGACCTGTGACGACCCGCTTAATTAAAAACATAGCAATTTTTTTTATTATTATCAAAAATACATTAACCCACAACAAGCGGATTGTCACAGTGGCATGGCAATACCGTGTATGCCACAAAGCCATGCATTAACCTGATTGACAATATAATATGCCTCATAGAGATACATGCATGATCTTCGTTTCCTCAGAGTTTATATCTTCTACAGCGGAAACTAACTATGTTAAACATACATAACATCACAGAGCTGAATATTACATCTAAGTAATTAAAGTTTACATACAAAAGAATGGCTATACAAAAGTGTCATACACGACACAAGCCATGTACAAAATGTCTAGGTCTATGCATTCACATGAATGAATGCTCTACAAAATGGTGTTATCAACAAGTCCCACAAAATATATATACATAGGGCGCATCGATGCCTCACAAATCATAATAGCCCAGATACCTACTGCCACTGGGTCATCATCCAGGCGTATGTTGCATCCAAGTCAACAACATCATCGCACCCGGTGACCCGAGATGCGTGGATTTATGAGCCCACCGTCTATAAAATAGAGACCTCAGCGATAGGACCCACTAGCGTTACAAAAGTCATCATTTGAAAACATACCATATTAGCTGAAAGTATCGTAAGCCCGCTTATCCGGACATGATACTAACCCATCTAACTTTATACATACTTAAAATCATATAGCTTAGCAATAAATCATATTAAAAGTCATCATGCATCATTCATCCGTAACGATGTATATATGCACGGTTACATCTCTCGTCTCATATGCACATTGAAATGTCTAGCATAAAAACCATCAGAAAACATCATAAATCATCATATGCATTCATTCATATCGATATACGTTATGTGCAGTTACATCTCCTGCACATAGGCATATGGATACGCCTAGCTTAAAAACTCACATAAACCAATCTCATAAACCAATCTCATCATCGTAAAGCCATATGCCATGCATGCTTATGCAACATCATCTTCTTCATATAATTCATACATTTACATAAACATCATCATCTCCTTCATATCATCATCATAAACATATAACATATATAACATCCTTACCATTAAATACGGGTCATCTTCTACGATAATGTGAGGTCAACTCATTACTACCGGAGTTGTATCACCGTTTCCATTTCGTACGGGCCATCTTCTATGATAGTGTGAGGTCAACTCATCACTACCGGAGTTGTATCACTGTTTCCATTTAAATGCTCATGCTCATGCTCATGTTCATGTACATAAGTGCTCATCTCATAAATACCCATATCATAAAACCATACTCATAACATAATCATCATATTATCTTATAAACTCATAAAAGCCCATCGTTAAAATATCTTATAAAACGTCATTAACTCAACAAAGCATCTTAAAACTTAAACCAATAAATATCATTAAATCAATTGATCATCATAGAACTCAAATCATAAAACAACATTAAATCAAATAAACCTCATAAAACTTATATCATGAAATATCATTAAATCAATAAACATCGTGAAACATTGTAAACCTTAAAGCATAATATCTTTTCGCCCAGTAAGTAAAATACTTACATTGATCCGCTTGGGTCCTCTTAGCAACTTGACCTACTTGCGAATACCTATGTATTTGTATGATAGATACATAGTTAAACTCTATTCAAGGCTCTAACAACTCAACTTCTACTAACTATATGGATCCTACAAACTTTTCTCACTACAAGGGAACCCATAGAGTTCTAGGGTTTCCAATTGACATAATTATCGTTTATATTACTAACCCATAAAGAATCTAGAGGGTTAGACCCTTTAAAAATACCTAAATAAACACTTAGACAAAACTAGGGTTTTGGGTCTTACCTTGGTCCTTGGTGAAGTTTGGAGTTCCAAGCCACCCAACACCAACCCAACGCTCAATGAAAGAGTAGAGGTCCTCTAGACACAAGAACCCAAAGAAATTTGAGAGATTAAGCAAGAACCCCCAAAAATCCAAGTGAAACCAAGAAAACCAAGGGTTTATAGATTTACCTTAAACCAATGAGTGGAAACGACGATTAATCCTCAAGGAACACGTTTTCGGGGTTGGATTTATGCTAGAAGACTTCAAATGATCAATACCTAAGGTTTGGGTGCAAACCCTAGGTGAGAGAAGGGAGAAAATCACGTGGAAGGGAAAAGGGGCAGAAGAAATGAGGTGAAATCGCGTTCTAACTGTTTTAACCCGAGCCATGTCCGGACACGTTAGTGGGAGGTCCAGACACCCAAGAAAATCGAAACTTCCTGCCTAATCTGTCCGGACATCTAATCTCCATGTCCGGACACCCAAAAAAAACCGAAACTCTCTGCCTAAGCTGTCCGGACACCTAGTCTCCGACACCACTTTCTCTGTTTGTGACTTAACACCTAGTCTCCTGTCCAGGACACCACTTTCGGTTGTTTGATAATGTCCTTTATGTTTCTTTATATGTCCATTTACTTTAAGTTTACATTGTAAATAAGGAAATACCCCACATTTGGATCCAAATAAAAATACTAGAAAATCAAATTCCTAGTAGATCAAAATCCAAAAATCCAGTTTTAGTACAAAATGTGATTTTCGGTAGCTCATGATAAAAGTTTCATCGATGTTCACCAATGTAAACCCCATCATAAAATCTCATAAAATCACAATTAACTATATAATATATGAGGAGCAAGTGCGGTTGGGAATTATCATGAAAATCTCAGTAATTGAAAAAGTCATTTTTCAGACTTAGCCAAATTTTGGGTTGACAAATTTTCATCTAATTTCTTGGGCGTTACATCCCTCCCTCCTAATAAGAATTTCGTCTACGAAATTTAGATCATACATCACTAACATGTTCACAACCAAGGCATACTTTGACATAGCATTTATATAGCATTGTAAAATATGCACATACCTAGGTTTACGCGAACAAATGAGGATGTCGCTCTCGTATATCCCGCTCAAGCTCCCATGAAGCCTCTTCGACATTATGGTTTCGCCACAACACCTTCACAAGAGGTGTGGTCTTGGTCCTCAGTTGTTGCTCCTTGTGGTCAAGAATCCGAACCGGTACCTCTTCATAAGTCACGTCTGGTTGAATATCAAGTGGCTCATAACTGATTATATGCAATGGGTCATGTACACATTTTCGCAACTGAGATACATGAAACACATCATGTATTCCAGTCATGCTAGATGGAAACTCCACCTATACGCCTGAGGCCAACAATAATGGCCCAACATACCTTGGACTGAGCTTCCCTTTCTTGCCAAATCTTACGACACCCTTCATTGGCGACACCTTAATATACACATGGTCACCAATCTCAAACTCGAGCTTGCGATGATGCTTGTCCGCATAACTCTTTTGCCTACTCTGAGCGGTAAGCATTCTCTTCCGGATTAGTGCAACCTTATCTTTTGTGTCTTGTATCATTTCTGGACCCAAAAGTTGTCTTTCACCGACTTCATCTCAATACAAGGGCGATCTACATTTACGCCCATACAATGCTTCATACAGTGCCATATCAATAGTTGCTTGGAAACTGTTGTTGTAAGCGAACTCAACTAATGGTATATATTTTATCCAATTGCCCTTGAAATCACGCACGCATAATCTTAACATATCTTCGAGGATTTGAATAGTCCTCTCAGATTGTCCATCGATGGATGATATGCAGCTAAATGCAACTTAGTCCCCATAGCCCCTTGCAAACATTCCCAAAACTTCGATGTGAATCGCGAGTCGCGATCCGACACAATAGAAACAGGAACCCCATGCAATCGGACTATCTCTCGAACATATAATTCTGCCAACTTCTCCAAGGAATCTGTAATCTTGATTGGGAGGAAGTGAGCACTCTTCGTCAATCTGTCAACAACCACCCATATAGCATCTTGTCCACTAGGTGCCCTAGGTAATCCAACCACAAAATCCATAGCAATTTGGTCCCATTTCCACATTGGGACATCAAAGGGTTGAAGTGGTCCTGCCGGCCGCTGATGTTCTACTTTAACAAGTTGGCAAGAAGGACATCGCAACGCGTCCACCAAAACTTTTTCTTCAAGTCCTGGTACATCTTGGTATTCCCAGGGTGAATTGTATACTGAGTTTGATGTGCTTCATTAAGGATTTCCCTCCTTAACTCGGCATCGTTTGGTACAATTGTCCTGCCATCTTTGGTCTTCAACACACCCTCAAAGGTGATTTGAAATTCCGAGGCTTCTCCATTCCTGGCTTCTGCTATGAGCTCTCTTAGCTCCTTATCATTCTCTTGTGCTATTTTGATCCTTTCTCTAGTTAATGGTTGCACCACCAAAGCTGCAAGAGTTGGCGATTCACCGGTCAATGTGTTATTAATTTGTGCCACTGAAAATTGCTAAGCCAACTCATCAATAGTTGTAGGTGTTTTAGCCTCTACATCACGGGATTTTCGACTAAGCATCAACCACAACATTGGCCTTACCAGGATGGTAAAACACTTGGCTGTTGTAATCCTTTATCAATCCTAACCACCTTCTTTGTCTCATATTCAAATCTTTCTGTGTGAAGAGATACTTAAGACTCTGGTGATCAGTGTGAATCTCACACCACGCACCATAAAGATAATGCCTCCAAATTTTCAAGGCATGAACCACAGCTGCTAACTCCAAGTCACGAGTGGGATAGTTCTTTTCATGATCTTTCAGCTGTCTTGAGGCATATGCTACAACTCTGCCCTCTTGCATTAACACGCATCCCAATCCCTTCCGGGACGCATCTCGTATAGACTACATACCCAACTGATTCATTAAGTAGAGTAAGCACAAGTGCTGTCACTAACCTCTGTTTCAGTTCTTGGAAACTTGCTTCGTATTCATCGCTCCATACATATGGGGCATTCTTCCTTGTAAGAGTTGTGAGAGGCCCTAACAAAGTAGAGAATCCCTTGATGAATCTCCGGTAGTAACCAGCTAATCCCAAGAAACTATGAATCTCCCAGGCATTTGATGGCCTTTCCCACTCTACAATAGCTTCAATCTTCCTTGGATCCACTGAAACCCCATCTTTAGAGATCACATGCCCCAGAAATGCTACTTCTTCTAACCAGAATTCACACTTCTTGAGCTTAGCATACAACTTCTTTTCTCTTAGTACTTCCATCACTGTCTTCAAATGCTCTTCATGCTCTATATGATTAGCCGAATAGACTAAAATGTCATCAATACATCGACAACAAATGAGTCTAGGTACTTATGGAATACCGATTCATCAAGTCCATAAATACCGATGGTGCATTCGTCAAACCAAACGGCATAACCAAGAATTCATAGTGGCCATACCTTGTGCGAATAGCTGTCTTCGGCACATCCACTTCTCGTACCCTAAGTTGATGATATCCCGATTGAAGGTCTATCTTGAAAACACGAAGCACCCTTGAGTTGGTCAAACAAATTATCAATTCGAGGCAGAGGGTACTTATTCTTAACTGTTACCCGGTTTAATTCCCGATAATCTATGCACATCTGCATAGAGCCATCCTTCTTCTTTACAAACAAAACTGGCGCTCCCCATGGAGATACACTTGGACGAATGAAACCCCGATTTAGCAACTCTTGAAGTTGCTCCTTTAACTCTTTCAATTCAACTGGAGCCATACGGTACAGTGCTTTGTGAATTGGCTGAGCCCCAGGTACTAAGTCTATGGTAAACTCAACTTCACGGTCCAGAGGCAAACCCATAGCCTCAGCAAATACATCTGGGTAGTGACACACTACTGCTATCTCCTCTAGTTTTTGTTCAACCTTTGGCTTGCCTAACACATAAGCCAAGTAGGCTTGAGCACCTTCCCTAACATCTCTTTTTGCTTGGACTGGTGAGAGGAGTGGCGGTGTTGCTCATACACTAGACCCACAAAATCTGAATTTCTCATTACCATTGGTACGGAACACTATTTCCTTCTTCCGACAATCAATCTTGGCTCCATATCTTGAAAGCCAATCCATACCAAGAATGATATCAAATCCAAGTATCCCAAATACCGCTAACTTAGCCGGTAAAGTCCTCCCTCCTAATAGAATAGGACAATTCTCTACACATTTCCTACATGTCACTACACTACCAACAGGTGTAGACACACTTATGTTTTGCTCAAGTGGCCTTGTACACAAATTACATAACTTCACATATGTGGATGAAATGAATGAATGTGTGGCACCCGAGTCAAACAATACACAAGCAAGATTACCATACAAAGGAATAATACCTGTGACAACATCGATGTTGTTCCCTTCAGTCGTAACATTTTCTAGAGTAAGGGAGTAGACACGTGCCTGAGCAGGTTGCTTGGGCTGATAAGTAATGGCTAGTGCTTTTTGACTCCCTATAGCATCCATAGGACAATCCTTGACATAGTGACCGGTCTTCCCACATCGGAAACAAGTACCAGTCCCTAACCTGCATACTCCAGGATGAGGCTTACCACACTTACTACAAAGAGGATTCTTCGGATTTCCATAGCTTTGGGGAACACTTCTCTTCACTGGTGCCTTTGAAAAACTACTACCCATAGCTTGCCTCTTGGGCGGGAACACAGCTTGAGGCATTGACCTCTTCTTCTGTATATACTCTGTGGTTGCTTCCTTGATAGCTTGCTTAGCTATCATGGCGGTGTGCACAACCTTCAAGTATTCCTTGATTTCAAGGATAGCGATCCTTTCCTTGATGAGTGCCGACAAACCATCTAAGAACTTTTCAGCTTTGGCTTGATCATTAGGGATAAGAGTAGGGGCATACTTTGACAACTCCATGAACTTGGTAGAATATTGGGCCACTGTCATGTTGCCTTGGGTGAGAGTTAGGAATTCCTTAGCCCATAGCTGTTGTTGGACGCGAGGAACATATTGCTCATAGAATTTCTCTTTAAAGTGTGCCCAAGTGACGGGACACCATTCCCTAACCCAGTTAGCTGTGGATCCCCACCATGATGCTTCACCCACAAGTTTCAAGCCCCATATCTTACCATCTCTGCATCCGTCAGCAGTTTAAGGCCAGCATCAACTCAGGTTGCTGAAACCAGGAATCGGCTTCTCTAGGGCCTTCATGCCTGTAAACACCTGAGTTGTGTAGAAGGACCCCGAGAACACCCTTCTCTTCTCTCATTGTGTCCTTGGCGCTGGCCGTTGGCCATAATCTCTCAAATACCTTGCTTCCAGCCAAAGAGTGTGCCGTTTGAGAACACCCGTGGAGGAGGAGGAGGTGGTGGGGGAGGGGGAGGAGGAGGTGGAGGTAACCCTACGCCATGATCCATTACATTCCTCGGCCTCCCACGACGGCGTGGGTGATGTCTGGGTGGCATCACTCTGCAAGGTCGTGTAGGTCAGTGCAGAAAGGACCACATAGACAACAATATATCACAAATAAGCTCATAAAACTAATCTACGATACACCCACACAACAAACAATCATGGTATCACAAAACTTTGTATTATTAGATTTTCTTGAAGCTTTTAAAATTCCTATAGCTCTGGTGTTATCCTTAACCTAACACTGTACTCTACTCTATGAACCTAGTTGCTTACGATATAATAGTTGCTATGGTAACATGTTCCCTAAAGAACTTGATACCATTCGCTCTGATACCAATTTCTGTGATGACCCGCTTAATTAAAAACATAGCAATTTTTTTTTTTTTTATTATCAAAAAAACATTAACCCACAAGCGGATTGTCACAGTGGCATGGCAATACCGTAGTATGCCACGAACCCATGCATTAACCTGATTGACAATATAATATGTCTCACAGAGATACATGCATGATCATCGTTTCATCAGAGTTTATATCTTCTACAGCGGAAACTAACTATGTTAAACATACATAACATCACAGAGCTAAATATTACATCTAAGTAATTAAAATTTACATATAAAAGAATGGCTATACAAAAGTGTCACACACGACACAAGCCATGTACAGAATGTCTAGGTCTATGCATTCACATGAATGAATGCTCTACAAAATGGTGTTATCAACAAGTCCCACAAAATATATATACATAGGGCGCATCGATGCCTCACAGATCATAATAGCCTTGATACCTCGCCAGGGTCATCATCCACGGCGCATTCCTGCATCCAAGTCAACAACATCATCTGCACCCCGGTGACCCGAGATGCAGGTGGATTTATGAGCCCACCGTCTCTATAAAATAGAGATCTCAGCAATATAGGACCCACTAGGTGTTACAAAAGTCATCATTTGAAAACATACCATATTAGTCGAAAGTATCGTAAGCCGCTTATCCATACTAACCCATCTAACTTTATACATACTTAAAATCATAGCTTAGCAATAAATCATATTAAAAGTCATCATGCATCATCCATCCGTAACGATGTACATATGCACGGTTACATCTCCTGTCTCATATGCACATTGAAACGTCTAGCATAGAAACCATCAGAAAACATCATAAATCATCATATGCAACCATTCATATCGATATACGTCATGTGCAGTTACATCTCCTGCACATAGGCATATGGATACGCCTAGCTTAAAAACTCACATAAACCAATCTCTTAATCGTAAAGCCATATGCCATGCATGCGTATGCAACATCATCTTCTTCATATCATTCATACATTTACATAAACATCATCATCTCCTTCATATCATCATCATAAACATATAACATATATAACATCCTTATCATTAAATACGGGCCATCTTCTACGATAATGTGAGGTCAACTCATCACTACCGGAGTTGTATCACCGTTTCCATTTCGTACGAGCCATCTTCTACGATAGTGTGAGTTCAACTCATCACTACTGGAGTTGTATCACCGTTTTCATTTAAATGCTCATGCTCATGCTCAGGCTCATGCTCATGCTCATGTTCATGTACATAAGTGCTCATCTCATAAATACCCATATCATAAAACCATACTCATAACATAATCATCATATTATCTTATAAACTCATAAAAGCCCATCGTTAAAATATCTTATAAAACATCATTAACTCAACAAAGCATCTTAAAACTTAAACCAATAAATATCATTAAATCAATTGATCATCATAGAACTCAAATCATAAAACAACATTAAATCAAATAAACCTCATAAAACTTAAATCATGAAATATCATTAAATCAATAAACATTGTGAAACATTGTAAACCTTAAAGCATAATATCTTTTCGCCCAGTAAGTAAAATACTTACATTGATCCGCTTCGGTCCTCTTAGCAACTTGACCCACTTGCGAATACCTATGTATTTGTATGATAGATACATAGTTAAACTCTATTCAAGGCTCTAACAACTCAACTTCTACTAACTACATGGATCCTACAAACCTTTTCTCCTGCAAAGGGAACCCATAGGTTCTAGGGTTTCAATTGACATAATTATCGTTTATATTACTAACCCATAAAGAATCTAGAGGGTTAGACCCTTTAAAATACCTAAATAAACACTTAGACAAAACTAGGGTTTTGGGTCTTACCTTGGTCCTTGGTGAGTTTGGAGTTCCAAGCCACCCAACACCAACCCAACGCTCAATGAAAGAGTAGAGGTCCTCTAGACACAAGAACCCCAAAGAAATTTGAGAGATTAAGCAAGAACCCCAAAAATCCAAGTGAAACCAAGAAAACCAAGGGTTTATAGATTTACCTTAAACCAATCGGTGGAAAGCGACGATTAATCCTCAAGGAACACGTTTCGAGGTTGGTTATGCTAGAAGACTTCAAATGATCAATACCTAAGGTTTGGGTGCAAACCCTAGGTGAGAGAAGGGAGAAAATCACGTGGAAGGGGAAAAGGCGGAAGAAATGAGGTGAAATCGCGTTACATTGTTTAACCCGAGCCGTGTCCGGACACGTTAGTGGGAGGTCCGAACACCCAAGAAAACTGAAACTTCCTGCCTAATCTGTCCGGACATCTAATCTCCATGTCTGGACACCCAAAAAAAACCAAAACTCCCTGCCTAAGCTATCCGAACACCTAGTCTCCCTGTCCAGACAAAGTAAATGTCTTTTATGTTTCTTTATATGTCCATTTACTTTAAGTTTACATTGTAAATAAGGAAATACCCCCCATTTGGATCCAAATAAAAATACTAGAAAATCAAATTCCTAGTAGATCAAAATCCAAAAATCCAGTTTTAGTACAAAATGTGATTTTCGGCAGCTCATGATAAAAGTTTCATCGATGTTCACCAATGTAAACCCCATCATAAAATCTCATAAAATCACAATTGACTATCTAATATATGAGGAGCAAGTGCGGTTGGGAATTATCATGAAAATCTCAATAATTGAAAAAGTCATTTTCCAGACTTAGCCAAATTTAGGGTTAACAGATTTTCATCTAATTTATTGGGCGTTACAGGACCTACCTGGGACTTGACCGGGACCCGCCCGGGACCTCCTTGGGACTTGTCCGTGACCTGCCCAGGACTTGACCGGTACCTACACGAGACCCGCCTGGGACCCGACCAAGACCTGCTTGGGACCGCCCGAGACTTGATCGGGACCTGCCTGGGACTTGACCGGGACCTGACCAGAACTTGCCTAGGACCTGCCCGGGCAGATCCTAGTCAAGTCCCAAGCAGGTATTGGTCAAGTCACAGGCGGTACCGAGCTAGTCTCGGTCAAGTCCCAGGCAGGTCCCAAACAAGTCCTAGGCAGGTCCCGATCAAGTCCCGAGCAGGTTCCGGTCAAGTCCCAGGTAGGTCCCGAGCAAGTCCCGAGCAAGTCCCGATCAAGTCCCGAGCAAGTCTCAATCGAGTCTCGGTTAAGTCCCGGTAAAGTCTCGGGCAAGTATCAGGCAGGTCCCTTGCAAGTTCTAGTCGAGTCTCGAGCAGGTCCTGAACAAGTCGCGGTCAAGTCTAGGGCAGCTACCGATCAAGTCTCAGGCAAGTCCCAGTCGGGTCCCAAGTGGGTCCCGGGTAGGTCCTGGTCAAGTCTCGAGCAAATCTCGGACGGGTCCCGGGCAGGTCCTAGTCAAGTCCCAAGCAAGTCCCAGACGGGTCCCCAGCAATTGCTGGTCAAGTCTCAGGCGAGTCCCATTAAAGTTCTGAGTAGGTCCTGGTCAAGTCCCGACTGGTCCGATTAAGTCCCAGGACCTACCCGTAAATTTAGAGTTTAATATGATTTAATGAATATATATATATAAATTTTCTGATTTTCCATACGCAGTAAATACTGTAAAATGTTTTCAATAGAAAATATTTTTAGGGAAAAATAACTTCTCTGAAAATATTTTCCGATGAAAAACATTTTAAGTCGAAGTGAACAGAGCCTAAGACTATTAAATTTTTTATTTCCCTCCCTTTCTTATGCCTCTTTTCTTTGGATCAGGATCCTCTCCGGTCTTTTTGGACTAGAAAGGCCTCTACTTAATGGTCAAAATAGCCCTAGAAAAAATCCTAGGGTCATCCTCAAGCCACGTGTCCTTGTTATTAAAATATAATAAAATATTATTTTTTATTTTAAAAATTAAATTAATATAATAATAAAAAATTTCAAATTTTTTTTATGGCCCTTTGGGGGTGACCGAACCACCCCAAGGGCCACCATTTGGCCATAGGGTGGCGTTCAGCCACCCCCAGTGGCCGGTTAGGGGTTCCACCAGTGCTCCATTATGCTAATGCTGGCAAAATAGCCCATCAAATTGAAATCCAACTGCTCCGTCAGATCTCTCAAACCCAAAGACAATAGAATGGGATGGTTTTGTCCATATATTTGTAGGAAAAGATCCTCTATTTTTTGCAATGGAAAATATCCCCAGCTTAATCTTCCCCAATTCCCCTGTTTCCCTGTATCTCTCAACTGATGGTAGTAGTTTGTGGATATATTTGCAGAACCAATTTGTATGGGTTCCTTGTTTGCTGGGATTCTTGCATTTCTAGTTTAATCTATTAGCAACAAGGATCAGAGGGCAATTATCATTCATGGCTCTGTTATCTCTTTATACCTTGGTTTATTGTTCAAGAATGATAAAAGGGGTTTGGCTTATTCAGATCCTCACTCTTTGGGCTTTGATTTCGAAATATATATACTCTCTTTTCTCTATTTTTGCTTATATTTTCCTGCCTTTTCTTTCTCTCTATACCAGTGAAGAAGGTAAAAGATGAACGACATTTTCTCTTCCGGCTCCTTTTCCGGCTTCCGAGGCAAGCAAGTATCCTCCGACCATCACATCATCGAGATGTCCTCCATTGCCACCGGCGTCCACCTAGACAAGTTCTTCGAGCACGTCGATTCCGTCAAGGACGAGCAGAAGGAGCTAGACTGCCTCAACCACGCTCTCCACAGCGCACACGAGAAAAGCAAGGCCCTCCACAATGCCAGGGCCATCAAGGACCTCCGCTCCCGCATGGACACCGATGTGGCACTTGCTCTCAAGAAGGCCAACCCCAGATCACCAGGTCTGGGGTTGCCGAAGCCCACCATGGTGGCCCTTTGGAGGTGGTCCGGCCACCCCCAAGGGCCCCAAAGGACATACAAAAAATCTGAAAAACATATTATTATATTAATTTAATTTTTATTTATTTTTAAACTAAAAATAATATTTTATTATATTTTAATGAGTAAGACACGTGGCAGTATGATGGCCTTAGGATTACTCCTAAGGCCATCCTCACCATTAACTGGAGGCCTCTCCGGTCCTTTTGGACCAAAGAAACTCTTCCCTTTTCCCTCTCTCTCCCTCGATCCCTCTCAAGCCTCAAGTCTCAATCCTCTCTCTCTCTCTCTCTCTCTCTCATTCTCAAACGGTGTGGTATCCTCTTAGACTCTCAGTCTTAAACACTATGGTATCAAGTATTCCTCCAAGGCTATTAAATTTTTTATTTCCCTCCCTTTCTCAATCTCACGCCTCTTTTCCCTCTCTCACCCTCAATCCCTCTCAAGTCTCAATCCTCTCTCTCTCTCTCTCTCTCTTTTAGATGATGTGGTATCCTCTCAATCTTAGACAGTATGGTATCAAGTATTCAGGTGGATTTTGCAAAAAATTCTTTGTTCCCTTAAAACAATTCAGGGTTAATTTTATTCATTTAACCATGAATTTTTTTTTTTTTTTTCCCTTAAGGCCTAAGGCTTAATGGGTGTCATGTGTTTTCAGAGCAAAAAATAGGTGGTCAAATTGGATTGAGAGCTTGAATTTTTACCTGCAACACTGAGGCATCTCAAGAATCTGCTTAATTTTTTTTATTCTGAAAGTGTTATTGTTACGTAGAAATTAAAGCTTAAAAGGAAAAAAAAAAAAAATGTCTATCTATAACTTTAATTCAGTCCTTATTCGGGTATAGTTAATTTTATACAAACCCATCATAATCTCAGAGATAATATAGAATTACAATTACAATTCGCTGGCTACTGCAAAAAGAAATCTAATTTTATCATTCAAAGAAGCTCCAGTTAGCTAATTACATTTTCACTTTAGGAAACTTCTCCTCAAATTGTATACCTTTGAAAACAAAGGCAATCACGAAGAGAGAACCCTAGTAACTCATTAAACAACACTAACCAGAAATTATCGAAAAAAATAAACAGGAAATAGCTCCAATTAATAATTGTTGTTGTGTTATGATATTGTTTGGCATAATTGTAAGATGTCCCCGTATTTGGGTGGGTTTTACAAAAAATCTTTTGCTTCCTTCAAATAGATTTAGGGTTAATTTTATGCATTTTACCTTGATTTTTTTTCCCCTTAAAGCTTAAAGACGGTAAAGTATAGTTCTAGGCACTCTTTTTGTATTTCTGTCTTTTTGATATAGTGCTGATATGTTACATTTTTAATATATTAATTTGAGCACATATTTATGAACTTTTATAGGATTTTTGTGATGCATATATTGTGTGAATTACCAAATTTTTTGGACAGAAAAAAAAATTTTGGCGAAAATTTTTTAGGACGCCAAAATTTTTTGAGGCCCCTACATTATGAAATGTCTGGCTCCGCCACTAGTTGGTTACATTTCCTATTACAAGAATCCTGGAGGGGACCAAAAAAAAATCCAAAGCAAAATATTATCAAATAATGAGATGTCTGTGTTAGTTATGCACCTTGAAAAGCATAAAAGGAGTTCCAGTTTTGATCTAGGAATGTAAAATTTCAAACTAGAGTCTCCTAGCATGTATGACCTTTGCCTTTCCCTAGGCTCCTTGGGAGTGGCTTGACCACCCCCAAAATTTTTAATTTTTTTTAACAAAATTATTATTTTTTAATATTTTTTATTTTAAAAAAAAAAATTAAAAATTAATTGTCAGACCGGTGGCACAATTTGATTGGTGCTGACGTGGCATTCCATTAAGTTTTGGATGAAATTTTAACAAGGTACTATTTCCGTCTTTATGAAAACCACAGGTACCTCCTATGATAGAAATGAAAACCTATGGGGTAAAAAATAAAAACTTCAAACCCTATAGTGGTTTTTAGTATTTAACCTTTTTTTAAAAACATAATTCTTAAAATTGCATTTATTGAAACCGTAATCCTAAACAAACCCTTACATTTGTATCTTTTCACCAGTAAAATATGTGTTGTTTTATAGTTGGGCCTTTTGAGGATGATTCTTTTTTTTTTTTTTGACATATCCACGCAAGGGTAGAGGAGGAGGATTCGAACTCGTAACCTCCACTTCATAAGGCGTAGTTCACAACCGATTGAGCTACCTCTTAGGGACTTTTGAGGATGATATAAATGGCAAAGAAGGAGCCCTTTTCCCAATAACCTTGGCAAACTTAGACTAGGTTATTTTTGAGGAGTTGGACCATGAATTGTTAAAAATTGGGGAAAATTATAGTTTACCCCCTAAAGTTAACAACGTTTTTTAATTTAAATACCAAAGTTTCAATTTTTGCAATCCACCCCCCTCCCCAAAGTTTCAAATTTTTGCAATTTGACCGATTGTATCTAAAACTTCCCATATTGCCCCTAAATTTTTTATTTTTTATTTTTTAAAAAAAATGCGTGGTGGCTATAACCACCCCTTTGGCTATCTGGCTATTTTTGCACCCCTAAATTTGATTTTTTTTTTCTTATAAAAAGTAAAAATAAAAAATAGGGGCAATATGGGAATTTTGGGATAATATTGGTCGAATTGAAAAAAATTGAAACTTTGTGGTAGATTGCAAAAATTAAAACTTTTGTATTCGAATTGAAAACCACTGTCAACTTTGGGAGGATAAACTGTAATTTTTCCTAAAAATTTTGATGAAATTAAAAAAAAAAAAAAAAAATCAAGGTGGCTATACCCTTTGGCCATTTGGCCATTTTTGCACCTTTAAATTTGATTTTTTTCTTATAAAAAGTAAAAATGAAAAATAAAAAATAGGGGCAATATGGGAATCTTGGGATAGTATTGGTCAAATTGAAAAAAAAAATTGGAATTTTGCGGTGGATTGCAAAAATTGAAACTTTAGTGTTTGAATTAAAAAATACTGTCAACTTTTGGAGGGTAAACTGTAATTTTTCCTAAAACTTGTGATGACCAAGCAAACACGGATAAAATAGAAAATAGAAATAGAAATAGAAATTAAAAAATTATTAAAAAAAAAAAAAAACACTAACCGTTTCTTAAATTATATGCATAACGTTTTTCTTATTCAGTGTGTTTGGAGTAGAACTCCTCAGATTGACTATGAACCTGTGGTTGAGATCAATCATATTTGTGATTTGACCAATTATGAGGACCATGAAAAGCTTAACTTGTGTGTGTCTAATATGCTTTTAGTGATTTTAGTCTTGGTTTGTAATATTTTCGTTTGACTTAACGATCAATCTTAGATAGAAATATTTGATGAATATTTATGTTATCTTTTGATGCTTTAATTTAAGGGTTAAATACTCTATTAATCCCTAAGGTTTGAAAACTTTATTTTTTTTCTCTTTAGGGTTTGGAAAGTAACCAAATTAGTCCTTATAGTTTTAAAAAGTGACCAAATTAGTCATTCTATTAGTTAACCGTTAGTTGACTTAACGGATTGACTCATAGATCAATTAGAAGTTAACAAGTGGCCACTCCTAATTACATTATATTTTAAAAAAAAATTCAAAAAAAAAAAAGAAAAAGAAAGAACTTGGGGTGGCTACGGCCACCCCATGGAGCCAAGGAACAGTAAATGATTCAAAGCAATTAAATCCAAAAAGCCCAAGCGGAAATCTTTCACAAAACATGTAAAAGACTCAAAGTGATGAAATCCAAACAAAAAACTTAAAAACCCACTTGATTTGCTTGTTAATAGCGGCCTTGAGCTCCTTCTTGGCCTCCTCAAAGGGCAGGAACACGACACTAGTGGGCGTAAGGTCATTCGGACCCTTGGACCCATCCAATACCAACTCTCAAATCCTCGGTTTGGGTAGAAAAAGAAAACAAATCTGATCGGTTTTGAGTAGAAAAATCAACGGTTTGGGGGTGGTTTCGGCCACCCCCTTGGCTCCGTGGGGGTGGCTTGGTGCCCAAGAGGTGGCCTTTTTTCTCTTTTTTTTTTTTTTTTGAAAAAACAAAATTGTTTTTTTTTTAAATAAAAAATGTAATTAGGGCTGTCCACATGTCAACTTCTAATTAGTCCACATGTCAATCCGTTAAGTAAACTAATGGTCAACTGATGGAATGACTAACTTGATCACTTTTTAAAACCACAATGACTAATTTGGTCCATTTCCAAACCCTAAGGAAAAAAAAATAAAGTTTTCAAACCCTATGGACTAATGGAGTATTTAACCCTTAATTTAATTATAGTGATTATCCTGTATTTCCATTTTGTCTAAATAGAAATGGGGTAAAGTGTCATGAAATCAATTACCAATTAATTTCCTGTGAGTGTTACATGTTATATAAACAGTATACTAGCTAAAACAGCATACCTTTACCAATCAATTCAATGACATAGCCTTTAACAATTGAAGTGAGCTTAATCTAAATAATATACAAATCCGTGTATGGAATAGTCACGAGTGGGTGATTGAAATAATGTAATTGAATTTAAACTCATATGTTTAGGCTTTTTAATTGAGATGATATTCAAAAATGTTGTACCAAATCCCCACTTCAAAATTCTCCCGAGTATATCTATCCAACAAATGATATCAAAGCGTTTTGATTCCATATTTATTAAGATGTAGAAACCGTATGGCAGACTACCAAGAAATAATACAATTGCTTGAGCAATACTTGAAGACCAGATCCCCTCGAAGAGATCATTTCCCTCTCTCTCTTTAATTTTCTTGTTATTTTCAGATTTCCAACCATAGAAATCCTTATGGTAGAGCTTCACACATCCCATTTGACTAATTTAGTTCACACTCTTGAAGCAAAACCCTAATTTCTCAATTTCTCATAGCAGTAGTATGTTCATACCACTTTCTTTGTATGCCACCAGAAAACAAAATGTTAAATTATATAAAATACCACAATTCAAGTACAAAAAACCAAATCAACACTACTCCATCCATAGCAAAAATATGTTGACTACATATGCTTTAGAAATTGAATATGAACTTGTTTCAAATGATATGTGAAGGGAAAATAACGCAATGATCTCATATAATACGATCATACAAAGCATGCACGACATCAATTGTAATATTGAATAATGCAGTAGGCCCGACTAAAATTGGACATGAACATGATTAAGGTGGTGTTTGATAACCCTTTTTGGGTTGTACTGTACATGATTGTACTGTACACTTTTTTGTCTTTTACTTAAAAAATCACCTACCATCACCGAAATACCTTTTTACTTAAAAAAAACAATGGTTTCTTAAAATTTCCATCAATGGTAGCTCAACTGTTTGGGTTTGTGATGAAAAAAAGCTCACTTTCTCGCTTGTTCCTCCGTCAATCAAGAGCTCACTTTCTCGCTTGCAGTTATGTGATGAAAAAAATTCCAAATATTATTAAAGAGGAAAAATTAAAAATGGGGAAAAACACAGGTCTCCTTCGTTCTCAGGAGTTCCCGAGTTCTCAATGCTTCGCGGCTCAATTCGATTTCAAGCTTGGTGGAGGAGGACGACGGGTAATCGTCGTCAGAGATGTATTTCCGGTGGCGCATGGTCTCAGATTGGACGTGAGGAAGCGGTGGAGATTTTGCTTTCTTGAAGAGTAATTCCTAGGATTTGGAGATATCGGTGCCGATTTTTATTCCGATTTTGAGCCCCCGTCGATCCATTTCTCCTCTCTCTCTCTCTCTCTCTCTCTCTCTCTCTCTCCTTCTTTTGATTTCCTCGATAACCCATTGATCCAACATCGACCGGGTTGTGTGACCCACAGATCTGGTTTTTTCCTTGTTGCGGGTTTAAATTTGTTGTTGATCTTTGATGCGATGATTGGTTTTCTTGGTTTCTGTTTGGTTGGCGAGAAGTAGAGAGTGAAGAAGGATGGGTATGGCAGATTGGAGGAGAAAACGTCTGTGTTTTGTGGGCTGAGTGTAAAATTATAATTTGACTGCACAATGCAACCCCAAACAGTAGATCCCCAACCCCAAACCCGTTTATCAAACAACCCCTAAGTAAATCATCTGGGATAATAATATTGTTCAAATCAATTAAATATCAATAGCGAATATGTAAAAATTACAAATAAGATATCGGAAGGCGCCTAATACTGAAATGATCTCAGCATCAATATTTATTTCCCCTGATATTTCTGTGTGTAGGTAGCCCTTAACAAAACATCATAGAACCCAAGACAAGGAATAAAGTAGAAACGCCAGTCCACCCTATCTTGCCTGCTCCACTGTTGTCCCTTCCGGGTACTGCACAAGAATGTTAAAGAGTGTTAGAATATTAATTAAATGATTAAATTCACAATATTAGTTTTGGGATAAATTGTAATTTAACATGGTTTTAGAATGAAAGGTCTTGAGTTCAAATGTTGTCTCCATCAATTCACCTCCTATTTCAATTAAATATTCTAAGTGTTGGATCTCGGAAAATGATTAATTTTCCTCCCTTGATCCTTCTCCCATCTTCCCATGTTTCAAAATCACTATTGGATCAGTAAGGACCCACATGAGCTCCACAGATCCAATGGTGTAATTGAAATGTGAGACAGTGGGAGAAGGATGAGGGGAGGATGTATAGCATTTCTCGTTGGGTCTCACTCAAGGGGAATTTTAGTCTACACGTGAAGAAGAGTGTCAGAATCTTAATTTACCATTCATTTCCTATTAGCTTAAACTTTTAGGATAAGTAGTGATTTAACAAGAATGACAAAACAGATGCAGAAATGTAATTCTTCATGCACTTTTATATTTCAGAAGTAGACATATTTAATAAGACTTGATACCACAATCTTGTGTGATCAAGATGCCATGCCATAAGAATATTAAGTGCTTTTATCTTTGTGTCTCTACCAAAATGCCCCACTGAGATCAAACCCGACCAAGAAGATATCAATTGGACATAACATGACAACACACGTGCTATCTAAGTATGATATACATGGGACTTGAAAGTCCTTGCCTCTGTTACCCACTAATGATAGATATGCGAACTGCAATGTCTGATTCGTTTTTGAGTTTGAATATGGGAAAAGTATAGGGAGCTTCTGTATTTGGTTTATTTAAACTAGAATCACTATAGGAGAAAATTATTAAGGGAAACTTCACCCACCATCTCTCAAAGTTTAAAAACTCTCAATTAAGGGTATCAAACTTTCAATTTCTTTCAATTACCTCATTTCGTTACGATTTTCCGTTAAATTTTCACCCTAAAACTGTTATGCCCATATATTACTAAAAGAACATGATAATTATGACCCCACCAGCAGAAGAGAACAATATTTCTTATAGATGTGCATATTATATACATTCATGTATCTATCGGATGTATCATGTATATATACTCTTGACTTTTATTTCCAATTACTTGAAATTGGTATCTCTTCAAATTTGTGTATCTTAATTCACTTTCTTCTCAAACACTAAAAACTTTGAGAAATGATATTTAGTAAACTCTCGTAAGACTATCATATAACTATAATAATGTGACAGTGAATATCAAATATTGATTTTAATTTTTACAAGCCCTTATTGATCATGATGTGGTTGATTTTCACTACCAAAAAAAAAAAAACTTTAGTAACCGAATTATTGGAAAGATTCTTCCCAAGAATTGAGCTGGCGTGGAGCAGGCCAATCTGCTCACTTAAAAATAACCAAAAAGAATGGTAGAAGAGCTGTAGTGGATGCACCTAACCCCAAGATTCTCCATTACGAGGCGTCTAACTCTATGTATTCAAAGAGTCCAATGACCAAAAGTTTGACCTCAGAGCAATTGATAAATTAAACGATATATTTGCTTCTGTTCAATCAAGAGTAACAACTAACAACAATGTTTCCAAATCTAAGTATTTTTTTTTTCCAAAAAAAGGGGCAATTAGTGAGAAGCTGTTACCTGGGGTTGGAGATGCAGGAGACACAGCTGTGAAAAATTAGAGAAATAAACATAAAATCAGGTAACATACAAAAATAAAAACAAAAACAAAAAACAAAAAAAACAAACTTGGGTATGAAATTTATGTTCAGGTAATAGAATTATATAAACTAGCTTAGTAATATATATATATATATATATATATATATATATATATATACCGTGTTCAATTCCTAGGGTATTATACCGTGTAAAATTCCTCAAATCCATATGAACAATCTCCATAAATTATCAAATTCAAACGAAATATAGAAAATTCAAGATTCATGAAGTTGAGGCAAGATTAGGGAATTGAGAGACAAATTTAAGTTAATTTGGTAATAATTTCCAGATAAATACAAAATTCTTTTGAAATTATAGAGACAGATAGTGGCCCATATAAATAGGCGGGTGGACCAAACCCTATCTGGTTGAGGTTGATCAACAAGAAGACTAAAATTATAAGAAGATTAAAAAAAAAAAAAAAAATACCATTGCATTTACTGAGATCCGTGGTAACGCCACAGGCCCGGGAGAGATTCAGAGCCTGTTCAACGGTGATGCCTAAAGACGGGAGCAAACCGGGGCTGGTGTAGAGGCCGCAGAGGCACTCGAGCTGGGTGTTGACGGCTTCTTTGATTGAGCTGCAACAGTTGGCTGCTGGGGTGCTGGAGTTGATGTAGTTGGCGCACGGGATCAGGTTCTGGGCGCAAGTTGCGGTCTGCGCCCCTGCTAAACTCGCAAAACCCACCACGGATAACACCACAATGGTCATCAAGATAGGCAAGTTACAGTTACCCATTTTCTTTCCCTTCTTCTCGGTGTTCGTGTTTGTGTGTTTCTGTTTCTGCTTCTCTCTGGCGACAATGGTCTCCTGGTCTTGCTTTCTTTCTCGCTTCTGTAGCTGTTTTCTGTGAGGGGCTTCTGGTCATTATATTGACGAAGGAACCGTGGTCCATTTCGCTTTCCCAACCTTTTTTTTTTTTTTTTTTTCGTTTGCCTTAAAAATGTGAAAATCTATCAAATCTTATTGCGAAGGTTATTTATAAAAGATATTGTTAAATATTTCGCCTATGTGGTTTAATTTTTTTAGGCATTTGTTAAGAGTTTTTCTTATATTGTTTTTCTAAGTTCTTCGTACTTACGTAAAACATTATTTAAGAAAAAATAAAATTATTGTACTGTTTTTTTGCTAACAGATTAATTTTTATGAGTTAATATTTAGGTTCTAATATTGTAAAACTTGTTTTTTAATTCAAAACTAAAATATAAGGGTGGAAGGATAACCCTTTAGAGATGGTATTACCCAAAATGGATTTGATCATCCTAAATTTAGTGCTAATGCCTCAATTTTGATGCTAATGCCTCAAATTTGGTGCTAATACCTAAAAAAACTGGTGATGGAGGCCACTACAATTTTATTTTTTCGTAAATCATGTTTTACATAAGTCTAGAAAAACTCAGGAGAACACTATGGGGAGAACTTCTAGCATTTTTCATTTTTTTATTTTTTTTAACTCTTAATATTTACTTTTTATCGTAGAAATTTTTTTTAGTTTGCTTAAAGATGAAATGGTCCTTTCATCAAAATTTCATCTAAAATTTGGCAAAACAGTATGTCAACACTCATCACGATTTGACACATGTCCCATATAATTAATTAATTAAAATTATTAAAAAAATTATATTTAATTAAAAAATTTTAAAAAAAAATTGGGGCAACCGAAACACTCCCATGGCCAAAGGATAGCTAAAGAGCCACCCCTAATTTTTTTTAATTTAATTAAATATAATTTTTTAATATTTTTAATGGTTTTAAATTAAAAATATATATTTTTAAATTAATTAAATATATAGGACACATGTCAAACAATGATTGGTGCTGACGTAGTATTCCGTCAAATTTTGGATGAAATTTTGATAGATGGACCATCTTCGTCTTTAAGTAAACTAGATGAACCTCCTGTGATAAAAAGTAAATTATAAAGTCAAAAAATAAAGAAGTTAAACTACATTGGTGAATAAGGTATCTAATCCTATAAGATAATCAAAATAATTAATTAAGAGAAATGTTAAGGATATCAACAAAGGGATATGTTAGGTGCTCTTCTAGTGTCTTGTTAGTCATATGTGGATAGCATTATTTTTTTTAAGGAAAAATCATTCTAATCTCATTAATTGATGAAAGATCACAAACATAAAGCTTTTACATCACATAGCAAAAATTTTTAGAAAATCATAGTTGAAACTACAAGATTATAAGTCATTGATACATACAAAAAATCTAACATTCATGACCTATCTATAACATTAATATCCGTTAACCCATGACTAATCTTTAGTTGTAACAACATATCTGTTTTAGACAGACTCAACTCAATACATAGGTAGCTCATATCCTTCGACCCTAGGAGTAGAAAAACCAATGTTGAAATTCATCATCCTTAACCCAAAAGCCAGGAAATTGCTCACATCCACAACCTAAGGGTTTGCACAATCATTATTCAAACAAATTAAAAGGAAACTTGAACAAATTAAAATACAGAAAAACACAAAACCAGCAGACAACAACATCAGTGAAGGCGAAGCAACAACCGTATGTGTAGAGCACACGCAAGAGAGTGAAGCTCCCACATCAGTGCGGGTAGGCCACGCACTAGCACGTGGTGGAAATGTTGTGACGAAGAGGGTGGCAACAAGTGGCGGAGAGACTAGAAAAGGTGGGGGAGAGGGCGCATCGTTGGCCTAACAAGCCCGAAAGGAATAGATAGCTTAGATTAGACCAAATCTAAATCCCTCAAGGGGACCAGAATAAAGGAAAAGGCGACAACCGAATGAGGCAGTGAGTCGACAAAGTGGAAGGTGTGACGTGGCTGTTGTTGAAACTGATGATGGGGACCAAAAATAGGAGACAAGAGAAAAGACAAGTACGTAAAAGCAAAAGAAGGGAGGGAAGGGGGAGGGGATCCCTCCTCCCCAAAAAAATTAGCCGGAGAGGAAAAACTAAAGAGATGTCACTTTTTCTCACTTGATTTTTTAAAAAATAATATCTACCTAGAACTGTAAGAACACTAGAAGAGTACCATCATTTTTCATCAATAATATGGAAAATGCTAAGTGTTCTTCGAGTGTTCTCTTAATGTCTTCCTATCTTTGGTAAAATATTAAGAGTTTGTTTGGTTTACACAATACACCCCGGAAATGAAATGCATTCTTTTATTTGGTAATGTCATATTCGTATGAATAGTTATTTTCATGGGAATCACTAATCCCTTACACAAATGAATAATTATTTCTTTAAAAAATGAGATAAATAACTATTCCTTAAGGAATAAAATACATTTTACACAAATACATATTTTTTTTATATAAAAAAAATTTAAAAAGTAAAATATAGAAATTAAAGAAGATGAGGGTGGTCGCACCACCTTCTGGCATCTCGAGGTGGCCATAACCACACTAGATCTACTCAGGGGTGGCTGAGGCCACCCCTGGAGCTCCTCTAGGGTGGTTACAACCACCCCCACAGCACAGGGGGTGGTTTAACCACCCTCGGTTGCTTAAATGTACTGTTTTATCTTATTAAAATATTAAATTTTTTAATTTAATTTTAAATTTTAAATCTAAAAAAGAAATGACAGTCATTTCTTTTTTAGATTTAAATTTTAAAATTAAATTAAAAAAATAATACTGCAATAAGGTAAAATGGTGCGTTTAATCCTAGTTAATGGCAGTTACCAAAAAATTGACGGCAATGATTTTATTTTCATTTTTATTGACTCATGGAGTAAATTTTTGGAAAAAAAAAATTAAATTAAATTAAAAAAAAAAAAACTTAGGGAGTTTTTAATTTGAGAAATGTTAAAGGCACAACATACACTCAACAAAGACCCAACTTCTTTCTTTAAGTGTTAGATTTTTTTTTTAAAAAAAAAAACTATTAGTTGAGGAGAGAGAAAGCTTTAAACTATAAAATAAGAGAAAGTTGAGTGTTTGTTGGGTCTTTGTTGTAGCTGTATCACATCTCTTTTAATTTTGGAGGGTTGACTCAAAGAGTTATTATACATTTTCCAAAAAAAAAAAAAAAGTGAGGGGTTTTAGTAATTTTGATTTAATTTGAGTTAGACTATGTGTTACCAAACTAAAAAATATGAATAACTATTTTATTCCACTATTCTCTATTCTCAGTAATAATTATCTCATTTCCTAATGGAATATGTATTTCGCAAAACAAACGATGCCTAAGGTTGTTTGGTTTGTGATTTCAAAAAGTGTGATTTAAAAATATACGATTTGAAAACGTGTTTTTTAAATATATACTGAAGCGTTTAGTAAAATTGAAGTTTGGCCTTCAAAATTATATATTTCTTGCAATTTAAAACATATATTTTTTACATTTCAAATTATAACTTTTTTTTTAACATGTCCACATAAGGGAAATGGGAGGATGGATTCGAATTAGTGACTTTTACTTCATAAGGCAGTTCATAGCCGATTAAACTACCCATGAAGGACAAATTATAAATTTTTAAAAATGCAATCTCAAACAATATATTTTTTGCAATTTAATTTAAAATTACAATTTATTGTCTATAAAATCGCAATAAACACACCTATCCTAACATTTCACTAAAAATTTCCTCAAAGCTTTGCGTCTTGGAATAAAATTCTCTCCATTTGAAACGGAGATGATCGGTTGGTTAAAAATTGAAGATCAAAATAATAATTTTATTTTTTAAACAATTTTACCCCTAAAAAATAACAAATGTTTATCTCCACTTCGTTTGAAATTGATAGGTCCAAAGAATCGTTCTCCTTGCGCCAGTTACAACTTCTACGTCAGAGAAATTGCTTGCACACAAATTTACGGGACTAAAAAGAAGTCCAAAGCGTCATAATTTTTTTTTTTTTAAACTTAAATATATTGAACAAAGTTTTAGGAATTTTCTTTGACCTAGTTTATAATAATGACATGTATCCATTTTATTTAATGACATGTGAGATACATATATTTTTTTAATAAAATTTATTCTAACTTTGTCTTTACTATTAAAAAAAAAACATATGCATTTCATATGTTCAAGGGATATATGTCACTTTTATAGATTATATTAAAAGAAATTCTTTCAATCGAGTTTAGAGAAGAACTTTGTCCTATCAAGCCCTTTTAATTATTCTCCTGTTAGAAGAATCACCCTTAAGGAGGGAAGATCTTTATGCCAACTCACCGCCTTCCATGTTTGACCATTATTTCCCCTATACATGCTAGATTTAACCTACATACCTTATGGAATGCAGCTATACGAAAAGAAGATTCAAACCCTAAGCATAAGGTAATCAGTCTTTGTTCTCTTACCTTGACCAAGCTATCTTTTTGACTTAGGCATCAAGAGTGTTCATCGTAACTGGCTTCTCCCGATGAGTCACCCGCGTCTCTTTCTATCGTCTTTACAAGTGTTGCGAACCGAGCTTTAATTTGGTGGTGCCAGTGCGGTCAACTATATCAAGGAGAACCTATGCAATGAATGTTTAATAGAAATCTGATCGAACTTGGCGTGACAAGAAAAGAAACTTCCTAGCCTTCGCACATTGTACAAGAACTCCATGACAAAAGAAAATGACCTAGCTAATTCCCCTAAACTTGTTCTATGTTAATGTCTAGCACCTGGATGAGTGGAATAGGTTTCCCACTGGCATTTGCCTTTTTTTTTCCTTTTTTTTTTTCCAAAAAACAAAAAAGACCAAGAGTCAAGAAAGGAAGATTAGTAGCCATTGATTATGTATTACTGCAAAGAAGCCAGCATGATTGACAGTCATCATAATCCATTGATTAACTCCACATGTTAATACATGTTGGGCTTTATATATATATATATATAAAAGCAAATGAAAAATATTGTTATAATATTCAAATTAAACAATCGTGCATGAGATAATCCTTGCAATAATTAAGTATTATATATCCAGTCACCCACAGGCGAACAAGAAATCAAGGCAGGAGAAAAAGGCATTTCTTAGGATGGTAAAAAATTAATAATTTAAAAAATATTTATATTTTTAAAATATAAAATATAAATAATTTATTTAAAATTAGGGGCTATAAGGGTGGGAGTAGTTCGGCCCCTACAATCACATAGAGATGGCTTTAATTTGTTGATTAATACTCTACACCTTTTTTGAATTTAATTAATGCTCTAGACCTTTACATTGAAGACAAGAGCCGAAAGTATTAAACCTAATTGCAAGGTCGAGTGTTATTATTATTGTTTTTTCTCAACAAAAAGAAGATTAATTGTGGTTATCTATTTTGGCATAATAGCACTTATTCATCGGGAGCCGTACATACCTAAACAATGAGAATTAGAGGCACTTTTCAAGTTCGACTGAGGTATAGTATGATCCAACCTTATTAAGGCATCAATGAGACAGAATGCGATTAATACTAATAGAACTGAAGATTTATAATTAGGGAGTAGAACTCTCACCCTCAACCACTATAAAAATTTTCTTGAGGCCACTTAAGTACCACCACTAATGATACAATTTTATTATTTTTATTAGATATGAAAGCTTATATTTTGAATGAGCAAGAAACATTGATTTATAGTATAAAAGCCTTACGAGTGGAACAAAGTAGATAATTAGTCGCATTATGGTAAGAGTATATTGAGAATTTCACACCATGTTTGAGTTTTTAATTTGAGGTTATATATAAATTGTAACCCCATTCTTTGTTGACGTAGTGAAAAAATAAAAAAATAAAAATCATTCTACGCTGACCCCAGCCCGAAGCTAGCTTTGCAGCAAAAAAACTATTACAAGGATGCACTATGCACATTGTCGAATCACGTATATTCTTTGCGTATTGTCTCCATTTTTTTTTATATGTTTTACTAAATTGCATAGTCGCGACAATCTCCAATAATTATGGATTTAAAAAGTATTTTGGTGTAATATATATGTAAAAAATTGTTTTTATATTCTTTAAAAGTGTTTTGTATTGACGTTGTTTGTTAATATTTTTATTTTAAAATATATATATATATATAAAAGTCATAAAATATAAATTTTAACAAATGAGCAACTCCTGGCTGGTCAACATACTTTATTTTTTTTATCCTTTCATTATTTCAAATAAATATGTTTTAAGTCTTGTCCAAGCCGACAAGCAATTGGAGTTGAGGTATTTCGTTGAATAAGGTAAATAAAATGACAAAAATATCTTAGAATTGGTGAGAAAACGGCTGAATTATTATTTTTAAATCATTCCCTTAATCACAAACCCAGTATTAAACTTAAATTCAATGGGTTTACGCTTTCAACTTTCAAAGAGGTTTAGGACGAACATCAATTGAGTTTGAACAGACAAAAAAAAAAGAGCAGAAAAATTGCTTTAAAAATTGTGCATGAGTTGGATTTGACTACTACTTTTTCCTTTTTAATGTTGTTGTTTGTGGAATTCTTCATGTTGAGAAGCTTCAAAAGGATCTAGAAGAGAGATTTCCTCAGTGTAGAATAGTCTCCCATTAACCGACAAAACTAGTCTTATTCGATTAGTGTATGGGTTAAGGTTCCAAAAATTAATAATCCAATATTATCTAGTCTTATTCGATTAGTGTATGGGTTAAGGTTCCAAAAATTTAATAATCCAATATTATATTATATGTCGACCGGTCCATATTCTAAAATATCCTTGATGATTGAATATAACTTTCTTCTGATTTATTTATTTTTTGTTATTTGTTTATTGTAATTTTGTTCCACTAAATTGATCTTTGTTGAGAATAATCTCATTGTTTTAGCCCATCATATACATTATGGGCTTCAAGACTAATACTAGTTCACTAGAAGGATAATGGTCAACGATTTAATCCTGGCCTACAAATATGTATAAACCCTAAATTCAATTACTATGCATTGGGCATATTCTTCTTTTAGAGATTAACTTAGACATCGGAGTGGGAACTACCTGCACCCTGTTTGCGAATTCTCTTAATTGCTTATTGTTTTGTAAGAGTGCAAAAATTAAAGATTAAGGACACTTTAAAGAACATGCAGTTCACACCAATCAAAAAATGTTAGACCAAAAAATGTCCTAACAATCTTGATGATTGATTGCAGGTGTTTAGGAATTGTGATTGCAGGTGTTTAGGAATTGTAAAAGAAATTGAAAATATTTGGATTAAGAAGAAAGGTTTACCATAAATTTTAAAGTTTAGATATTATTGCCATTAGCTCGATTCTGAAGTATGTTTGTCTTAGTGTATTGTAGGATATTTTTTTGTTTTTAATTTTTTTTAAAAAAACAAATTGTTTAATTTGATATAAAGATAAAATTAGTTATTATTATTTTTTAATATTTTTATGAGTGTGAACTGTCATATCAACAACCACATCAAACCATTTTAGAGCACTTGTAGCAGATGCTTTATATGCCATTTACTTCTTTATGTGTAGGAAATTTTTAAAAAAATCACAAAAAACCTATTTACATTAGATTCTCTATATTTAACCGATCTTCAAGGGTTGCTATAGTGTTTTTTAATGTGTAGGGAGCCAAAAATAGTTCTATATACATTATTTTAATATAAATATTTTTCTTTTATCTCTACTCTTTCATCTTTTTGTCAATTATTGTGTTGAAATTTTGTGAAAAAATGTTTTCCTACATTGTTCTCCAATGTATATGGAACTAAAAGTGGTTTCCTGTACATTATTTTAATATAAACATTTCTCATTCCTCTCATCTTTCATCTTTTTGTCTTTAATTGAGGATTATGTTAGAATTTTGTGAAAAAAGTGAGGGTAGGTAAGAAATTTGTATTTTATTAATAAATAATATTTTAATGATATAGATAAAGGTAATGGAAACTATTGTAAAATATAACATTATATAGACGCAAAAAATAATTTTGTGCCATAAACTTACAAAAAGTCAAAGGAAAATTGATGCTAGTGCCCTTATAACTACTTCCTTTTCCTAGCTATAGGTTTCATTTCTATTATTTTAATGTAAAATATTTATTTCTTCTCTCTTTTTCTTTTAAAGCATTCATAGCAGCTTTCCTCTCATTTTTCTTAAATTTAAGAATGAAATTACTTTTTGATTTCTTTTTCTTTTTCTTTTTTTTTGACATGTCCACGTAAAGATAGGAGGAGGGAGGATTCGAACTTGTGACCTCCGTTTCATAAGGCGTGGTTCATAGCCGATTGAGCTATCACTTGGGAACTACCTTTTGATTTCTTATTCAAATACACTCCACAATACCTTCTTTTTATATTTTTTTATAACATTAAAATATTATTTTTTTTTACTTTTGTTTTTATATTCATTTATTTTGCATAGAGAATTGTGAGAGGAGAGAGAATGTCCTTTTATAATTATAATAATATGCACCTTAAATACCCTGCGGTATGTAGTAATCCTCATGTACTAAAAAAAATAACATAAATAATGATTGCTATAAGTAAAGAGATTTTCTTGTGTAGGAAAGGGAAGAAGCTTTAGGATAGCTGTAAGTTGTATTGAAATTTTGTAAAAAAAATAAATATATATAATAATAAGTAGGTAACTTATATTTCGTAAATGGTATAAAAATAGATAAATAATTTAATTTTCTAAATTTATGAAAGATAAAAAAGAAATGGCTATACTTTTTTTTTTCTTTACATGTATATACAAGAGGGAGAAAAGTTCAAATTAACCTTAAATCTTTCTCTTTATTAAACGTATTTTCAACCGATAATTATTTTAAGTGTGACCACATAAGCGAATAAGGAAAAAGCAAGTAATGTGGTTACACACGCAATGGACCCAGTCTTCTTTTGGTGGGAATGGGGCCCATGTAATTTGTATGACGAGTCATTTGGTGTGCCACTAATTAAGGCTTATAATAAATTGATCATTAAAACAAAAAAGTAGAAACCACCTGAAAAGCGTGAAATGTGAATGCACGACAAATGCCTTCCAAAGCTTGCGAGTGGTTACAACTTATTAGAATACCGAAAATGACTTTAGCAGCTGCGTTCACACGCACAAACGCACTCACGCAACCTTTCAAGCGATATGCTGGGCCGACACGTCAGCTTTTCGACCGCAAATTGTGCATGATTATAAGAAAAAAACCAAAACAAAATAAAATAAAAGATTTCAACAAATATTCCAAGTTATGTTTGGTAAATTTTGTTGTTGTGTGTTTCGTTTGGACAAGGATGAACCGGAGATGATTCAATTTGTTATATCTATGGAGCTAAAAAATAAATTATTTATTTCATATTTTTTAAACAATTTTACCTTTAAAATTAAACTAACTGAATCTCTTCGAATTCATTTAAAATATAGATGATTTAAATGTATTTTATTTGTCTAATAATATGATGTTGACTTTTGTGAGATAAAAGTGAAAAATGAACGTAAAAGATATATATATATATATATATATATATATATTTGTGTGTGGAGAAAGTAAAAATAAAAAGAGAAGAAAGGGAGAGAGGCTCTATTTGCTAATATTCTTGTTTTCTCTCTTATTTTGTATTATCAAAACTAAAAAAATAATAAATAACTCTGAACACAAAAATATTTTAAAGAACATAGAAATGGTTAATTTTGACATTCACGTCACACCGAAATATTTTTTTTTTTTGAACTAAAACTAAATAAATAAAGCTCTCAAAATACAATTAACAAACATACTTTCTAAACTTAAATTAAACATGTAAAATATTTAAATGAGACAAAAAAATTAATTATCAAGACAAAACTCAAATTAGAAATAATAAATTTAATCATCTATTTAATATTCAAATACCACTATGGAATTAATAGATTATAACAAGCTGTGTAGATGTGATTATTTTTATTTAGGCTCTGTTTGGTCTACAAAATAGATCTTTAGAATGAAAATGCTATTGTTATGAAATAATCATTCTTTTATGAGAAATATTAAGTATTATTTAATTTTTTTTAACTGTGATGTTTTTTTTTTTTTTTTTTGAAATGTACACGAAAGGGTATTCAAGAAAGAATAAAAAAAAAAAGAGAAATAAGTATTCAAGAAAGAATAAAAAGGGTTACCAAACCAAACAATTATTTTATTTTAATTTTTTTTAACGGATGACTCATTCCCTCAACTAGACGAGAGCGAAGTTGAGAAATTTCAAAATTGCGGTAGAAGCTTCAGTAATATGAATGATGTTTGGGCGGTGGAAATGAGAGGACGAAGCCGGAGTCAACGGAGGAAAACGAAAGAGCAAAAAAATTCAACAAAGTGCCACGTATGTCACGCGGACTTTAGCGATGTTGCGCGTAAAATGTCACAATCAATCGGGCAGACATTTTTGGGTTGAATGGCATGTGGCTCCTCATTGCATTGGAAAACGGAAAAATGATGCCAGCCTGGCAACAGGAATTATCTTAAGCTTTTTTTATTCAATGGTAGATGCTGTTATGGATTTTTTAAGGAATTTAGAGGGGACTCGACCATACACAAAATTGACGATAATCTTATCACACGGCAAAAGTATCTATTAGATATTTTGGTTTCAGACTTGTTATTTGTCTTTTTGTCTTATTTATTTATTTATTATTATTGGATCCGGAAACTGATCAAAGTTTACATATAATTTTATTTAAAATCGAAAATTCTCAAATTATTTAATTTAAGTCATTTTTAAGTATTAAAGTACTTCAAAATGCTACTTATTAAAAATGGGATATGATATTGAGATAATTAAAAAGAATTTTATTCCCAAAATGCTTTATCTTTACTTTTGCAAGAACGTTCTTCATAAAATCAAAAAATAATTTTTTCTCAAAGCTTTTTAATAAAATTGAGAACAAAAACTTGATTCAATTATACTCAATTCTCAACGGTAGCATATCACATTTTTAATATGTGATATTTTTTAAGCATTTTGATGTCTAAAAACAATTAAAATTGAGTATTATGAGAATCTAGTATTTTTTTTTTTTAAATTGTAGAGAATCTTAATCTGACCTGCATATGTGTCTTACATATTTAATAGTGATTTTTTTTTTTTTAAAAAAAAAATGAAATTCGATGAAAAATAGTATTTCCCTTTTGATTTAGGCGCCATTGAATATTTATTAACACTAGATTAATTTCCATCTAAGCCTTTTTAAAATCAAAGTTACTATCACCATTGAAATGGGGGTATTGCTTCCTCCTGTAGGTTGACATTTGCCCCTTAAAATGAAAATCAAAGTTTAAGCTTGATTGCCAAGTCAAACAAGCTTGACAATCCTTGCTCCAATTACACCGAAGAAGACATCCTTTTAAACTTTTTTAATTGATTTCTTAGATAAAAAATGTGATTTTAAACTAAATTGCAAAAAATGGATTATTTGAAATTGCGTTTTTAAAAAATTGTTATTTAAAAATGTAGAAAATATGTATTTTTAAATTGCAGGCAATTGATGCTTTTTTGAAAACGCACAATTTTAAAAGTTAAACTGTGACTTTAAAAGTCAAACTACGATTTTATCAAATACTTAATTGCATTTTAAAAAATTATATTTTCAAATCACTACTTTGAAATTGCACTTTTTGAAATTTCATGCCCAAACAAACCCATAGCTATTTTTCTTTTTGATTTAAAATTGCTAATGAAAAGAAGATAAAAAAAAAAAAAACAAGAAAAAAAAGAAAAGAAAAGAGAGGCATTTATTAGCTTATCTAAACCTAAAGGTAAAACTCATTTATGATAAGTGTCACACCAAAATTCCAAATGCATATTCCTTACTTCAATTTATGATAAGTGTTTCTCCGTTTGTTTCTAATTTATTTTTCCCATCATCTTCCTTACTTCAAACCCCACGAATTTGCGTAGAATAGACAACAAAGAAAAAAAAAAAAAAAAAAAAAGGGATTGTTACACATAAATCCACCATTATGACTCGTGGGCCAGAGACTTGGTAGTCTGGTGCGTGACTGTTGAAAGTGGTTTTAAGTGCAAACCGTAACCATTCCGAGGATCTTGACATACGCAAGTTGTCCATATAACGCGTTTTGATCATAACGGCGTACCTGGTCATTAAGTAGAGGAAATTTGATACAGTTGGTTTGTTGTATTCTCGAATTCAAGTTGACTAGGCTTTCAAGAAACGATGCCGTATCTATGAACTTCATATTGAATTATGCCCACAATGCCCACTTGAGCATGTTGGGCTTTCCCCACTAATGGCGTCAACGGTTTTATATCGACTATAATGAATGGGGAAAATGAATATTAACTTCTCCAGCCATTACACCTAGATCTTAGATCCTCCACTTGGTCATCATAGCTACACCGATATGACCAGCTATAAAAAAGACCCTGCCTCGGAGGAGACATGTATATGATTTATACTCTACTAAGTTTTATATTGAGTTTATACAAAAACTGACTTAAGCATCGGAGGAGGTACGACCGGCCACCATTCGGTGCGTCCTCTTAATGTGTGTTATTGTCTTGCAAGAGTCAAGGAAGTATTAGCTCAATATTACCATTCTACCCTTGGGTCCACCATATTGGAAACTACACCAATAGTTTGGCACCGTCTGTGGGAATGACAAATTGTTCTTGCAAAAACAAAAATCCGTAATACTGGTGAACACTAGGTCTAGAAGCCAAGCTTAGCGCTATGAGGAGTCAGCACACTAGGCCCATTAGCGACTGCCTACAGCACCCCAGATTGCCAGAGATAGGAAGTGTATCACATCGTTGGAAGCACAATTTGCACACTTGGTGCAACAAAATGAAGCGTTGCACCTCTGTTTCCCTGAGTAATCCCACTTTGAAGTCAACCCGAATGGGCATTCGAAGGAGGGGAAAATCAAAACCACCACTTCGATGGCCAAAACCACCAGAGCAAGAGTTAACGCTGCTAGCGCGATGACAACCAAGGTGACAATAGTTGCGTGGAGTGAAATACACGAGAGAACGCCCCTGAAGGTGAGAATCTCAAGAAATTGATAGAATTTGGAACAAGTCAATCGACTGCTAACAACTAGAATTCACCGGTAGTTACTCAGCAGAGTGAGGTGGACAAAGCCCTAGCGGATTTGAAGAGGAAGATGGTAGCCATAGAGAAGAAGGAAAAACACAAGGCTGTAATGGTGAACAAACTCTTCGCTAGGACGGAAATGCCTTTCACCAGACAGGTAATTGACCATCCACTCCCTAACAAGTTCAAGGCGCCTCAAATCCCGAGCTATAATGGAATCAGGGATCCCACTGAGCACTTGGAGAATTACCAGATGCACTTGGCATTGCCCATGCTCGACGAGATAGCATGTCGAGCGTTCCCTACCACACTCTTGGGAAATGCGAGGGAGTGGTTTCGAAGTTTGTTTCCTAACTCCATAGGCACATTTGAGGATCGTACTTGGATTTTCTTAACCCACTTTTTGGGATCTTGAGAAAGAAAGAAACCTTCCGGGTACCTCTTAATGCTTTATCGGCGAGAAGGAGAGAGCTTGAAAGAATTCATGATCCGGTTCAACGTGGAAAAGTTGAAGGTAGAGGACCTTACCGATGGTTTAATATTTTTCACCATTTACAATGCGTAACGCTCCAAGAATTAATTAACTGGTAATTAATTCCACGGTTCGTCTCTGTAATACCCTAATAAAAACAAACATTTTTATTAAACAAAATCCTTTTCATAAAGAGTGTTTAACAAGGGCTTTCTATAAAGCTGCTTAGACAAGGACCAAGATCCTTAGCGTTAACCTAATCACACTTTGAACCTTTAGAAAATAGAATCCCAACACTGACCCTCAAGAGGTGGATGTATGTTAGGTTTGGCTGACGTACGCTGTTGTCTGTAGTGCGAATGTATGTGGGGGGACCACTGGATGTACGCCCTTCAAATTGTACAAGCGGACGTATGTGGGACCATTGAACGTACGCTACTTTTTGAAATACCCTTTGGGTAATGCCTAAATGTACGAGACATCCTTTGGACTCTGTGCAAGAACCACCGGACGTAAGCTAGGGTTGCCGGATGTCCGTTGGTCTAACATGGAGTTGGTGGCGGACTTTCCCTATAAATACCCACCCCACCTCTCATTTCTCATACCCATCTCCACCCTCTAGTGTGCCCCTAGGTTGCCAAAACCCCTTTTTATGTTTTGAGAGAGAATTTGGTGAGAGAGAGTGCTTCAAGAGGAGTTTCCAAGGGGGGGAGACCATGTCCATGCTCAGTTTTGGGGTAATCCTTGCTTCCCTTGTATTTAACACTGTTGTAGAGTTTGGTTTATGCCTTATTGAGTTTTCCTAAAATGTTCATCAAGTTTCTTCAAGAAATGATAATGTTTTCAAATGACTCTTTCAAAGTTTCATTGTGTTGTGATTTCTTACGTTGTATGTACTCTTTTATTAGTTTATAGGAGGTTTAGAGGTTTAGAAGTACTATAGGAACCATGCACTGTTCAAATCTTAAAGTGGTGTGCTTAACACATTGAACGGACATACGCCATCGGGGTCAGACGTATAGTTAGTGGACAGAGCACTAGTTTTTAAGTAGCTTTGCATGTGCACGCTTTAGCCTAGCTATATTTTTAGGTTAAATAGGGCCTAGAATGACCGTGTCTTGTATCCGTTATGACAGGACTTAGCTTTGTCAGAGGATTTGCTCGAATGTGTGAGGTAAGTGGACACTTACAACCCTTTTTATTTAAAACGTGGGATATGTCAGTTGACTGACCACAAGTATGATATGAGCATGCCTATTTTATGTAACAATTTGGTAATTGCGCTATTAATTGACTGTTAAGATGGATCGTAAGACATGGTACGCTAGTATGTATGGTATGAAAAGCCATGAGCTTACTATATAGACTGCATATTATGGTCAAATGTGTATGTTATACGGGGCTTTGAATCCATTAGTTTCGTGACCATGGTGCAACCATTTCCAATGGTTTGGTCACTATAGGACGGACGCCGTTAGTTGGTGTGGGCCACTTAAGGTCGGACTTGATCATGCCACTAATGTTACGTACGGTATGTTGTGTAATGATTGAGGCACCAGCATTGTACTATAGGTCCCTCGGGATAGCGCCAACCTTGCTGAAAATGGGTAATATATCAAGTAGACCATATATGAGAGTTATGACCTATAATGCATTAGCCTTTTTCTACATTAAAATAATTAGGTAATTATCACGGTTCTACACTATAAGCTTTGAAAACCCTAAAACCTATTAAATGGTGTATTAACGGAGGTAATGCCCTTTTTTTAGTTAATACTCAAATGCATGTTTACTTTCATAAATTGGGTTCATGTCATACCTAAGTTGTAAAGTTTACTTACTAAGTTGTTAGACTTACACGGTTATTATTTTCTAGGTAACTTGGTTTATTGCTATGGAAGTGGCAAAAGATGCTACTGCCTGACTTGTTAGGCTTTACTTATAATTACAGGTTTGTCTTTACTGTTTAGCAGCTCCATGTTCTTACTTGATGAATTATAGTGACTCAGATTTATTCATCTTCCCTTACATTTACTCTGACGTTTTTAGAAAAGTGATTTCTCGTTTAGTAACAAGTTGGCTTACATGGGTAAATTGCTAGAGACTCCACTGGATTAGTCGATGCTAATTTTGGGGGCGTTATAGTCTCCCAGCCTTGTTCCACTCCGAACAAGACTGCAGGACTTTTACTCCTCGAAAAACAGAGGATACTAAGTAGCGGAAGTAATAAAGTTCTATAAACATTGAATCAGTATAAGCAAAACATTTAACCAAAGATCATCAAAGCAGCAGAAATCATACTATAACATCAGTACAAGGGATCTATGCTAAACCTTAATATGCAAGAATGCATCAATCCTTAAGTCTACAGCATAACTCAAAAGTACTAGTTACCATGAGTATCCACTTAAGCTTGCAATAAGTCCTCAAGCATCTTCCGGATCGTATCCTCCAACAACTGGATGCTTCACGGTATTCACTATCTAGAATAGCATAATCATACATATGAAGAAAAAGAAAAATAGGAAAATAATACAAGGGTAAGTCTGATGACTTAGTGAGTATAAATGCACATGACGTACCCGTCATTAATTTGTGGATTCAGTTATTTATAAAACATATGCAATATTATGAGATGACAGTTTATCATGCAGGTAATATATATAATATATGCATATGATATAAAGTAACAGCCATAGTTCAACAGTATGGTCTACTCGAGATATTACCCCTTCTCAGTAGGGTTGACACTGTCTCGAGGGACTTGTAGTACAATGCCGGTGCCCCAACCATTGCACAGCATACCGTACATAATATTAGTGGCACAACTGAGTTTGACCTCGAGTGGCCCACACTGACTAATGACGTCTGTCCTATAGTGACCATCCATTGGGAATGGCTACATCTAGGTCACAAAATCATTGGATCCAAAGCCCTCCCCAAACACACATTGACCATAAAGCTAACTCGTATAGTAAGCCTATGGCCATTATACCGCACATACCGGTGTACCATGTCATATGATACAATTAGTCTTATCAGTCTTTTGCATGCATAGTTTTACAAGTCTCATTATTATCTTATTAAATGACACACGTTTTCACAAAAGAGAGTCCCCAGTAGTTCCAAAATATATTTCATGAGAGTTACAAAATATGCATGTTTGATATATATATATATATATATATATATAAAATAGATATGCAATGCAGGAAAAGTAACAACAAAGCATCCATGTGAGTTTGTACTCACTCGGGGCGTAAAGCTCCTCCATGTAATTCCCTTAAGGCTCCATAACCTCGAATACTGAGAAAAGACCTATCATTAGTTCTATTTCTACTAAAGCACAACTCTATAACAAGGAAACAGGAGCTATGGAATGGCTGGTGAAAATAGGGTTTCCCTATCACACTCTAGCCGTATGTTCGGGCTCGGGGTCGTATGCCCACTATGTCATGATGGGCCATACATTCGGTCATGAGACCGTACTTCTGCTCTGACGTCTTTTAGGGAGAACCTCATTTTCTCTTCATTGTCTGCCTATTCTCCAACTCCTAAGGCCAACAAAGGTTCCTTAAGGCTTCCTAACTCAGATCGAAACCTCCATGCAAAGTAACAATGCTAAGCTTAACAAAACACTAGCATAAGCAAGATTAAAGCATAACTAAGCTAATAACTACAACTAGCAACATAGAACTATAATCGAGTAGTATAACAAGCGTAACTAAAGAGATAGGCAACCGAACATTATCTCCTTGAAGCGAAATTGCAAGAACCTCCACTCCACTAGCTTTGAACTCATAAAACCTCACAAAACACTCACAAATGGCCAACAAGTAACCTGGGGGCAAAGAAAGGGGTTGATGGGGGTATTTATAGGGCCAGAAAGTAGCGGATGTCCGGTCCTAAGGGCATACATCTGGTACTATTACACAGCGGTCCAAAGGCTATCTCATACGTCTAGGTATTAACTGGAGGGTATTCCAAAAAGTAGCGGACATTCGATATTTTTGGGCGTATGTCTGCTATACTATTCATAGAGTACGGTGTACTATCTGTCAGTGGACATCTGGTGGGGGACTACCATACATTCGTACTGTAGACAACATTGTACATCTGCAATAAAAGATAAAAGCGTATGTCTGCCAACCCTAGCGTACGTCCGGTCTAGAAGTTCAATTCCCTAAAATGCCCTTTTGGTAGATCATAGTGACCCAAAGTCTAAATTAACTCTCTAACTAAGCTACTTATGCCTAGTTAAATATTTGGTTCACTACACAATGACATCTCTTTCAAGGAGCTGGTGGCAAGAAAAATTGTATGAAGACAGCTGGGCAACCTCCAAGAGTTGTTGGATAAAGTGAAGGAGTTCATCCATAAAGGGGAGACGTTGAAGGCAATGAAGCTCGCCCGAAAATTGCCTAAGAAACTCGAGGAGAAGAAAAAAAAGGATCATCAGAGGTTTGATGATGGAGGTTAAGGACTCGAAATATAGGAAACCCCCAACATTTCTGAGGTTCTGATGGAGGTTAAGAAGGACTCAAAATATTGAAAACCCCCAAGAATACCGAGGGTCTCAACAAGCCAAAACTCTGATCATTACTATGAGTTCCATGAAGCTAACGACCACTACATAGAAGGCTGTATAGCTTTGAGGCACCTCATTGAAAAGTTTATTGAGAATGACAAGCTAGTCTAATTCTTAGGAGATTAGAGAAGGGCAGCTGATGAGTGCCAAATATTGCATATTTGGGCTCCTTAGCTTGTATTTGTTAAACCCTTAGTTTTGTTATTTTCTGATGTTTTTGGTTAGTTTTGATGTTTTAGTGTTTTGCAGGTTGCTAAGGTACATTTGGGGCTAACTACATTAATTCTGGGACTATAAGCAGTTCGGGGAGCAATGGAAGCAAATTTGAGTTGAGCGATGATTCGCACCCGACGAGTCCCACCAAAACGGTCATATCTAGAATTGTAGAACTCTGATTGGAGTGATCTTGGTGTCATTGGAAAGCTAACTCAAAGATCTAAAAATTCATTCATAAGATTTGTCCAATTCTGAAGTAGTACGATCGATCGCACATATAGTGCGATCGATTGCACTTGCGCCCATCAACATTGGAAATGCATGCTCAAGTGCGATCGAGCTCACCTAGAGAGTGATCGAGCGCACTCGGCCAACCTGACAACGCTGAAACTCTAAAATTAGCTTATAAATACTTTCTTTTTCATTGTAAACATGTGGGGAGGCACCGAGAAAGCAGAAACATGACTTTTGTCGTGCTTCGGCCTTTGTGAATGTTTTTCAATTGTAAGTGTTTGTTTTTCATGATTTCATTTGATTTTGACATGTCTTTTGTGATCATGAGGGGCTAAACCTTCAACTAAGGTTGAAGATGAAGCCTCGTCATTGATTCACATTTTCATTTTCGTATTTGTGCTACAATTCAATATCTAATAAATTAGTTGTTCAAAGTCTTTCAATTGCTTGATTTATTTTATGAGATTAAGCACCCTTTTAGATGTTGTGCATTGATAAGAGCTAAATATTGTATATTTGGACCCCTTAATTTGCATTAGTTAATCCTTTAGCTATGTCGTTATCTGACGCTTTGTGTTAGATTTGTGTTTTAGTGTTTTGTAGGTTGCTGAAGAGAAACTGCATCTTAAAAGGGAAAAATTGCAAAGTCTTGGAATAAAACATACTTTGAGAAGATCTAGAAGATGTGGTTAAGCTTGACCAAATCAAATGAAGGAGAAAATCGGAATTTCCCTAAATGGAGATAATTTCGGATTTGATTCAAATTCAGATTCTGCACATGTCTCAGTGTTTTGACCATAACTTTCTGCTCAAATATCGGATTGAGATGATTCAAATGGCAGTGGAAAGCTCGTTTAAAATGCTACAATTTATTGTGAAATAGGATTTTCCTAATTCGGACGTTTACTTTGTCAAAATCGTCCCACAATATGAGAACACAAATTTGAGCGAATCTTATCCGGATTTCAGACTTCTAATTGGACAGGGAGACTGACCTCCGAATTATCTAGGTTTACTTGGGCTTTTAGGACTTCTCTAAGCCTATAAATAGACCTATTTGCATTCAAGAAAAGATAGACAAGCCTAGAGGCAAAAATTCACAGCTTCTCTTTAGTTTAGTTTTTACGTAGTTTAGGATTTATTTTTATTGGGCTAACCCCAACTAAGGTTGGGGATGAAGCCTCACCATTGAAGAACATCATTGCTGTTATGTAAGTTTTTATTAATCTGATTTTATAGAGTTTATTGTTTCAATTGTTTTACTCTAATTAATTATGTGGAGTGATTCTTAGATATCTCTTGTGATTCAAGGATACATGTGATGATTTGAGATAATTTCATATGATTGATTGCTTGGTTTTTAACTCATAAAAATTGGATATCCCTTGTGATTTGTTCTACGGATACATCTGGTGTTTCAATTAGATTTGGATTCCTTTTGTGATTTGATCAATGAATGGATACATAGGATGCTTTTGATTAATTCTTTGAAGCGTAGTAAAACATATCTAAGATTTTAATTGTGAGAACTTCAGATTGATATTAATGAGCATATAATATGTTGTTATGAAGTGGTGAGTGTGAATTCCCAAACCTTAGTAACTTTACCTTTTGTTTTATTTTATTTATTTTATGTTTTGTCTTTTAATTTTCAAAACCTTTTTGAAACTAGATTAGGATTAAATTAGTTTAGATTTAAATTTGCTTTCAAAAATACAATTCCCTGTGGGTTCGACCTCGCACTTGCACCCCTATTATATTGCATACGACTCGTGCACTTGCGAGTACATTTAATTTGTACATCAAATTTTGGCGCCGTTGCCGGGGAGTTGTTCAATTTTTTAAACCAATTTATATTTAAATTGATTTTATCTTTCTACTAGTTATAATTAGGATTTTATTTTTCTGCAATTTATTTTTTATTTTATCCCTGTTAAAAAAAAAAAAGAGAGATTTCTTTTCTTTTTTGTTTTGTTTGTTGTTTTTGGCTTAATTTGCAGTTTCTGCCGCATTCTTTGTCTGCAAACTGGTGTGAGTGTGATCGAGCGCAACTGCAGTACGCTCGAGCGTAGTCCCAAAACCGACAGCACCAACATAGGAGCGCACGCTCATATCAGGCATCATCATTGGCAGATCAGCGTGCCTGCGCTCGATCCCACCTATCTTGCGCTCGAGCGCACCTCCGCAGGCAGCACTCATAGCAAGGCAGTAGTTCCGTAGATTTTTGCCAAAATTTTATTTTTGGTCCGTTTTGTGAGTTTTTAAATTTTAGTTTTATTTTCTTTTAGTTAGTTAGTTGTTTTTAGTTTATTTTCAAAAAAAAAAAAAGAGAGATGAATAATGTGTATGAGGAAAACAATTGTTTAGATCTACGAGCTGAGGTCAATGACTTACGTGATAGATTCTATCAATTCAAAGCAGCCAGATCTACCCCAACCCATTCTTCTCACACATACACACCACATAAGTCATGTTCATATTGCTCCAATCCTTATCATTGTTCTAGTAATTGTCCATCTTGGGGACAACTTTCTAATTTTTCATATGAGCAAATGAACACTAGTTTCTCCTATCCGGGATGTGATTCAAATTCCAATTTTTACAACCCGAACTGGAACAACCAATCTGATTTCTCATGGTCTGCTCAGACTATAGGAAATTATGCTCCCCAATTTGAATTGCACCATTAGGACTATCCATGATTCGATCATCAAGCTCAACCACCTGCCTATCAAGCACCACAACCTGCACCTTGATCTTCATTGGAAGACATGATGGAAGCACTTATGCAATCAACTGATAAATTCATGCAATCAACTGATAAATTCATGCAATGATCAGTCATGCAATCAAACACCGAGAGACATACAAGAGTGAAAGGTTCATTTGCAGGATAGAAGGACAAATCGGTCATCTTGTTACTGAATTAAATAGAATAGAGGAAGAAGAGCTTCAAAGTCAATTGATGATTGAAAGGCACCACATGAGTGATGAGGATGATTCCGAAAATTCTTATCATGAGCATGCCCAAGTCACCACCACACTTGATGGGGATGAAATTGTAGATAACAAAGAGGAGCACACAAAGCAAGTTGAGCAAATTGAGAGTTGAGCACCATGAGAAAAGTCAGCCCCCAGAAGATCCTAATTTGTCCAGTGACATGGAAGTGAGTACTAAAGCTCCTGCCTGCATCACTGTACCTCTTGAGACACATCAAGAACCCAAAGTTCCATCTCTAGATTGTCTCCAAGAACCATCTTATGCCAAGATACTCAAGGATCTATGCAAACAAGCGCGAAAATCTAGGAACCACTTTCCTAAGAAGATCCTTCGAAGCAAGCAATTCTACATAAGATGGCGAAATATCCTTCCAGAGGGATATAAAGTTTTGGAGAAGAAGGGGTGGAAGGGATTGGTTGGACATCAGTATGATAGGGGGAAGCGCTGTAAAGTTTTCTCCTCTAGTTTATTTTATGCACTTCACTCCACATTTTCTTGCTTTCCTTTTTCATTAATTGTTTTTAGTTTTGTTTTTGTTTCTAACAGCAATTAATCTTGTGATGTTTTGTTTATATATATTGTTGTTAGTTTTGTTGACAGGTGTGTTGGTGTCTAAATTTGGGAGACTCCCTAGTTTTTTTTCACACTTTGACGTTTCCTTACTTCCGGTAATGTATTGCTATACTACACATTGAGGGCAATGTGTAATTCAAGTTTGGGGGTATGGAAAACACTTTGTCTATTTATTTTTGTTTTTGTTATTATTTGTTTATTTTTATTTGTCTTTTTGTGCTGAAAAAATAAAAATATTGTGCTATGTTTTTGTCAAGTTTGAGTTAAATTGTGACTGTGATTTGCATTTCATTGGCTTGCTTAAAGGGTTAAACATATCATTATGTCAATAGGTGTCTAAGTCTTTTGACTCATTTTTGGATAATTGATATTTCACTTGTTTTAAGCTAAATTTTTATGAGCACATTAGCATGTTTTCTGTGAGGTATGATGTTTGAGCTTAAGCTTGTTCCTTTGAGATTTGTTGGATGACCTATTGATGATTAACCTTGGCTTGCAAGATAATAAATAAAAAAAAATGAATGAAAAAAAAGAATTAGAAGAAGAAGAAGAAGATCATTTTGAGTTTTTCACTAAATCGGACCTTTTGCCTCATTAAGCATTGAGTGTTGCGTCAAAAGGTGTGAAATTTAAAGATTGATGATATGGCTAGCTTGGCCGTAGCCTTTTGACTTGAGTTAATAAGCTCTTAGGGATGTTTACATCTAGTGCCCTAAAGCCAACTGGCTTGAGGAGTCATTGACAACACTCGATACCAAGGTCAATTAGAAAGCTTAAGGGAGCTAAGCATTGCATGACCCTACATAAAAGAAAAGAAATATATATGCTTATCTTGCCTTGGTTGTTTCATCTGTTTGGGATTCTTACAATTTTGTGGAGCTTGTTTTGAGTTTGAACTGAAAGCTTCTTGATTATATGCTACTTTCACTTTACACTTTTCATAACATATGATGTCTTGATTATCCATTTATGAGTTATTTGATTTTGGATAGATTGTGATGATGGTGTTTGTCTTTTAAGCTTGCTTATGAATAAGAATCATGGTTTATGTGAAACTTATTTCTTGTTAACAACATAGTGCCATAATGTTTGTGGGTATCATTCTGTTAAACCCTCACGAGACTTCACTCGTCCTCTAGGGATGCCTAGGGGTTTAAAAGGCTTGTTGCATGTGCTAAATGCAATCGTCTCTCCCACGACAGAGGATTTATGTTATTTCTTTCATTTTATTTTTTGTTTTGTTTTGCTAAGGGACTAGCAAAATGTAAGTTTGGGGGTGTTTGATAAGAGCTAAATATTGTATATTTGGACCCCTTAATTTGCATTAGTTAATCCTTTAGCTATGTATATTGCTCTGACGCTTTGTGTTAGATTTGTGTTTTAGTGTTTTGTAGGTTGCTGAAGAGAAACTGCATCTTAAAAGGGGAAAATTGCAAAGTCTTGGAATAAAACATACTTTGAGAAGATCTAGAAGATGTGGTTAAGCTTGACCAAATCAAATGAAGGAGAAAATCGGAATTTCCCTAAATGGAGATAATTTCGGATTTGATTCAAATTCAGATTCTGCACATACCTCAGTGTTTTGACCATAACTTTCTGCTCAAATATCAGATTGAGATGATTCAAACGGCAGTGGAAAGCTCGTTTAAAATAATACAATTTATTGTGAAATAGGATTTTCCTAATTCGGACGTTTACTTTGTCAAAATCGTCTCACAATATGAGAACGCAAATTTGAGCGAATCTTATCCGGATTTCAGACTTCTAATTGGACAGGGAGACTGACCTCCGAATTATCTAGGTTTACTTGGGCTTTTAGGACTTCTCTAAGCCTATAAATAGACCTATTTGCATTCAAGAAAAGATAGACAAGCCTAGAGGCAAAAATTCACAGCTTCTCTTTAGTTTAGTTTTTCTGTAGTTTAGGATTTATTTTTATGTCGGGCTAACCCCCAACTAAGGTTGGGGATGAAGCCTCACCATTGAAGAACATCATTGCTGTTATGTAAGTTTTTATTAATCTGATTTTATAGAGTTTATTGTTTCAATTGTTTTACTTCTAATTAATTATGTGGAGTGATTCTTAGATATCTCTTGTGATTCAAGGATACATGTGATGATTTGAGATAATTTCATATGATTGATTGCTTGGTTTTAACTCATAAAATTGGATATCCCTTGTGATTTGTTCTACGGATACATCTGGTGTTTCAATTAGATTTGGATTCCTTTTGTGATTTGATCAATGAATGGATACATAGGATGCTTTTGATTAATTCTTTGAAGTGTAGTAAAACATATCTAAGATTTTAATTGTGAGAACTTCAGATTGATATTAATGAGCATATAATATGTTGTTATGAAGTGGTGAGTGTGAATTCCCAAACCTTAGTAACTTTACCTTTTGTTTTATTTTATTTATTTTATGTTTTGTCTTTTAATTTTCAAAACCTTTTTGGAACTAGATTAGGATTAAATTAGTTTAGATTTAAATTTGCTTTCAAAAATACAATTCCCTGTGGGTTCGACCTCGCACTTGCACCCCCATTATATTGCATACGACTCGTGCACTTGCGAGTACATTTAATTTGTACATCATGCATAGTTTTATATTCAATGTGTTTTGTCTGGGGGTACATCGAGTGATTAGATTGAAACTAATATCCATTGTGATCTACGGATACGATGGATGATTTGTTCTCAATTAAATCCTCATTGTGATCCTTTAAACAGATGGATTCATTGAATGATTTTTCGTGCACGATCATGACTGTTGAACATTGTTTAAATGTTTTCAATATTGATTGTATGTAAATGTGAGAGTGTAATGTGAATTTGGCGAGGTGGATTCAGAAACCTTAGTCTTTTTTTTTGATTGTTGTTTAAATTCTTGTTTAATTTAGTTTTTGTCACCATTGCATGACCAACTATGGAACTAGGTTAAAATAGGATTGATTTAAATAGAAAATTGATTTTGTTGCAAAAACACAATTCCCTGTGGATTGACCTCTCATTTGTACGCACACTTTACTGCATATGACTCGTACACTTGCGAGTACTTTATTTTTGGTACATCAGCAACCACCCCTAGAGAAAACTACGTTTGGGAAGTTAATTACCATGACCAAAGGGATCCTCGACAGATGGAGTAGTACCAAAGTAGAAACGTAGATCGTAGAAATTGGGATAGATATGTAGTGACCTAAATTATTAACTAGGCGTAAGTAGCTTAGTCGGGGGAGTTAATTTGGGCTTTGGGTCATTAAGGACACTAGAAGGGCAATTTGGACTTTTGGGCGGACGTACTCTAGGTTTGGTGAATGTACGCAGCTATCTCTATGAGTCTTGCGGATGTCGTGGGGACCCGGACATCGCTCTACAAAGTATGCTGATGAACATCGTGGGACCATCGGATGTACGCTACTTTTTGAATACCTTTAGGTTAATACCTAGACGTATAAGGCATCATTTGGACCATTGGGCAAGAACCATCAGACGTACGCTCTTTTGGCCGGACGTTCGTTGCTTTGCCAGGGGAGTTGGTGGCAGTCCTTTCCTATAAATACCCCTTATCCCTCTTCATTTCTCATAGTTTTTAGATGCCCCTAGGCTGCCAGTGTGTGTTGGTGAGTGAGTGTGAGGTGTTTGTATGTTTCAAAACGTTCGTGAGGTGAAACTCTTGCATTTTGTTTCAAGGAGGTACCGTTCTATCCTTAGCTTTTTAATTACGTTGTTATGCTGCTCGATTTTTGTTTAGTTATAGTTGTTAGCTTAGATTCACTTTGAACCTTGTTAAGGTTAGTATTTTTCTTAAGCTAAGCGCTGTTACATTGCATGGAGGTTATAAACTAGACTAAGAGGCTTTAGGGTGTTTCTAGTAGCTCTTGGAGTCGAAGAGTAGGAAGATAGTGGAGAGAAAATGAGGTTCTCCTAAAACCCTCAGAACGAACATACAATATTGTGACCGGATGTATGGCTTGTCGTGACACAGTGGATGTATGGCCCTGAGCCTGGACGTGCAGTTAGTGTGTGACAAGGAAACCCTATTTTCACCATCCATCCCATAGGTCCTATTTTCCTTATGTTAGAGCTATTATAGTGGAATTAGGACTAATAAAAGGTTTTCCATAGATTTGGAGAACCTGGATCTTTCGGAGTATTCGGAGATGCTTTTCGATCTAGGTGAGTTTTAACTCATATAATGCTTATTGTTATTTTCCATGCATTGCACATCTATTTTGTGTATCGAGAAAATATGCGTATTTTACAACTCTCACAGTTTATACTTATTGTACATGAACTCTGGCATTTTGAGAAAAACGTTGTACTGAATATGTTAACCAAGTGAGACTTGTAAAATGAAATGCATGTAAAATACAAATAAGATAATTTGCATTGTATGATATGGTACATTAGTATGTGTGGTAGTAATGGCCATGAGCTTACTATACATGTTAACTTTATGGTCAAATGTGAGTGTTATACGGGGCTTTGGATCCATTGGTTTTGTGATCCTAGTGCAACTATTCCCAATTGTTTGGTCATTATAGGACGAACGTCATTAGTTGGTGTGGGCCACTCGAGGTCAGACTCGATTATGCCATTAATGTTACGTACGATATGTTGTGCAATGGCTGGGACACTGACATTGTATTATAAGTCCCTTGGGACATCATCAACCCTGTTGAGAAGGGGTAATATCTCAGGTAGACCATACTGTTGAACTATGACTATTGTTTATATCATATGCATATATCATCTATTATAGATATAACACGTATAACATAAGCTGTCATGATGAAACTACTTTTGCTTATAAACATCCGAGTTCATTGCTAAATTGGCATGGGTATTATCTGCGTTTAAAATCACTAAGTCTTAGACTTACCTTTTTTGTTTATGTCTTTCCCTATCATTATAAATAATTGCGCGGTTTAGTTGCACTAGACGAAGATGCTGTCGGAGATTACTTAGGTGATCGCTCAGGACCTGATATGGGTGATCTTTGAGGATAATGATCCCTTTTGGCTTAGGACAATGTGGGAAGATGGAGGATCTGCTTATGATGACATGATAGAGATTTTGATTTCATTAGCTCTTCTTAAGCTTAAGTCTAGGCTTTGATCTGTTGATCTCTTGTGAACTATATTGACGTTTATTATTCTGGGTTGTATTTATTTTCCTGATGATGGTCTGATGACCAGTATATATGATGACTATTTATGACATTATGGTGACATAGTACTTTATCTTTAGTAATTGCTGTGTGATGTTTCATTTACTGTCTCTAAATCCCATAGTCTTAGTAAAGTCTTCCACTGCAGTTTTCTCGTTACGACGAGGAAAGTGAATTCCTGGAAGTCTTGTTCTATGAGGGACAAAGCTGGGATAGCACATCATGGGATCAATTATTAGTTTATTGATTTGCCCATCGTGGTCATCATAAGATATCCTCGGGAGAACAGAGGAAGGCGGGAAGAGCATAGAAGGGAGCATGCTTGCCAATCCGAGAGCCTCAAAATTGAGCAAATATCCCAAAAATCCACACCATAATAGGTGGATTCGCTAGAGGAGGCGAGTTGGGAAGGGCAAGGAAGGCATACGCTCGACAGTTGGGGAGCTCCTATGAAGTCTACGCCATAGGGAGGCCAACGAAGCAGTCCAGAAGGAACGCGATGGTCGTTGGTTTCTCTAACGATGACTATGCAGGCATATTATTTCCACGCACGGACACTCTGGTAGTCACATTGATAGTGGTGAACCACAATGTCCATCGTATCCTGGTGGATAATGGAAGCTTCGCAGACATCTTGTATTGGTCTGCGTTTAAGAAGCTGAACTTGGGACAAGAAAAGGTTGTCCCAACTAGATGTTGATAAGCACCAAATGTTGTATATTTGGGCCCCTTAACTTATATTTGTTAAACTCTTAGCATTGTTATTTTCTAATGTTCTTTTTAGTTTTGGGTGTTTTGGTGTGTGGTAGTGTGACGCCCCCAAAATTAGCCTCGGCTAATCCGGTGGAGTCACTAGCAATTCACCTAGGTGAGCCAACTTGTGACCAAGTAGGTAATCACCCTTATAAAAAAATGTTAGAGTAATTGCAAAGGAAGGTGAATAAATCTGAGTCACTATAATTCATCAATTAAGAACATGGAGCAACTACATAGTAATAAAGACGAACTTGTAATTATAAGTAAAGCATAATCAGTCAAGTAGTAGCAACTCTTGCCACTTCCATAACCGTGAATCAGATTACCTAAAGAATAATAATCGCGTAAGTCTAACGACTTAGTAAGTAAACCTCACACTTAGGTATGACATGAGCCCATTTAGTAAAAGTAAACGTGCATTTTGAGTAATAACCGAAAAGAGGGCATTACCTCCGCTAATACACCATTTAATAGGTTTTAGGGTTTTCGAAGCTCTATGGTGTAGAACCGGCGATAATTGCCTAATTGTTTTTAATGTAGAAAAGTCTAATGCTTTATAAGTCATAACTCCCATATATGGTCTATCCGAGATGTTACCCCTTCTTAGCAGGGTTGATGCTATTCTGAGGGACCTATAATACAATGTTAGTGCCTTAGCCATTGCATAAAATATTTTACGTAGCATTAGTGGCACGATCGAGTCCGACCTCGAGTGGCCCACACCAACTAATGACATCCATCCTATAGTGACCGAACCATTGGGAATGGTTGCATCAAGGTCACAAAACCAATGGATCCAAAGCCCCGTATAGCACACACATTTGACCATAATACGCAGTTTATATAGTAAGCATATGGCCGTTTATACTGCATGTATCGGCGTACCATGTCTTACGATGCATCTTAATAGTTTATTTAATAACATAGTTACTGAGTAATTACAGAAAATATGCATACTCATATTATACGCGTGGTCAATCAACTAACATATCCCACGTTTTACGTAAAAAGGGTGTAAGTATTTACTTACCTTGTGCACTCGAGCAAATCCTCCGACCAAGCTACTTCTTGTTATAATAGATACAAGACACCGTTATTCTAAGCCTTACGAAACCTAGAAATATAGCCAAGCCTGGGCATACACATATGAAACTTAAGAACAAGTGCTCGCCTTGATCGTACGTTCGGCCTCTATGGCGTATGTCCGCTCAGTGTGTTAAGCATACCATTTTATGATTCGGGTAGTGCATGTTCCTAATGGCATCCGTAGACCTCTAAACCTCTCCTAAGCTAGCAAAATGTTACATGCAACGTAAGGAATCACAGAACCACAATTCTTTGAGAAAAACCCTTTGAAAACATCATTAGGAAAGCGTTTAGTGAACACTTGAAAACCATTATCATGGCAGGAACACAAGATAAGACAATGCTAAATACAAAGGAACATAGCATACCCCAAAGCTAAGCACGAACATGGTTTCCTCTCCTCGGAAACTCCTCTTTGAAGCTCGATTTCACGGATTTCTCATTCACAATGCTAGGAAAGGGTTCTGGCAGCCTAGGGGCACACCAGGGGAAGGAAGAAGGCGTAAGAAATGAGGGTAGGGGCGGCCTATAGGGAGAGTTTGCCACCAACTCTCTAACAGAGCAGTGGACGTTCAGCAACCCTAGCATATGTTCGGTGGTCTTTGAACATTGGTCTAGAGGGTGTCTCGTACATCCAGGTATTACCCAAAGGGTATCCCAAAAAGTAGTGTATGTCTAGTGGTCCCACGTACATCCATTGTACTTTTTATAGAGCGTACGTCCGGTGGTCCCCACTGTACGTCTACCAGACTTGGTGTACATCCGCCTCCTGAGGGTTAGGGTTTGGCTCCTACTCTCTAAAGGTTCAAAAGGTGTTTTAGGCTAATGCTAAGGGTTATGGGCCTCATTAAACATTTTTATTGAAAACCTATGTTGATTGCTCCTATGGACAATATTTTGTCTAATACAAAGGTGGGTTTTTATCGGGGTATTACATACAGGCCATTGCGAAAAGAATGTGGTAAAAGGGTGGAAAGAAGCAAAGGAATTGAAGATATCCTACAAGTGCGATCGAGCACAAGAGCTTCAATCGCGCATTGCACTCGAGCCCAAAAGGCTGTGATCGAGTGTGAAGGCAACATCAACCATAACCCTAGTGCCATCGCTTAAGTGTGTGCTGCAAGAGCCTTAAAGACTCATGTGTGCTCGAGCGCACCTTGAGTGCGATCGAGCACACTCGCACTGATTTGGCAATGTAGAACCCTAGTTTTATTTTATTATATATAGCATTCTTTCTTTTGTAAACTATATGTTGGAGGCGCCATTGAGAGCAAAAACACAACTTTTTGTTGTTCTTGAACTTTTCGAACATTTTCCTTTGTAAGTTTTAGTTTTATTATGACGTCAATTGATTCAATTATGTCTTTTGTTATCATGAGAGGCTAAAATCTTCAACTAAGGTTGAAGATGAAGCCTCATTAATGATTAGTTCTATATTTCTCATGTTCTTGTTTGTACAATTCCAAATTTAATATGAAGTATTTTCGTTTCAATCTAATTATGTGACAAAAACTTATATTGATTGTTGTTTATAGAGTCGTTGAAACATTGGATATTTGTTGTGTTTCATCCAATGGATACATCGAATTCTTTGATTGAAATTGGATATCCATTGTCTTTCGTTGTTCAAACGCATACATTGGATCTTTTGATCTCAATTGAATATTCATTGTCTTTCGTAATAGAGTTGGATTCATCGAATCTTTCAATAGGATTTTATAAAAACAATAGAACATGCTTAGGGTTTAATTTCTTGATGGATGTATAAACAAAACATGAGAGTGTGAATTTTAATTTGATGAGGAGGATTCTAAAAACCTTAGTGCCTTTTTACTATTCATTTAGTCAATTTCATTTCATTTTCAGTTTGCACGACAAACCCTTCCGAACTTCGGAACTAGGTTAAAGTAAAATTAGTTTAGATAGAAATTAGCTTTCACAACGCAATTCCCTGTGGATTCGATCTTGCATTTGCATAATCTATATTGCACACGACTCATACACTTGCGAGTACAATTAAATTTGTGCATTAGTTGCCCCTTGATGGGATTCACTAAAGAACAAGCACCAACCGATCAGATCAATCGAATTGCTAGTCATGGCTGGATTGTATCTGAGGCAAGTGATAGTGATGGTGCATTTTCTGTTGGTCGACCGACCATCGGCTTACAACTCCACCATCGGAAGGATGGCTGTCAAAGAGTTGAGGGCTATAACATCGACTCCACATCTCAAGATGAAGTTCCCGACGGACTACGGAGTCGAAGAAGTAAGGGGCGATCAACGAGCTGCCCGACAATGCTACAAAATCTCCATGGAGTGTCCTAAGATTCTGACACAGGGACTGTAACGCCACAAGAATTAATTAATTGATAATTAAGTCCACGGTTTGTTTCCTAGCCTTATTTCACTCTGAACAAGACTCATAGACTTTTACTCCTTGAAAATAGAGGATACTAAGCAGCGGAAAGCATCAAAGTTCTATGACATTGAATCGTTACAATCAGAGCATCTACCAAAGAACATCAAAGGAACGGAAATCACACTATACATATCATCGTTATAAGGGATTTATGCTATATCTTAATATGTAAGCATGCAACAAGCCCTAAGTCTACAGTATAACTCAAAAGTACTAGTTACCATGAGTACCTGCTTAAGCTTACAATAAGTCTTCAAGCACCTTCCGGATTGACTTAGTGAGTAGAAATGCACATGACTTACCCGTCATTAAATGTGAACTCAATTATTTATAAAGCACATGCAACATTATGAGATGACAGATTATCATGAATGTGATATATATATTTGCAATCGATTGCCTCTAGCCAAATAAATCCATTTGTGGATCAATTGTATATATATATATATATATATATAATATGCTTATAATCATGAGTAACAGTCATAGTTCAACAATATGATCTACCTGAGATATTACCTCTTTTCAGTAGGGTTAACACTATCCCAAGGGACTTGTAATATAATGCCGATGCCTCAACCATTACATAGCTACCATATATAATATTAGCAGCATGACCAAGTTCGACCTCGAGTGGCCCACACCACTAATGATGTTTGTCTTATAGTGACCATCCATTGGGAATAGTTGTGTCTTGGTCATGAAACCATTGGATCTAAAGCCTACATACACATTTGACTATAAAGTTAACCCGTATAATAAGTCCATGACCATTATACTGCACATACTGGTGTACCATGTTATACAATGTAATTAGTCTTATCAGTATTTTACATGCATAGTTTTACAAGTTTTGTTATTATCTTATTAACTGACACACATTTTCACAAAAGAGAGTTCCTAGTGGTTCCAAAATGTATTTCATGAGAGTTGCAAAATATGCATGTTTGATATATATAAAATAGATATGCAATACAGGAAAAGTAACAACAAAGCATCCATGTGAGTTTGTACTCACCCGGGTCGTAAAGCCCCTCGTTATAATTCCCTTGAGACTCCATAACCTCGAATACTGAGAAAAGACATATCATTAATTCTAAATTGATAAGACGATCAAAAGCTCCTAAGGCCTCCTAAATTGAAATGAAACCTTCATACAACATGATTATGCTAAGTTAACATAACGCTAATCTAAACAAGATCTAAAGCATAATTAAAGCTAAAACTACGACTATCAACACAAGATAATAATTGAGCAGCATAACGATGTAATTAAAGAGTTAGGTAACCAAGCATTACCTCCTTCAAGTGAAACTTCAAGAACCTCCACTCCACTAGCTTTGAACTCATAAATCTCACAAAACACTCACATAAGGGTCTCCAGAGGGGTTAGGGGTGAGAATGGGGAGTAATGGGCATGAAACGAGTGAGGGGGTGAGGGGTATTTATAGGGCCAAAAAGTAGCGGATGTCTAGTCCTAGGGCCGTACACATGTATACTATTCACCAGCGGTTCAAAGGTTGCTTCGTATGTCCTGGTATTATCTAGTGGTTAATCCAAAAAGTAGCATATGCTTGGTACATTTGAGCCTACATCTGTATACTATTCACAGAGTACGGCGTACTATCTGTTAGCGTATGTTTGGTAGTCCCCCATCATACGTTCGCACTACAAACAACAGCCTATGTCCGTCAGCCCTATCGTACGTCTAGTCTAGAAGTCTAATTTTTCCAAAATGCTCTTTTGACAAATCCTAGTGACCTAAAGTCCAAATTAACCATCTAATTAAGCTACTTATGCCTAGTTAATTATTTGGGTCACTACATTCTCCCTTCCTTATAAAAATTTCGTCCTCAAAATTTTGTAGCCCCAAAACACGAGAAGAAACAATAACATCACTTTAACGTCCAAGGTTCGTGCTTTGCCCTGTCCTTGAAAAAAAGAAAAATCTTACCCCATCCGTTCTTCTAGCACTAACCTCCTTTGTCTAATATAAAGCGATCCACATTGGCATCCTCACAAGTTATAGCAAATCCATTTGCAAGTCACCAAGGGTGTTGTAGTCGATATTACCCACACTATATCAATCATCGTTAAACTCAACAACCCCTAAATACACCAAAATGGAGTCAAGCCCATAGGTATCTTTGACATGATTCCATACTTCCTAACAGGAAGCAACTTTACCTTAATCGACTACTCTTAAAGGATCCAAATGTAATGGTTACCTAAAACTGTAACAGATAGCAACACAACCCAAAAGAAATTAACCATACAAATAAAATCCTTGAACCTCAATGTACCAGCATCATACTTAATGTTTCCTACACTGTACCAATCCTCATCAATCTCGACACCCAAGTCGAGTTATTCCACATATAGTCTGAGTCAATGGGTATCCAAGCCATAACCCTATAGAGGAAAACAAACTCTTTCTTACGCAACTATCCTTTAAACCAAAACATGGATAGGTATACTATCCAAGTATAGTCTTGAGAAAAAGAGTCATACCCAATCAAGTCTGGGGGTAGGGCAACCTTGTATGCCAACCTCTCATTCCTTCCCAAATCACATCACTCCCCTCATGGGTGATATTTTGAGGAATACACGATCCCCCACTTCGTGTTCCAAAGGTTGTCTTTAGTTATTGGCATAACTCTTCTATCAACTCTAGGATGCTCTCAAGGTTCTTCAACTAAGCGGCCTTAATCCAAGCAAGCAATCCTGATTCAACAACCAAGTTAGACAAGCGTGCAAGCGCACCCTTATCTACTAGTTCTACTCCTATTCTAGTGAATTCCATAACCAACTAGGGTTGGAAATTCCAAGAGCGGTAAGCTCCACCGTCACCTTTCTACTCGATGCATCAGCTACCACACCAGCCTGATCATAATCCTTAGATCAATTGTAGCCACCTCCTTTGTCTTCATAGACAACTATACTCGATAACTCCTTAGTCCATTCTGGTATAGAAAGATTCTCTAGAATCTCTTAACTTTTAAGTAACCCAAAATCATGTAATCCAATACAAGATCCATGGGTACACGATTCATTAGTTGCCCTTTTACCAGAATCCAAGTTTAAGAATATCATGCCTTAACATACTTCTAATGGGCAATGAACAAAATCAGGAATTTTATTATCAACACATCAACATAGCGTAACAAACATCACACATTAACAAAACTCTTTGTTAATATTACACTTTCAGGTCCAAAACCCCAAATCAAGTGCAAGTACAAAACAAAATACAACTAGCTGATGTCTGATGATGAGTGTCAAATATTACATATTTGGGCCCTTTAATTTGTATTTATTAAACTCTTAGTTTTGTTATTTTCTGATGTCTTTGGTTTAGTTTTGGTGTTTTAGTATTTGCAGGTTGCTAAGGTACATATGTGGCTAATTCTATTAATTACGGGGCTTAAGATAGTTCGGGGAGCATTAACAGTAAATTTGAGTCGAGCGATAATTCACATCCAATGAGTCCCACAAAAAGGGCCATATCTAAAGTTGTAGAATTTCGATTGGAGCATTCTTGGTGTCATTATAAAGCTAACTCAAAGATCTACAAATTCATATTTCACAAGATTTGGCCAATTCTGAAGTATGTATGCTCGAGCGCACATAGAGTGCGATTAAGCGCACTTTTGCCCATTACAAGAGCAAAGTCGTGCTCGAGTGCGATCGAGCACACCTAGAGTACGATTGAGCACACTCGGCCGACCTGATAGTGCTGAAACCTTAAAATTAGCTTATAAATATCACCCAATTTTCTTTGTAAATAGACGTAGACGTGTTGGGGACGTCGTTCTCGGTCATTTTCGAGTTTTTCTTGGTTTTTGGAGCTTTGAACTCCAATTCTTTTGTAAGTATTTTGATTTTAATGAATTTAATTAATTTCTTTATGATTCCTTTTGTCATGAGAGCCTAATTCTTCAACTAAGGTTGAAGATGAAGCCTCACTATTGATTAGTTTTATGTTCTCACATTTTGTTCGTACAATTCCAATTTTTAATGCAATGTTTATTTGTTTCAATTCAATTATGTGACAAAAATTGTGTTTGATTGTGCCGTAGTTGGATATTCATTATGTTTCATCTGACAGATACATTGCATCTTTTGATTTACTTTGAATATCCATTGTCTTTTGTGCATAGCATAGATACATTGAATCTTTTGAATTAAATTGGATATACATTGTCTTTTGTTATATGGATGGATTCATTGAATCTTTCAATAGGAACAATAGAACATGCACAATGTTTAGTTGTTTGTCGGATGTATGAACAATAACATGATAATATATGCTTTAATTTGGTGAGGTGAATTCTAAAACCTTAGTGCTTTTATCATTTGTTTTAAATCAATTTAGTTTAGTTTATATTTTTTTGCAAGACAGAGTTCAAAATTTGGAATTAGGTTAAGATAGAATTAATTTAGATAGAAATTGATTTTCACAATGCAATTCCCTGTGGATTCGATCTTGCACTTGCACACACACTATATTGCAAATGACTCATGCACTTGTGAGTAATTTAAAACTATCAAACATTTGAGCAAAATCTAGTAACCCAGCCTTTAACTACAAAATAAGGTGAACTTAAATGCCTTAACAACTCTAGTCTCTAGTGGTTAGGCTTAACTCTTGTCTTGCCATCATTTCCTTCAAGGTGGACAAATACCAATCCTTTTGGCCCAGTTGTAGTTCCGAATGAAGTGCCCCACCTTACCACATCTGTAGCACAAATTTTTTCTTGATCTGCATTTCCCAAAATGTAGTCTGCCACACCTATGGCACCAACGACTCTGTTTCTTGCTGAATTGCAACTCTTGGGGTGTCTTCCTTGTTAAGCTCCATGAGTATTCCCGATAGAACTCTTCCTTGAATCGAGTCCACGTAATGGCCTCCTCGCTTCCTAATTCCACCACCAGTGAGTTCCTTTTAACGTACCACCATCGCCTTGCTTCTCCAAAGAACTTGTAGGCTACGTACTTGACTCTTTGCTTTTCAATGCAGTATGATCAGTGCCAAATATTGCATATTTGACCCCCTTAACTTAAGTTTTTTAAGCTTTTAGCATTGTTAATTTCTAATGTTTTAGTATTTTATTGTGCTGTAGGTCATTAACATCAATATGTGGGTTAAAGGGTGAAAATGACTTGAAGTGAACATTTGTATTCCCTGCTCGCTTGAGCGCACTAGGTGTGATCGAGCACACTGCGCTCAAGCCCAGCAGATAAGATTGAGTGTGCAGAACCAGTGTTCTAGCACAACTGCGCTCGAGCGCAAGACCTGCAATTAAGCGCACTCCACGTCAGCTTGTTGCCCTAGGCCATTGCTAACTTGCTTGCGCCGTGGGAGCTCTGGAGCGGTTATGTGTGATCATGTGCGATTGAGTGTATGCAGGCCTACACTCGAGCGCACTACGTGTGATCGAGCGCACCCACGTGACAGGCAGCACATTAATTTTATCTATAAATAGGACCTCGTATATTTTTGTTAAACTCATGTTTTGGAGGAGCCTTTGAGGCTAGAAACCTCTCTGTTTTTTACTGTAAAGCCTCTAAATTGTCATTTAATTATTTAATGCTTAATTTTGTTTTATATTTGTCTCTCTTTAGTATGATAGGCTAAATCTTCAACTAAGGTTGAAGATGAAGCCTCACCCTGGATTTATTTAGATGTTTTCATAGTTAGTTTGTACTTTAATCTGTCTTTTAATGTCATGAATGTTCATTTCAATTCAATTTTGTTAGAAGATTGTGATTGATTGTGCCATAGTTGGATATTCATAGTGTTTTGTTTGATGGATACATTTAATCTTTTGATTTAAGTTTATTTATCTATTGTCTTCGGTGTTAAGCATGGATACATTGGATCATTTTATCTAAGTTGGATATGTTTTGTCTTTTGTCAAAAGGATGGATTCTTTGAATTTTTCAATAGGCACAATAGAACATTTATAGGGCTTAATGGGTGCATGAACTAGCGTGACACTAGAACATCCATTGTTTTTAATCGATAGACGAATGTATAAATTAAGCTTGATAATATGTGTATTTTAATGTGGTGAGGTGGATTCTAAGACCTTAGTATTTTTATTTATTTGTTTTTATAGCATTTAGATTAGTTTACATTTTATGCATGTCATATGTTCGATATTGGGAATTAGGTTAAGATAGAGTTAGTTTAGGCATAAAATTAATTTTTAACAAATGCAATTCCCTATGGATATGATCTCATACTTGCGTAACGCTACACAAACAACGTCTCATGCTATTGCGAGTACATTAAATTGTACATCAAATTTTGGTGCCATTATCGGGGAATCATTTGTTTTGAAGAAATTAATTTTTTGTCTAGATTAATTTTATTTTTCTACTAGTTATTTTATTTCGACAATTTTATTTCATTTTTATTTGTTTATGTTTTTTTGTATAGAGATTTTTTTATATTTTTATATTTTTATTTTTAAGAATAGTGTTTGTTTAGCTGTTTTCTTGGTTTGTTAAGTTTCTGGAAAATCAGTCTATGATAGTGCTATCGAGTGCACTTGAGTCTATTCCAACATTGCTCGCGTGCCTGCGCTTGATAGATATGCAGTTGCACGCAAGCGCACCCATTCTGATAGACAACAGTGCAATGTTACGCTTGATTGCACGTTTGTTGCGATCGAGCGAACTTGCAGAGACTACTACATTTGTGTTGCTTGCGATAGATTGCACCAACCTGCGTTCAGCATCTCTGCTGGTTGCACCAACAGACTCGAGGTAGTATGTGTTCAGTTTTTATTTTTTGTTTTGTTTAATTATTAGTTTATCTTTAATTGTTTTATCTGCCTGCTTTTAGTTTGTTTATCTGCTGTTTTTAATTTTTATTAGTTTTTCTTTATTTTATTTTCTGTTAAATGGTTATTGTTTCATGTGGGAATTTGCATACTAAATAGTTTGGGTGAAGCATGAGTCTTCCGTTTAGTAATTTTAGTGTTTCCCCTAGTCGTAGGTGTAACAACCCCAGCCCATTAAGGCTAGGTTTGTCACCTTTCTTCTTTTACAATAAAATTTTTGCAAAGATCCAAAAGGTCTATTAGAGTATTTGATTTTCAAAGAGTACGATAAATGTATAAAATATTTATCAAAAGATTTTATTACAAGCGGAATTAGAAAAATATAACTTCAACTATGAAATATCATATTATTACAATAACTGACTTGAAAAGACTATGAAAATTTAATAATTTTTCCTACCCCCATTCTGGCCTCCTATTCTAGCAAGCTTTCTACTTGAAAACAAGAAATAAAACTGAATGAGCCCAAAGGGGGCCCAACATGTAAAATCCACTATCATAAATAGTTTTACTTCTTGTTCTTAGTTTTGAAAACTGTTTTCGCAATTAAGTATACATCTAACCATAATAATATATGTATGTATGGTTGCATCTCCCATAGCATATACATACTATTTTATCTAGTAATAATAATCGTCATAAATCATTCTTGTAAAACATCATCATTGCATCATTGTAAATTATCATTATATTGTATCATTATAAATCATCATTGAAAATCATCATAGTAAATCATTGATGCAATTATCTTATTATTTTCTCATTTTAAGGCCTATGTACACTATTATCCCTATGTACGAGGGTTGCGGGTCCTTGTAACCATGGCACTGAACTGTGGCCTTAGCCATACCCGACCATCAATTAACTCTTACTTGGTGCACTTAACGGTCAAGTTGATGGAATACCACCTTCTTGCATAGCCTCCTTCAGTGGTTTCGCCTCCATTTGAGTATTGGTACCGAACTCTCATTCTTTCTTTCTTGGGGCCAAAATACTCCTCTGTACATATACCCTCATTTCATAAACATTCATAACATTTCTTGTACTTTTCTTTGTACATCTCATTCATAACATTTCTTGTACTTTTCATTGTACTTCTTTTGATGCATCTTAGGGCAACATGTATGAGGGTTCTATTATCATTTTATAATCATCTTTTTCCCAAAAAATCGTTTTCTCAAATCTTTCATACATGCCACATAATTTCATAATATGTAAATAAAAATGAATAAGTATTTACAATTATACATAAATTGCATGACATGATAACTTTAAAAGGGTTAGTGAATGTACTTACTTTTAAATAGAGGCTTAAGTTTTCAAAAGAACCTAGCTGTTCCAATCTGACTATCTCCCACTATTTTATCTGAAACTAATTTCTCAAGTTCGTTCTCTCTTGTGTTCTTTCTTTCTTGCAGCACTTTGTGTCGCCCTTTCTCTCTCATTTCGTGTAAACACTTCTGAAAGAAGAAAGACCGAGTAGAAAGCAGAAGAATGAAGAATATATGAAGAAGAGAAGGGAGAGTAGTGAAATTGTGAAGGGGAAAGCCCTATATATAGGAAAAACCCAGATACTATTCTACCTTTCATTTACAATTCTACCCTCATTTTACTATTTTACCTTCCATTCCTACCAATATTATTACATCTACCATTTAACTATTATACTTTCCATTACCATTCTATCTACTAATACTATCCTTTCTACCATTTACTATCACATTATCCAACCAATTACCATTCTATAATTACCACCCTCCATAATACCATAAACTCCTTAAAAAAATTGTTTAATAATGTTATCAAATAAATATCTCCAAAATAAGACTATTAGAATCTAGGATGTTACAGTAGGACACTGAATCTTATCAACTACCCCAAAAATTTGCACCCCATATGAATTGTGTTTATGCTGTTCCAACTCTCATTATAGTTCGGGTGATTGTCCATAATGGGGACAATTATCCAATTTTTCATATGGGCAGATAAACACCAACTTTTTCGGCCAGGGATTTGAATCATAATCTAATTCTTACACCCTGAACCGAATAATTTTGATGTCTCATGGTATGCTCGTGCCACGGGAAATTTTGCTTCATAATCTTATGGATTACACCATTCTGAATATCCGCAGTTCTATAATCCATCTTCCAATCCTTCATTATACGACTATCCTCCTAAACAATCTTCTTTGGAAGAAACTCTCAAGGAATTCATGCAACTAACTGGCCAATCCTTGTAAGAAATCACAGATGCCACTATGGCAAACACCGAAGCAATTGCAAGGTTGGAAGGACAACTCAATCATCTAGTTGCTGAATTAAACATAATTGAGCGAGAGGAACTTCAAAGTTAGGAGATAGCGAGAGGGCAGTACATGATTGATGAGGATTGCCCCAACAATCCTCATCATGAGTATGTCCAAGCCACCACCACACGTGGGAGTGAGGAAATTGTTGATGATAGTATAAGTGTGTTAAGCTCAGAGGACCCTGAGGTGGAGTGTTTTACTCAAGATGGAGATGATCTAAACTTAGACAAGTTCCTTGAGCAAGCTAAGACCTTTATCGAGCCAAGTCTTGAGGATCCTTTGGAAGAGAGCTTTGCTCAATTTGAATTTGATCTGGACCTTGATATGATACGTGAGCAAGCACATGCCTTATTGGATCTCACTCCTGGAATGTGAATTGAGAAGGGGGAAACCATTGAGACATCATTCCCCAACTCATTTCCATCAGCAGTTGAGCCTCTCATTGTTGAGAACAACAAGGTGGAAGAAAATGAGGAGCAACTTGAGCCCCCGCCAAATTTTTCCAATGACAATGATGTGAGTATTGAAGCTCATTCCTTTGTTACAATCCTTCTTGAGACACAACATCAACCACTAGCTTCATGTTTTCAATGTCTCGAAGAGCCATCTTATGTAGAGATCTTCAAGGAATCATGCACACAAGATCACAAATCTAGGAACCGTGTTCCTAAGTGGATCCTTCGAAGCAAGCAACTAGTCTATATAAGATGGCGAAACATCCTTCCAGAGGGATATCAAATTCTTAAGAAGAAAGGATGGAAGGGATTGGTTGGACACCCATATGAACGGGGAAGGTGCGGTATTTTTTATTTTTTATTTTTTGCACTTTATTTTTGAGTCATTTTCTTTTTGTTATTTTATTTCCTGTCATTTTATTTTATTTTTATTTTATTTGGTTTCTAACAGCAATTAACCTTTTGAGGTTTGTGCTTGTGAGAAAAGATTGCTATTAGTTTTTGATAGGTGTTTTGATGTTCAAGTTCGGGGGACGCCTTGGCCTTTGCACACTGTAGTTCTTCATCCCACTGTAATGTATTTCTTGCCACATTGGGGATAATGTGTCATTTAAGTTTGGGGGTGTGGACATACATACTGTTTGTTTGTTTGTTTGTTTATTTGCTTATTTTGTTTTGTTTGTTTGCTTATTTTATTTGTTTTTGTATATAAATTTTATTTGTTTTGCTATGTTGTTGATTGGGCATGACTTACATTATAATTGTGGATTGCGTGTCATTGGTGTGTTTAACTTGTTTGAACATTGCATATCATTATAAATCCCGGTTTTTTATTCATGTGTTGGATTAGAGAGACTCCACTTGCTTGATTGATATTTCAAATGCACACTAGCATTAGGATCTGTGAGGTATGAGATTTGACTTTGAAGTATGTTTCTTGAGATTTTTAGGTTTTTGTGGTATGATGATGAAAACCTTGGCATTTTTTTAAATATAGAAAGAAGAAAATCATCATAAGTTTTGCTTTTCATTGAGTAACCGGATCTCTTGCCTCACCAAGCACTGAATATTCGCGTAAAAAGATGAGAAATTAAGCCCTTAGGAGTGTTGGGAGTCATTGACCCAATACTCATTACATAGGTCATTTAGAAGTTTAAGGGAGTCAAGCATTGCACAGCTTATACAAAAAAATTGCATCTTTCGATTCAAACCTTGGTTGTTTTTATCACATTGTTTTCCTATAAATTTTGGGATACACCTCTTTTGAGAATAATTGAAACCCTATGATCTTGTGTTAGTACACTTTGCACATTGTGGAGCATGTGTTGTCTCAATTTTTCAACCGTAAGTCGAATAATGTTTGGATGCTTGGATGATGTGATTTGTATGTTCAACATGTTAAAATTGCTAATGATGTATGAACCATGTGTTTGTGTGAAGGGCTTTGTCTAGCAATAACATAGTGCCAATAATTGTTTGTGGGTATCATTGCTGGTAAACCCTTACGAGACTTCACTCATCCACTAGGGATGCTTAGGGGTTTAAAAGGCTTATTGCATATGCTAAATGCAATCATTTCACCCATGAAAGCGGATTTATGTTTCTAGTTTTTATTGTGTTTTCATTTTTATTTTGCTAAGGGACTAGCAAAATATAAGTTTGGGGGTATTTGATCAATGCCAAATATTGTATATTTGACCTCCCTTAACTTATGTTTCTTAAGCTCTTAACATTGTTAATTTCTAATGTTTTAGTTACATTTAGTGTTTTATTGTGCTGCAGGTCATTAACATCAATATACAGGTTAAAGGGTGAAAATGACTTAAAGTGAAGATTTGGAGTCACTGCCAGTGCGCTTGAGCCTAGTAGACAAGATCGAGTGCGTAGAGCCAATGTTTGAGCGCAATTGTGCTCAAGCGCAAGCCCTGCGATCGAGCTCACTCCACGTTAGCCTGTTGCCCTAGCCCATCTCTAACTTGCTTGCGTCGCGGGAGCTCTGGAGAAATTACGTGCGATTAAGTGCATACATGCGCGATTGAGTGCACGTAGGCCTATGCTTGAGCACACTACGTGTGATCGAGCGCACCCACGTGACAGGCAGCACATTAATTTTATCTATAAATAGGACCTTGTGTATTTTTGTTAAACTTACGTTTTGGAGGTGCCCTTGAGGCTAAAAGCCTCTCTGTTTTTCACTGTAAAGCCTCTAAATCATCATTTAATTATTTAATGCTTAGTTTTGTTTTATATTTGTCTCTCTTTAGCATGAGAGGCTAAATCTTCAACTAAGGTTGAAGATGAAGCCTCATCGTGGAATTATTTACATGTTTTCATAGTTAGTTTGTACTTCAATTCATCTTTTAACGTCATGAATGTTTGTTTCAATTCAATTTTGTGAGAAGATTGTGATTGATTGTGCCGTAGTTGGATTTTCATAGTGTTTTGTTCGATGGATACATTTCATCTTTTCATTTAAGTTTATTTATCCATTGTCTTTTGTGTTAAGCATGGATACATTGGATCCTTTGAACTAAGTTGGATATGTTTTGTCTTTTGTCAAAATGATGGATTCTTTGAATCTTTCAATAGACACAATAGAACATTCATAGGGCTTAACGGGTGCATGAACTAGCGTGACACTAGAACATGCATTGTTTTTAATCGATAGATAGATGTATAAATTAAGCATGATAAAATGTGTATTTTAATGTGGTGAGGTGGATTTTAAGACCTTAGTATTTTTATTTATTTGTTTTTATAGCATTTAGATTAGTTTACATTTTATGCATGCCATAGGTTCGATATTTGGAACTAGGTTAAGATAGAGTTAGTTTATGCATAGAATTAGTTTTTAACAAATGTGATTCCTTGTGGATACATCTCATACTTGCGCAACACTACACGAATAACGACTTGTGCTATTGCGAGTACATTAAATTTGTATGTCACAGTCCGTAACTCGTAGCAGCTCCTCCAAGTTTGTAAGCCAATCCCTCGCTTCTCCAAAGTCCAAGTTCCCCTTAAACATAGTGAAAGGATGCTCATAGAACTCCTTGAAAGAGCAACCTTTGCTTCCACTTGGAGTCCCTTCTCTTCATACATTGACCAAAGCCTCCACAAGACGACTTGCCACAGCTTCCAATGCTTGGGTAGTGTCCAAAACATTTCTTGTCCTTTCATCGAGTTAGGATGGTCTCCTACCATTGTTGCTCCTAATGACGTCATGTCTTGGTCGTGGTGACATCTTTGCAGTCACAACGATCATCAGCCCCTTACTTCAAAGTACTATGTGATAAGTGCCAAAATATTTATATTTTAGCCCTTAATTTACATTTGTTAATTTCTTAGTTTTTGTTATTTGTTTCATTTTATTTCATTTTTGTGTTTTTGGTGTTTTTGTAGGTCATGAAAGAAAAAGAAAGCGTTTCTAAAAAAGTTCCAAGCTTAAAGGGCAATTTGGGAATACCTAGAAGATGTGGTTAAGTTTAACCAACTAAAGGAAGGGATTAAATCGGAATTTATCAAATTGGAGCCAAAATCGGATTGGATTCAAATTTGGATTCTGCATATGTCTCCGTGTTTTGACCATAAATTTTAGCTCAAATATTGGATTGAGGTGATTTGAACGGCATTGGAAATCTAACTCAAAAGGCTACAAATTATTGTGAAATAGCATTTTCCCAATTCGGACGTGCGCTATGTCAAAATTACCCCGCAAGATAGGAACACGATTCTAGACAAATCCTAATCCGATTTGTACTAGGATTATCTCCTAATTTGAATTGGAGACAGAATTCCGAATTTCATAGGTTTACTAGGGTTTCTAGGACTCCCCTAAAGCTTATAAATATACTTCTAAGCCACACAATTTGATAGACATTTTCGGAGCGGAGAATTTGGAGGCTACTTCTAGGAGCAGTTTTCTGTTCTTTCTTTTCCCTTTCCTTTTAGTTTTATTTTAACTATGTGTAACTAAATACTTTTGTGGGGCTAGATTGAAGCCCTAATTTTGTTTATTTAATATTTCAATATTGACGCCTTTGTGATAATCATATTGTGTTACTTAACTTGATTAATACTTGCTTTCTTGAATTCCTCATATGTGTTTGCCTGATCAACATATGCATGTGGTATGGACTAGTTAGTTAAACCAATTTGGATGATCGAGTCCTGGGTTTAATAAAAGTAACAAAAGATATCCACGCCGAGTTCTTGGGTTAATCAACATGGGGAACCGGAAGTAAACACCTATGCCTTAGGCCTCATGTGTTTGTTGATTTCCACAGTTTTTATGCTTTCTTAAAGAACAACTTAGTAGACACTCATACTAAATCATTTAAGAAAAAAAAGAATTAGAGTATACATTTATGCCTAATTCGTTGCTTAGGGAAATCAATGGCTCAAGGAGTAGACACCCATGCTCTTAGGTTGGCAAACATTAAGTAGCCACAATATGATTGGAGCATTGTCATATTGATTTATTAATTGAGCATAATTAGTGGTGAATATCAAAGCCCTACATTTTTATTTCTTTTAAATAATATCAATTGCGTGACACTTTTGGTATTTTAATTTAGTTAATTAATTCTAAAACAAAGTTAACAATTTTCGTGGGATTGATCTTGTACTTGCTGCACTATATTACTGTTTTGATCTTGTGCACTTATGAGTTAAAACATACTAAATATTATCTATTAATTTAGGTAGTATTTGGCATAACACTATGCCAAGCCTCACTCAAGATGTTAAACCTAGTCGCAAACCTATCCATACTAAGCGCCTAAACTACTACCACATTATCCAAAGTCCTAATGTAGATCTAAGCTTAAGACCTTATGCAACTATCATAGTGCAGATCAATCCTAATCTCCAAGGTTGCATCATCAAAGCGGTCCTAATCCTGACTTCAATTCGATAACAAATCCTTAAAATCCTCAAGTCCTACATCCTCAAGATCACAAGTATCAAAATTTTGTATCCCTTGTATACATATAATCCATCCTATGCACTGGTAGATCACCACCTAATAGATTAGTTCCTATAGTCTGCTAAGCAAAAAGCTCTCATAAATTAAGACCTAATACCTAACAAATCCATTCCTATGGTCCAAAGAGCAATAACTATGATACCAATTATAACACCCCAAGAATTAATTAACTGGTAATTTAGTCTACGATTCGTCTCCCAACCTTATTCCACTCTGAACAAGACTTAAGAATCTCTACTCCTTGAAAATAGAGGATAATAATCAGCGAGAAGTACTAAAGTTCTATAATATTGAATCATTAGAACTAGAGGATCTACCAAAGAACATCAAAGGAATGGAAATCACATTATACATGTCATCGTTACAAGGGGTCTATGTTGTATATTAATATGCAAGCATGCAACAAGCCCCAAGTCTAAAGCATAATTCAAAAGTACTAGTTACCATGAGTGTAGTGACCCAAATATTTAACTAGGCTTAAGTAGCTTAGTTAGAGGGTTAATTTGGACTTTGGGTCACTAGGATATGCTAGAAGGGCATTTTGGAGAATTGGACTTTTGGATCGGACGTATTCTTGTCTTTTAGTTTGGACATATGTTGTTGTCTGTAGTGCGGATGTATGGTGGTCCCCCATCGGACATCCATTGACAAATAGTACGCCGTACTTTGTGAATCATACAAGCGGATGTACGCTAAAAGTACCAGACGTATGCTATTTTTTGGAATACTCTCCGATTAATACCTAGATGTATGAGACAACTTTTAGACCGTTGTATAATAGTATCAGAAGTACGCCCTTAGGATCGGACATCTACTGCTTTTTGGCCCTATAAATACCCCCTCGCCCATTTCACACCAAATCCACCCCTCAACCCCCACTTCGTGCCCCTAGGCTACTTGTTGGCCGTTTGTGAGAGTTTTGAGTGTTTCGGTGCTACCGGAGGAAGGAACTCTTGTAGTTTTGCTTCAAGGAGGTAACGTTTGACTCAGCTTTTTATTACGTTGTTATGCTACTCAATTGTTGTTAGTCGTAGTTTAGCCTTAGTTATGCTTTAGATCTTGCATAGGTTGTCCCCAAGGGTACCTCAATTGGTTATAGACCATGCCTAATGAAGCGGAGGTCACAAGTTCGAATACCCCCTCCCCCTTCCCTTGTGTAGACATGTTAAAAAAAAAAAAAAGATCTTGCATAGGTTAGCTTTTTGATAACTTAACGTTATTATTTTGTATGGAGGTTTCAATCTAAGTTAGGAGGCATTAGGGATTCTGTGTTGGCCTTAGGAGTTGGAGAATAGGCGAATAGTGGAGAGAAAATGAGGTTCTCCCTGAAAGACATCGGAGCGGACGTACGATCTTGTGACCAGATGTGCGGCCCATTGTGACACGATGGACGTACTTTTTAGAGTGTGATAGGGAACTTTATTTTCACCAGTCATCTCACTACCCCTGTTTCCTTGTTCTAGAGTTGTTTTAGTAGAAATAGAACTGATGATAGGTTTTTTCTCAGTATTCGAGGTTATGGAGCCTCAAAGGAATTACATGGAGGAGCTTTACGGCCCGGGTGAGTACAAGCTCACATGGATGCTTTGTTGTTACTCTTCCTACATTGCATGTCTATTTTATATATATCAAACATGCATATTTTGCAACTCTCATGAAATACATTCTGTAACTAATAGGAACTCTCTTTTGTGAAACCGTGTATCGATTAATAAGATAATAATGAGACTTTTAAAACTGTGCATGTAAAAGATTGATAAGACTAATTGCATTGTATGACTTGGTACACCAGTATGTGCGGTATAATGGCTATAGGCTTACCATATGGGTTAGCTTTTTGGTCAATGTGTGTGCGTGTGTGGGGGCTTTGGATCCAATAGTTTCGTGATCAAGACGCAACCATTCCCAATGGATGGTCACTATAGGACGGACGTCATTAGCGGTGTGGGCAACCCAAGGTCAAACTCAATGTGTCGTTAGTGTTACGTACAGTATGTTGTGCAATGGTAGGGGCACTGACATTGTACTATAGGTCCCTCGGGACAGTGTCAACCCTGCTGAGAGGGGATAATATCTCGGGTAGACCATGCTGTTGAACTGACTTTTACTCTATATCATATGCATATATTATATATATATCACCTGCATGATAAACTGTTATCTTAAAATGTTGCATGTGTTTTATAAACAAGTAAATCCACAAATTAATGGCGGGTACATCATGTGCATTTATACTCACTAAGTCGTCGGTCTTACTCTTGTATTATTTCCCTTTTTTTTCCATATGTACGATTATGCTATTCTAGATAGTGGATAACGTGAGGCATCCGGTTATATTGGAGGATTCGATCCGAGAGATACTTGAGGACTTATTGCAAGCTTAAGTGGGTACTCATGGTAACTAGTACTTTTGAGTTATGTTGTAAACTTAGGACTTAATGCAGGCTTGCATATTAAGGTTTAGCATAGATTCCTTGTAATGATGTTATGTATATAGTGTGATTTCTGACTTTGATGATTTTTGGCTGGATGCTCTGGTTATAATAATTAATGTTCTCCGAGTGGAATAAGGCTGGGAGACGAACCGTAGAATTAATTACTAGTTAATTAATTCTCAGGGTGCTACAATGAGTACCCATTTAAGCTTGCAATAAGTTTCAAGCACCTTCCAGATCGAATCTTTCAACATAACCGGATGCTTTGCGGTATCCACTATTTATAATAGCAAACTTGTACATATGGAGAAAAAAGAGAAATAATACAAGGGTAAATATGTTGACTTAGTGAGTAGAAATACATATGATGTACCCGTCATTATATGTGAACTTAGTTATATATAAAGCACATGCAACATGTTGTGCAAATATCTACCTAAATTAATAGGCAAATAATTGTACATTTTACTTGCAAGTGCACAAGGTCAAAATAGTAGCATAATGTGCAAATGCAAGATCATTCCCATAGGATTGGTAAATTTTGGTTAAAATTAATTTTGCAATGTAAAACAAGAGAAAGAAAAATTGATTTTGATTCAATAATGATAAAGTGTAGGGCTTTGATATCTACCACTAATCATGCTTACACAATAAACCAATATGCCAATGCTTTAATCACATTTTGAATACCTAATGTCTGCCAACCTAAGGGTATGGGTGTCTACTTCTTAAGCTATTGATTTCCCTAAGCAACAAATTAGGCTTGAGTGTCCACTCTAATTCTTTTCTTTCTTAAAGGATTTAGCATGGGTGTTTACTAAGTTGTTCTTTAAGAAAACATAAAAACTGTGTAAGTCGACAAACACATGAGGCCTAGAGCATGGGTGTCTACTCTCGGTTGTCCATGTTGATTAACCCAAGAACCTGGCATGGATATCTTTCGTTACTTTATTAAACCTAGGACTCGATCATACAAATTGATTTAACTAACTAGTCCATACCACATGCATATGTTGATCAGGTAAACACATATAAGGAATTCAAGAAAATAGGAATGAATCAAGTTAAGCATCATAATGCAATTATCACAAAGGGCCAATATTGAATTATTAAGTAAACATGACTAGGGCTTCAACCTAGCCCTACTAAGAGGTTTAGTTAAATATGAGCTTGATGTTAAATATCTTCATAAAATAAAATAGAAAGGAAAAGAATAAACCCGAAAAATGCTTCCTTGAAGAGTCGTCAATTCTTCTCCAAAATCACATGTGTGTTTTTTCTGTTTTACAAGCCTATTTATAGTCTATGGAAACCCTAAAAATCATAGGGTTTAGTCCTTGTGCAACTAGGACTAATAAAAACCCTAATAAAATAACACTTTCTAAAGTAGGGTTGTGGCTGAGTTGCTCTTCACACACGGGTGCACTCGATCGCAGGCGTAGTGTGCTCGATTACATTGTGCTTGATCCTTCTTCTTGCGCGCACGAGCATAGGTGTGCTTGTTCCTTAGCTTGGGCGCTCGAGCACTAGTGCGCTCGATCGCAGGTCTCCTGCAATCGATCGCTCTAACAGAATATCTAGCTTTTGATCAAACCTCTAGCTTTTCCCGATTTTTGTCTTTTAAGCCCAAGATTTCTAGAAATGCTTCCTTTTCTTCCAATGACCTATAAAACAAGGAAAACACAAAAAAGAAAAAAAAAATAGAATGAATTAACACAAACTAAGTGCTTAACAAATATAAATTAAGGGGCTTAAATATGAAATGATAGATTATCATGGATGTGATATATATATATTCTTATAATTATGAGTAACAGTAATAGTTCAACAGTATGGTCTACTCGATATGTTACCCCTCTTCTCAGCAGGGTTGACATTATCTCGAGGGACCTGTAGTACAATGTCGATATCCTAGCCATGCACAACTACCATACATAACACTAGTGGCACGATCGAGTCTAACCTTGGGTAGCCCACACCGCTAATGATGTCCGTCCTATAGTGACCATCCATTGAGAATGACTGCATCTTGGTCACCAAACCATTGGATCCAAAGCCCACACACACATATTTGATAATAAAGTTAACCCGTATAATAAGCCCATGGCCATTATACTGCACGCACTGGTGTACCATGTTATATGATGGAATTAGTTTTATCAATCTTTTACATGCATAGTTTTACAAGTCTCATTATTATCTTATTAACTGACACACATTTTCACAAAAGAGAGTTCCCATTAGTTCCAAAATGTATTTCATGAGAGTTGCAAAATATGCATGTTTGATATATATATAAAATAGATATGCAATTCAGGAAAAGTAACAACAAAGTAGTATCCATGTGAGTTTGTACTCACCCATATTGTAAAGCTCCTCCATATAATTCCCTTGAAGCTTCATAACTTTGAATACTGAGAAAAGATCTATAATTAGTTTTATTTCTACTAAAGCAACTCTAGAATAAGGAAATAAGAGCTACGGGACGACTGGTGAAAATAAAGTTTCTTGTTACACTTTGGACTGTTCGTTTGGGCTCGGGGCTATACGTCCGCTAATCTAAACAAGATCTAAAGCAGCATACATTTGGTGTTTCTGCATATGTCCACACGAAAGACAGAAGCATACATCCACCAACACTAGCGTAAGTCTGGTCCAGAAGTCCAATTTTCCTAAAATGCCCTTTTGGCAAATCTTAGTGACCTAAAGTCCAAATTAACCCTCTAACTAAGCTACTTAGCCTAGTTAATTATTTGGGTCACTACAAAGGCGTGGCCGCAAAAAGGGCAAATAGAAATTAAAGGGCAGCAAACCAGTCGAGGATTTGAAAGAATTCTTGGTTGGCGAACCATATAATGTTATCAGAGTCGGATCCCAGCTGGACCCAATTGTGAAGGAAAAACTCGTATCTATCCATTGTGAAAATAGTGATGTGTTCACTTAGAGTCATGAGGATATGTCGAGCATATCACCTTCGGTGATGGTGCACAAGCTAAACGCCAATCCTTGTTTCAAACTAGTGTAGTAGAGGTGAAGAGAATTCTCGGCTAAGAAAAGCAAGGCTGCCGTCGGGGAAGTCAAGAAGCTGTGTGAAGCTGGATTCATCAAAGAGGTCCAATACACTACCTGGCTGGCAAACGTAGTGTTGGTAAAGAAAGCCAATGAGAAATGGAGAATGTGTGTGATGAGTGCCAAATATTGTATATTTGACCCCCCCTTAACTTATGTTTGTTAAGCTCTTATCTTTGTTATTTTCTAATGTTTGTGTTGGTTTTAGTGTTTTAGTGTGCTGTAGGTCCCTTGGCATGAAAAATGTAGTTTAAAGGGTGAAATTAAGCAAAAGAAAGATGTTGTCCCTATTTGTGCGATTGATCGTACAAGAACTGCGATCAAGCAAGCAGAGACAAGATCGAGTGTACCTGCGCTCGAGCCTAAGTAACCAGCGATCAAGCGAGCCTGCGATCAAGTTGCCCTAGCCCATTATTTCATTGCTGTGCTGTGGGAATTCTGAGTAGTTGAGAGCGCTTGAGTGCACTACTAGAGATTGAGCACACATTGGCCTACGCTTGAGCGCACCCGCTGTGATCGAGCGCACCCATTGACCTGGCAGCATATTATTTTTCCTTATAAATAGTTCCTCTTTGTTATTTTGTAAACCTAAGTTTGGAGGCGCCTTCGAGGAGCCAAAAACTCTCTGTTTACCATTGTTAAGCCTTCCATTCGTCATTTATTTTATAAACCTTTATTTCTTTATGATTAGAGGCTAAATCTTCAACTAAGGTTGAAGATGAAGCCTCACCATTTATTTATCTACATGCTTTTGTGTTTAGTTTTATACTCCATCCATCGTTTAATGTCTTGTGTGTCTGTTTCAATTCAGTTTCGTGATGAAATTGTTATTGATTGTTGGTTATGATTCATTAAACGTCCAACATTCGTTGTGTTTCAATCTGAAGGTACATCAGATGATTCTATCGAGATTAAATATCCATTGTGATCAATGATATAGTGGATGATTCTATTGAGATTAAATATTTGTTGTGACACTTTTATAGTGAATACATCAAATGGTTCGACAAGTTTTGTAATGGCAAAAGAACATGCATAGAGCTTAATTGATAGATGGATGTATGAATTAAGTAATAGCAAAGAGAATATTCCTAGAAGCATAATCGTTTTAATGTATGAACTAAGCATGAGAATATGTGTATTTTGATGTGGTGAGGTGGATTCTAAGACCTTAATGCTTTTGATTTATTTGTTTTTAAGTATTTAGTTTAATTTACATTTTTGCACGACCAATCTATGAACTTGGAACTAGGTTAAGGTAGGATTAATCTAGACATAGGATTGATTTTTGACAAATGCAATTCTCTGTGGATTCGATCTCGTACTTATGCAGCACTACATTGACAATGATTTGTGTGCTTGCGAGTACATTATTATTTGTACACTAGTGTGCCGATTTCATTGACCTTAACAAGGCATGCCCCAAAGACAACTAACCACTGCCACGATTAGAATTTCTTGTGGATTAGACTTTTGGGCATGAACTCTTGAGCTTTATGGATGCATTCTCGGGATATAACCAGATATCCATGCACAAGTCTGACCAGGAGAATACAACCTTCATGATGGACAAAGATTTGTACTATTATTGAGTAATGCCCTTCGGACTGAAGAATACGGGGGCCATGTACTAGAGGCTGGTCAACAAGATGTTAAGAGAGTAGATCAGATGAAATATGGAGGTGTATATGGATGATATGCTTGTAAAAAGCATACAATCAACTAGCCACATCATAGATTTGGCGGAAGCCTTTGACACATTAAGGCGCTATGGATGAAACTTAATCCTTCCAAATGCGCACATTCAGAGTGTCCTCAGGAAAGTTCCTTGGATTCATTGTTTCTAGCAAGGAATTGAGGCCAATCCCAAGAAGATCAAGGCATTTTTAGAGATGCAAGCACCTCAGAACATGAAGCAACTTCAGCAATTGATGTGGAAAATAGCGACGCTAAATCGGTTCATCTCTCGATCGACCGATAGATGCCTTCCATTCTTCAAGATATTAAAGAAAGCATTCTCTTGGTGCTCATATTGTGATAAGGCCTTTCAAAAATTGAAAGAATATCTGTCCAATCCATCGTTATTGAGCGAACTTGTGGAAGGAGAAGCTTTAAACATAGACAGTGTTGCCATCTACCATAAGCTCAACTTTAATTCGAGAGGAGCAAGGGGTGCAAAGACCATCCTACTTTACCAGCAAGGCTTTGCATGGAGCATAGGAACAATATCCTCGGATTGAGAAGTTAGCTTTAGCCTTGGTCACATCTGCTCGGAGATTAAGGCCCTACTTCCAGGCACACACCATCAAAATATTGACTGAATAGCCCTTGAGGAAGATCCTACAAAAGCCAGACTTATCAGGGCAATTGGTCAACTAGGCCATAGAACTCGGGGAATTTGACATAGAATTCCACCCAAGAATATCTCTGAAATGGCAAGCGCTGGCTGACTTTTTGGTTGAGTTTTGCAATTTCCCCAAAGAAGAAGAAATGCCCTGAGAAGAAACATGGGTGGCGTGTGTAGATGGATCTTCCACTTGGAAGTATAGAAGAGCTAGGGTCGTGCTCCAAGGGCCTGCCAGAGAAGAATGCGGAGCAGCCATATAGTTGAAATTCACCACCACCAACAATGAAGCCGAATAAGTGGCCATAATTATCGGAATGAATATGGCTTGAAAAATGGGAGTGAAGAACTTGAAAATCAGAAGTAATTCCTAGGTGGTGGTCAAGCACATAAAGGGGGAATACGAGGCCCAAGGAGATAAAATGAAGAGGTACCTGGCAAAAGTAAAGGAGGCTATGGAGTTTTTTAACAAGATAGCCTTCACGAGGGTGTCAAGAAAAGAAAATTCATTGGCAGATGCCTTGGCTCGTATTGGTTCCACCACAGAGGAAGAAATTACAGCAGTTGGCTGTCCGGTTTAGGAGTTAACTGAGTCCTCGATCGTTCGGGCGAATCAAGTGGCTTGCATCAAGGAGGAGCAGGAATGGGGCCACGATAAATTACAATTTCTAAAGAAGGGAAAATTGCCATCCGACAACAAGCTGGCTCGAAAAATCAGCATCCAGGCCGCCCGCTATATGTTGGTTGACGGAGTTCTACATAGAAGAGGATGCACTCTTCCTCTACTCAAGTGCCTGTCTAAGGATGAGGTTGCCTATGCACTCAAAGAAATCCACGAAGGCGTATGTGGTAGTCATTCGGGAGGAAGAATGTTAGCCCACAAAGCTGTCTGAGCAGAGGATACTACTGGCCAAGGATGAGCAAAAACTCTTGTGAAATGGTCAAACTGATCGTACGAAATTTAGTACTTGCAATAGAACGAACCATAGTTCGTATAGCATTTGCACAAGTACGTGTTCGAATCCACAGAGAACCGTGAATGCTTAAAACTAATTTTACTCCTAAACTAATACTATCTTAACCTAGTTCCGAATAGTGTGTTCGTAAATGTAAACTAATTGAAATTGCTTTAAACTAAACAAAAAGGTAACTAGGGTTAAAGAATCCACCACACCTACTAACTTATACAAAGAGTCATGATGGATGTTAATTTGAGCTCGAGTCATCCACTGCATCATTGATCACAGTGGATTCCTCTTCTCATTCCAACCATTCGTCATAGCTCCGGATTGGAACACAAAGATGTTGGACTTTGGTGCATCACAAACGACTATCAAATGAAATTTTCATATAAATCACATTGAAACGACTAAGCATAAAGTAAAGACGGAATTAAATAATTGTAATGTAAACATATATAAATGAAAGGGGAGGCTTCATCTTCAACCTTAGTTGAAGATTAGCCTCTCATATAAAAGAGAGATGGAAAGTAAATGCAAGTAAACATTAAATAAGATAAAATGGAAATGGTTAATGTTTAGAATAAGTGTGCAGAGCCAAACAGTGGTCTTTGCAGTAGAAAAGCACTCAAAAAACATAACCCTCTAAAATTTTACACAAGGGTTCTATTTATAGAAAACTAGATTGCTGCTAGGTCAAAGGGTTGCACTTGATCACAGATAGTGCGCTTGAGCGCATAGATGTATGCGATCGATCGTGGGAGGTGCGCTCGATCGCTTGTAACTGCCTCAGAAATTCCACGGTGCAAGGCTGGAAGCGATGGTGGCTAGGGCAACCAGTGCCTTCGCTCGATAGAGTGCTCGATTGCTCGTTGTGCACTCGAGCACAGTGGCAGGGAGATATATCTTCTTTCTTGCTCAATTCCACCCCTTTAACCGCAGCTTGAATGCAATGACCTGCAATAATATAAAACACTAAAACAAACTAAAAGATTAGATATTAACAAGGCTAAAGGCTTAACAAATGTAAATTAAGGGGTCCGAATAAGCATTAAATGGCACTCATCACAAACGCTGTGACAAACGCCAACGATTTGACAAAGCGATGACCAACCCACCTGAGGAGCTAAGCCCGTTGTCGACACCACAGCCTTTCGCATAATGGGGAGTCGACCCAGTAAGGGCACTCCTAACAGGAAAGGGAGGATGCTAGTTCGTCGTGGTTGTTGTTGACTACTTCACAAAATGGGCATAAGCTGAAGCATTGGCTACCATCACCACCGAGAACATGCAGAGTTTCCTTTGGAAGGCCATTGTTTGTCGATATGGCATTTCCCACGCCTTTGTAATCAACAATGGTAAGTAGTTTGATTGTGAGCCATTCTGAAGTTAGAGTGCCAAGCTTTATATCAGAAATTACTTCTCATCCCAGGGACATCTTCAAGCAAACGGTCAAGAGAAGCTACAAACAAGACCCTAATGAAGACATTGAAGAAGAATCTCGAGGATAAAAAGGGAGCATGGGGAAACCCCTTTCTCTTTGGCATTTGAATATGAGGCAGTCATTCCAGCGGAAGTCCGTTCGGTCAACTTCCACATGTAACACTATGATCCCAAAAGGAATGAAGAAGGCATGAAGCTGAGCCTAGATATATTCCAAGAAAAGAGGGATGATGCTTAAGGGATGATGGCAGCCTACCAACAACGAATAACCAGGTATTTCAACAAGAATGTCAAGCCAAGACAGTTCAAGATAGGAGACTGGATCCTTCGAAAGGTTTGCATAGCCACCCAAGATCCAGCGGTAGGCAAGCTTGGACCAACAAGGGAGGGACCATACAATGTTGTTTGGAGCCATCAACAAGGATGTAACACCCCCAAAATTAGCCTCGGCTAATCCCGTGGAGTCACTGGCAATTCACCCAGGTGAGCCAACTTGTGACCAAGTGGGTAATCACCCTTATAAAAAAATGTCAAAGTAATTGCAAAGGTGAATAAATTTGAGTCACTATAATTCATCAATTAAGAACATAGAGCAACTACATAGTAATAAAGACGAACCTGTAATTATAAGTATAGCATAACCAGCCAGGTAGTAGCAACTCTTGCCACTTATATAGCCGTGAATCAGATTACCTGAAGAATAATAACTGCATAAGTTTAACGACTTAGTAAGTAAACCTCACACTTAGGTATGACATGAGCCCATTTAGTAAAAGTAAACGTGCATTTTGAGTAATAACTGAAAGGAGGGCATTACCTCCGCTAATACACCATTCAATAGGTTTTAGGGTTTTCAAAGCTGTATGGTGTAGAATCGGCGATAATTGCCTAATTGTTTTTAATGTAGAAAAGTCTAATGCTTTATAAGTCATAACTCCCATACATGGTCTGCCCGAGATGTTACCCCTTCTTAGCAGGATTGTTGCTGTCCTGAGGGACCTATAATACAATGCCAGTGCCCCAGCCATTGCATAACATACCGTACATAGCATTAGTGGCACGATCGAGTCCAACCTCAAGTGGTCCACACCAACTAATGACGTCCATCTTGTAGTAACCGAACCATTGGGAGTGGTTGCATCAAGGTCACAAAACCAATGGATCCAAAGCCTCGTATAACACACACATTTGACCATAATACGCAGTTTATATAGTAAGCCCATGGTTGTTTATACCGCACGTATCGGCGTACCATGTCTTACGATACATCTTAACAGTTTATTTAATAACATAGTTACCAAGTAATTATAGAAAATAGACATGCTCATATTATATGCGTGGTCAGTCAACTGACATATCCCACGTTTTACATAAAAAGGGTGTAAGTGTTTACTTACCTTGTGCACTCGAGCAAATCCTCCGACCAAGCTACTTCTTGTTATAATGGATACAAGACACTGTTATTCTAAGCCTTATGAAACCTAGAAATGTAGCCAAGCCTGGGCATACATGTATGAAACTTAAGAACAGGTGTTCTGCCCACTGATCGTATGTTCGGCCTCTATGGCGTACGTCCGCTCAGTGTGTTAAGCATACCATTTTATGATTCAGGCAATGCATGTTCCTAATGGCATCCATAGACCTCTAAACCTCTCCTAAGCTAGCAAAATGTTACATGCAACGTAAGGAATCATAGAACCAGATTCTTTGAGAAAAACCCTTTGAAAACATCATCATCTTTAGGAAAATGTTTAGTGAACACTTGAAAACCATTATCATGGTAGGAACACAAGATAAGACAATGTTAAATACAAAGGAACATAGCTAACCTCAAAGCTAAGCATGAACATGGTTTCCTGTCCTCAGAAACTCCTGTTTGAAGCTCGATCTCATGGATTTCTCACTCACATTGCTAGGAAAGGGTTCTAGTAGCCTAGGGGCACACCAAGGGAAGGAAGACGATGTGAGAAATGAGAGGAGGGGTGGGCTATTTATAGGGAAAGTTCACCACCAACTCTCTGATAGAGCAGTGGACGTTCGGCAACCCTAGCGTACATCCAGTGGTCTTCGCACATTGGTCCAGAGTGTGTCTCGTACATCTAGGTATTAGCCAAATGGTATCCCAAAAAGTGGAAAACATCTGATGGTCCCGCATACGTCCATTGTACTTTTTGTAGAGCGTACATCCAGTGATCCCCCCATATATCTGCACTACAGATAGCAGCATATGTCTGCCATACCTAGGATACGTTTGCCTCCTGAGGGTTATGGTTTGGCTCCTATTCTCTAAAGGTCCAAAGGGTGTTTTAGGCTAACGCTAAGGGTTCTAGGCCTTGTTAAACATTTTTATTGAAAACCTCTATTGATTACTCCTATGGATAAGATTTTGTCTAATAAAAAGGTGGGTTTTTATTGTGGTATTACAAAGGAGCCTACTACCTACAAGATGTAGAAGGGAAGCCACTGCGAAGACCATTGAATGTTGAGCATCTAAAAAGATATTATCAGTAACTTTTGAATTTCCATAATTTATTTGTGTAATGCTTACTTGTACAATTCACTTCTCTTCAATATAATATTTATTCACAAATAAAAATTTACTTGAGCGTCAGAGGACCCTTAATCAAAATGACTATCAGGTTTGGTAACGTTTTCCCTACCTTGTAGGGAGGAAATGGAGTCAACCCTTGGAAAAAATCTTAAAGCATTCTCAAAAGGAAAGGGAGAAAACCTCTAGTAGATACGAGACAAGGATACAACCCTTGATAAACCAAAAAGGAAAATGGGAGAAAATCCTTATAAAACAAGGTAGGGAGAAAACCCTTGACAAAAAAAAGAAAAAAAAAGGAGACAACCCTTATAAAACAAGACAGGGAGAAAACCCTTGACAAAAAAAGAAAGAAAGGAGACAACCTTTATAAAAATAAGATAGAGAGAAAACCCTTGACACCAAAAAAAAAAAAAAAAATTTTAAACCCTAGCTAAACCAGGCAATCAGAAATTCCAACAAATTGAGAACACAGCAATTGACAAGTAGAAGGAAAGGAAATGCATCACAAGGTTGGAATTACATGAAGACATTCAATAGAAGAGAAGGTAAAATTGTATTGCAAATTCATTGCCATTACAAAATATTCCACCACCCTACACGTTACTACAATATGAATTCATTACAAGAAATCTCAAGAACAACTACTACAAATATTACAACCGATTACAAAGAAAATGAGTAGATTGACACCCTCCCATAAAGGCATGCTCGGACTCGATCTGGTACTCAATGTCCAAGAGGACATTGTACAAAGAATCACATTTGGGTATGCACCCAAGAATATGATGAACAAAATATAAATATAAATATAAATATATATATATATTGTGAGGACCTCGATGGGCAAATAAATTAACTAATAATTGATCTCATGGCTTGCCTCCCAGCCTTATCCCTCACGGAACAAGACTCAGAAATTTTAACTTTTCCAACGTAACAAGAAAGTTGCAGCAGAAGACTTTATTAAGACTATGAGAATTAGAGATTGATAATTAAACATTCACACAATATGCACCAGATAAAATATAACATCACCATAACATAGATAGTCATCAAAGTGTACTGGTCATCAGACCATCATCAAGTAGGGGGGTACATGATAAGTGCTAAAATATTCATATTTTAGCCTTTAATTTACATTTGTTAATTTCTTAGTTTTTGTTATTTTCTTCTATTTTATTTCCTTTTTGTGTTTTCTGTGTTTTTCTAAGTTTTTGGAGAAAATGAAGCAATTCTAAAAGTACCAAAAATTGGAAGAAGCTAGAAGTTTTGGATCAAGAACATGCATTTTGGTAGAGCAATCAATCACACTATGCTCGTGCTTGAGCGCACCAGCACTCGAGCGCCCAAGCCACCGAACGAGCGTAGCCTGTACTTGCGCACGCAATAAGAAGGATCAATCACAGAAAATGCGATCTAGCGCAGTTGTGCGCCAGTGAACAATATGCGGCTAGTCCTAATTTGGAAATAGGTTTAGGGTTTGTTTTATGATTTCTAGGGTTTCTAGGTGCTTTTAGGGTTCCCTTAAACTATATAAATAGGCATGTAAACACAGAATTAGATACATGTAATTTTGGAGAAGAATTGACAGCTCTTCAAGGAAGCATTTTTCAGGTTTATTCTTTTCCTTTCTATTTTATTTTATGAAGATGTTTAACATCAAACTCATGTGTAACTAAACTCCTTAGTAGGGCTAGATTGAAGCCCTAATCATGTTGATTTAATATTTCAATATTGGCACCTTTGTGATAATCATATTGTGTTGCTTAACTTGATTAATTCCTGCTTAATTGAATTCGTCATATGTGTGTGATTGGCCATTATATGCATGTAGTATGGATCAGTTATTTAGGTCAATTTGGATGACCGAGTCTTGGGCTTAATAGAGTGACAAAAGAACCTCACCATGAGTTCTTGAGTTAATCAACATAGGGAATCGGGAATAGACATCCATGCCCTAGACCACATGTGTTTGTCGATTTCCATAGATTTATGCTTTCTTAATGAATAACTTAGTAAAAACCCATGCTAAATCCTTTAAGAAAGAAAAGAATTAGCGTAGACACCCATGCCTAATTCATTGCTTAGGGAAATCAATCGCTTAAGGAGTAAACACCCATACCCTTCGGTTGGCAAATATTAATTATTCATAATATGATTAGAACATTGGCATATTGATTTATTAATTGAGCGTGATTAGTGGTGGATATCACAACCCTACCTTTTATCATTATCGAATCAAACTCAATTTTTTCTCTTGTTTTACATTGCAAAATTAATTTTAATCAAAATTTACTAATCTTTGTGGGAATGATCTCGCACATGCACACTATGCTACTATTTTGATCTTGTGCACCTGCAAGTAAAATGTAGCAAATATTATCTATTAATTTAGGTAGTATTTGTCACAATAGTACAAACTATGTACATCATTTTCGAGAAAGATCAAAAGATTAGAGCCTAGATCTAAGTAGAAGCAGGGCTAATGAGATCAAAATCTCGATCATATTTGCACGGGCAGTTCCTCCATCCTCCCACATGGTCCTTAGCCATATAGGATCCATACCCTTAAAAATCACGTTGATCAAGTCCTGAGCAACCACCCAAGTTGGCTTTTGCAGCATCCTCGCCTAGGATAGCTAAACCACGCATGTATATGTAATGATGGGGGAAAACATAAATAAAAGGGGTAAGTCTAACACTTAGTGATTCTTAACACAAATAATGCCTATGCCAGTTTAGTAATGAACTCTGATGTTTTGTAAAACAGATAATAGTTCCATCATGACAGTTTATATTATGATTAATATAGAAATATAATATATGCATATGATACAGAATAATAGTCATATTTCAATAATATGGTCTACCAGAGATATTACACCTTCTCAGCAGGGTTGGCGTTGACCCTAGGGACTTTTAGTATAATGCCAAAGCCCTAACCATTGCATGCTACCATACATAACACTAGCAGCACGACCGAGTCCGACCTTAGGTGGCCCACACTACTAATGATGTCCGTCCTATAATGACTACCCTTTAAGGGTGCACCGGCCATGAACAACCATTGGATACAAGGCACATATAATTCACACATTTGACCATAAAGCTAGCATGTATGGTAAGCCCTTATGGAGATTATACCGCAAGTATTGGTGTACCATGTCATACGATGCAAATTATCTTGTCTGTATTTTACATGCATGTTCTTTTCTAAGTATCACTTTATTAACATATTAGCACAACGTTTTCTCAAAATGCTAGAGCTCATGTGCAATAAGTATAAACTATGAGAGTTGCAAATATGCATGTTTTCTTGGTACACAAAATTGTTATGCAATGCATGAAAAAATAACAATAAGCATTAAGTGAGTTAAAACTCAACTGGGTCGAATAATGTGTCCTTGAATTCTGAACAATCCGGGTTCTCCAAGTCTGTGAAAAAACTTATATTAGTCCTATTCCTACTAAAACTGATCATACAAAAATAGTACTCGCAATAGCACGAATCATTTTGCAGTGTAGCTGGTGTGCAAGTGCAAGGTCGAACCTCAGGGAAACGCGTTTTGTTCAAAATTAATTTTATATCTAGACTAACCCTATTTTAACCTAGTTCTGAGTTTTGGACGTTTAATCGAACATAAGGTGTGCAAAATGTAAACTATTCTAAAAAAAACTTAAATTAAGTAAAGAAAAGTAGCTAAGGTTAAAGAATCACCCTCACCCAAAATTAAAGTGCATGCTTAAATGTTAAACTCACTCATCCGTCTATCGATTTCATCCTTAATCATACTCTATTGCCATTATGACACTAGTCGAACCTATTTGATGTGTTTACCATTAAAGAGACACAACAGATATTAACCCTCGATAGAATCATCCACTGTATCATTGATTACAGTGGATATTTAATCAACTCTTAATCATCCATTGTGCCCCCAGATTGGAACACAACAAATGTTGGACTTTTGATGCATCACAAATGATAGTCATTCACAACTTTTGTCACTTAAATTGAAAATGAAACAAATACGAAATGTAAATGATGGAATGTAATGAACTTAACGTAAAAGCGTAAAAGATGCTAAGTGATAAGTGTTTTTTAGTGTTTATTCACACCCCTTAATTTATGTTTGTTAGGCCTTTAACACTGTTAATATCTAACATTTTTATTTGTTTTTATTGCTTTGTAATGTATAGGTCATTGCATTTAATCTGGACCAAAGGAGCAAAAATGGACCAAGTAAAGGACTTGGCGCTCAACGACTCACGCCAACGTAGCCCAAGCCCATCTCGCGTGTGCCCTAACCGGCCCTAGGAGTCCATCACTTCCTACTAGCGTTGTGGCAGTTATCCACGGTCAAACGTGGAGTGTGCGTTCGAACGTAGAAACATCAGTGTGTTCGAACGCACTACCTGCATTCGAACGCAGGCCTGTGACCTGTCGGTCTATAAATAGGTCCCTTAGCTCATTTGGTCGGGACTTCTTCTTTTTGGGCAATTTTTAGAGAGCGTTTTGCCACTGTTGGCCATGCTTTGCCCCTTTTATCTATAATCATTTACTTTGAAGTTTATTTAATGCATTTTTTTACTCTTATTTTGCTTTATTGTTCAATGGGTGGCTAAACTCTTCAACTAAGGTTGAAGATGAAGCCTCACCCTTAGTTTATATTTCTTACTTTTACATTAAATGCGTTTATTTTCCGTCATTTAATTTTCCGTACTTGTCATTTAATTTCCGTGACAAAAAGTTAAATGGTTGTCATTTATTGATACATTGACAGTTATCCGATGATGTGTTCCAAGCCGGGTGCATAACGAGTAATCGATTATTGATTTAATATCCACTGTGATCCAAGGATATAGTGGATGATTTTATCAATAATCAATACTCATTGTAGCTCCTTAACAGTAAACATATTATTTAGTTTGACTTGTGTCAATAATGATAATAGAGTGTGTTGAAGGATTTTATTTGTTAAGATGGAAAATTGGTGTTTAATGTATTAAACTAACTTTTCATATGGGTGAGGTTAATCTTTAACCTTAGTAGTTTTTATTCATTCCTTTATTTTCTTTAGAATAGTTTTTAATTTATACAAGTTACGTGTTCATTACGATCTTTATTTGGAACTAGGTTAAAGTAGATTCAATTTAATAGTAATATTAGTTTTTTTTAGTAAAACCCGTTCTTTGTGGTTCGATCCCGCACTTCACATAAGGCATACGACCTAACGGTTCTTGCCATTATGAGTGCAATTTAATTTGCACACCAAATTTTGGCGCCGTTGCTGGGGAATGGTTGTTTTTGTTTAAATTAATATTGTTTTTAGATTGACTTTATTTTTCTACTAGTCTTTATTTTATGCAATTTAAATTATGTTCTTAGTTTATTTTTACATTTTAGTTAATTTTGGTTAGTTTTTGCAATAGTGTTTGGCTAAATTTTTGCTTTTCTGATTTCGTTACGTGTTCTTGAAAGCACAAACTTGACAAAAACGCAGGTGAAATGCAGTACGTTCAAACGCACTTGAAGAGCCTGCCATATTGTTGCATTTGTGAACGAGAGCATCTTGACCGCGCCGAGCGCACTGCTTCCCAACACACCCGAGGCAGTATGTTCAGTTTTTAAATTCCTTTTGTTTTAATTAATTGTTAGACTTATTTTAGTTGTTTTAACTGCCTATTTTGAGTATTTTGCTTGCTGTGATTAGCTGAGTTTAGTTTATTTTTGTTTATATGATTTGCATATGTTTTAGTAAGTAGTTTTGTTAGTCTAAATTGTTAGTTGTTTAAATTTTCTTTTTGTTAGTGTTTAGGTTATCTTAGCTAGATTTATTCTCTGTTTTTAATATTGTTACTATTTTTACTGCATCTGTTTATATTGGTGACGTGGTATTTTGTTGACCAAAATATCAATAATAAAATTACCACTCGCAATAGGACGAATCCCGTAGGATAGGGCTATATTGAGGGTATCGAACCTCAAGGACTGTAGGGATTGCTATTAAAAATGAAGAACCAGGTTAACCTAATTAAGGAACGAGATTGATTATTTGTGAAAGTAAATTGCATGAAAGTAAACGCAAAATTAAATTGATGATATCAGAGAGAGAGAGAGTAGGGTACCGACTTCACCACAATCCATACACAATAGTAACCATAATTCGATTCAAGTAGCTCATAATCACATATGTTATAAAGCCATGAAAATCGATATTAAAGGATAATAATAATCTATCTTTGGTTGGCACAGATCGTCCACCTAACCACTAAGATGTGGCATGACCCGTCTTCCCTAGGTATAAATTATAAAATCCCTTAAGATGTTTTATATGATCAATGGAATAGCATAACCCATCTTTGGTTAGCACGGTTCGTCTACTCTAAACTAGGGCGTAGTACTAACCGTCTTCCCTAAGCATGGTCTATCTAATCCTATTCATCATATGCATATTAAAACCATTGCATAACCATCGAATTTATGATCACAAAAAATAAAATCGATTGAATTCAATACATGCAAAATAAATTCTAAGACAAGATAAGAATTTTGCAAGTGTTGATTTTAGAATTAAATAACAATTGCATTAAACTTTTAAGAACATGAATCTAAAGTGCAATCCTCACAATTATACAATCGACATACATAATATAAACTAACTTGAATCAAATACAATCACCATTGTGTGTTGGAGAGGGTTACATCGGTACCCCACAATGGGGGGGTTAGCCGCTCATGCTGATAAACTCCAAGAATGTATGTAAATTTCACACTCCAGAAAAACCGACCCTTTTACATTGTATAAAGGTGATGCAGCGTGACTTAGTGGACTGCAGCGAAGATCAACAAACAAACAGCGGATATGTAATTCTAGATCGGAGTCTATCGACGATCTAAGAATTCTTCTCAAAATCTAGATACTCTCTAGCATTTTAAGGAAAAAAAAACTCAACTCTGAGATTCTTATTCAATAAAACTGATAATAAACAACAACTCCCTTGTTTGGGGTCTATAAACATATATTTATAGCCACAAACCCTAAACCTATTAAAAAGATTACATAAATAACCCTCATAACCCTAAACCTAATAAAATAACGAAATAAAGACTCCTAAAACCCTAATACTGCTAAAACAAAGAGATAGAGTCGTAATTAATAAGTAAAACGCAGGAATTAACATAACAGCCCCGTGAGCGAACAATACATGTCTGAGGGCGATCGTCAGATCATCGGGCGAATGATCGTATGTGATCTCTCTTCATCGGTCGCTTCCTCAGTAGCTTTGGGCTTCTAAAGGCTAGATCTGCGAACGATCGCTGGCCTTGTGCGAACGTTCGCTGGTTAGCAGATTGGTTCTAAATTGGATTTGATCTGCAACATCCTCCCCAGGTTGGAGAGAATTCGTCCTTGAATTTAGTCGGTCCTTTCCACGGTCCTTTGGATGTCCGGTCAACTCATTCCAATTGCCTTTCTCAAGATTAAATCAAGGCAACAACCCACAATAAATGCGACGCTCTTCATCATCAACATATTTCGATGTTTGTCGTGAAAGCCCCCTGCACTGCTTGGCAATACTTCAGATTTGCCATTCTTTTGTCGCTCCTTCTCTCTTCCACATGCCATGAAAATACTCAAGAATGAGTCAACCACTGATTCCCTTGTGAACATATAATTTTCCTCTTCCGCATAAAATTCACCATAATCATCGTGAGGAGAATTTAAAATATTATCAATACCAAGGAAATCGATGTAATCAACATCTTCACCGTTAAAATTAGGCACTTCACCTGGAAGGTCTTCATCAACATCTTCATCTTTGGCGATGTAGTCTTCTTCAGAATCAGCGATGTCATCCGTGGGCTCTTCATCTTCCGGTTGGCCATCTTCATCGGGGTAGAGGCCGTTAAATATAGGATGCAACCCATATTCTTCAAACTCTTCCTCTAGGTCGGATGCCAAAGGTTCTTCAATTGGCTCTTCTTCATTGACGTCATCATCATAGATTGGTGGAGTATCCCAATCTACAAGTTCTTGTGATAGATCTTCATCTGCAATACCTTTAGGCTCGAACTCTTCATCAACAAAGTCGGATTCTTGACATTCTTCATCTTTTCTTCTTTCCTCATCCATAATATGGATTCGGTTTATGGATCTGTGGTCGGTAGGTAGGGGTCCAATTGACCTGTCTTGGACTCTTCGCTTCACTCAATGTTTCCCTAAACACCTCATTTTTGTACAATCTTTTAGTTTTCTTCATCACAGCTGTAGAACCTTGTCTCCAATTTTGTGGCTGTCGCTCCATGATGTAACTATGGGGCAAGAAAGCGACTCGCATCTTTTTCAATAGGTGTTCCCAACTACCGATCTTCCATTTGCCTTGCCGCTATGATTTATCTTGATTCTGCCACCACTCAAAGAACTCTTCCCCAAATGTATGCACCACTAAAGAGACTTGTTGTTCATCAAGCACCTGTTGAACTCAAAGCCTCTTCAACGAACACCCAATCCAAAAATTCTTTGGGTTTTTGATACTCTCGGAATTTTGGAATTTTCAGTTCGAATCTACTTACCCGTTGATTTGTAGGAGCTTGCGAAAGGTGCTGACGTCCCTGCGTTCGGCACTCTGTACACGAGTTCCTAGATCCACTCCCTTTGTGACCACGCAAGTTGGATAATTGGGTGGTGAGGTCTTTAATCTGATCCCTTATTGCCCGAAATTGATCCTCCTTGTGTTGCCGACGTTCAGCGATAAATTTGCCTTCCGCCTCCGTGAATCGTGGTCTTGGTTGGTGACGACAACTGTCCGACCCACCACTTATGTGCCGCAAATGAATTGCTGGTTCCTCCTTACATGCTGTCTCCGTGTGCACGTACACCTCGTCCATCTCTGCAAAGCGGTTGCTCCTCCCCATTCATGGAACGTGACTGAGCTCTGATACCAACTGATGCAGCGCGACTTAGTGGGCTGTAGCGAAGATCAACAAACAAGCAGTGGATATGTAATTCTAGATCGGAGTCTATCGACGATCTAAGAATTCTTCTCAAAATCTAGATACTTTCTAGCATTTTAAGGGAAAAAAAAAAAAAAAAACTCAACTCTGAGATTCTTATTCAATAAAACTGATAATAAACAACAACTCCCTTGTTTGGAGGCTATAAACATATATTTATAGCCACAAACCCTAAACCTATTAAAAAGATTGCATAAATAACCCTCATAACCCTAAACCTAATAAAATAACGAAATAAAGACTCCTAAAACCCTAATCGCTAAAACAAAGAGATAGAGTCGTAATTAATAAGTAAAACGAGAATTAACATAACCGTGAGCTTAACGATCATAATATATCGTCGCATCTGGTGAACGATCGTATACAGATCTCTCTTCATCGGTCGCTTCCTCAGTAGCTTTGGGCTTCTAAAGGCTAGATCTGCGAACGATCGCTGGCCTTGTGCGAACGTTCGCTGGTTAGCAGATTGGTTCTAAATTGGATCTGATCTGCATCAAAAGGTCTATTTATAGACACTAGGAAACCCTAAAAACCCTAAAACCCTAACCATGGCCATAGGTTAGTTTCCTCCTTCAACTTGGAGACTTGGAGTTACAGTTTTAGATGTCCAACGCGCCTGCCGGGTTAAGTGAAGCCCGAGTGCGCATGTTCGTCAGGCATGGGTGAGCCCAGCGCACATTCACAGGGCTTGACGTCGCTAAGCGCACGCCATCGTGTTGGCGACGCTCACAAAGACAAGGTGGTTCCTTCTAGCCTGTTTTAGTCCAATTTCCAACTAGGCTCACGTATTTGACCTGAAACACCAAACGAAACAAAATCAAATAAATAGCAACGCTAAGGTATTAACAAATGCAAGTTAAAGGGCTTGAATGTGCAACATTCAGAACTTATCAATTGGTTTAAGTTTACTTTGATTTTGTCATTTATAGGTTGTTGATAAGTAGTTTGTAGTGAACTTGTTGTTTTGTTTCTTGTTAATTTGTGCATATTTCTCTGTTTTAGTGATTTTATAGTCCCTGTTTTTGACTATCTTTATTTATTTTTGCTTACTTACTTTATTGTTTTCTTTGTTCATTTTAAGTATTGTTTATATTCATCTAGGTTAATTTAGTTGTTCTTATTTGCTGTTTTGATTCCCCTGTTTTTGTTGTTTTTCCTTGCATTCTTGCTTGTCTAGCTTGCTATTTTTCCTTAGTGTTTAGTTAAATTTTTGTTGGTTTATGCATGGTCGGCGATCCTTGAACCTAGAATTAACACCATTAGATCCCGACTTCGAAAGGAATCTTAGGAGATCTCGTAGAACACGTGCCGAGATGGGGGATAATCAAAGGAATCCAAGGATGGAGCAGGACAACGAAAATTGAAGAAATGAGCAAGAGGAGAATGAGGAGTATCAAGATGCTAGAGCTGGGAACGGGGAGCATAGGCGAGCGTATGAGTTGGATTTCACTACGTCACTCTGGGAATTGTTCGCACCTACTGCGGTTAGTTCCCATTCATGCATAGTGTTACCACCAACTAATGCAACTCATTATGATCTAAAGCCACATGTGATTCAAATGTTACCATCCTTTTATGGCTTAGATCATGAAAACCCTTATTCCCATGTTAAGAAGTTTAGAAGTATAACTGCCACCACCAAATTCCAAAATATCTCCAAGGAATCTGTCAATCTTAGACTTTTTCCTTTCTCCCTTCATGACAGAGCCACAGAGTGGTTGGATTCCTTGGCACCTGGCTCTATTACGTCCTGGGAAGAACTGTTGAAGCGGTTCTACCACAGATTTTTCCCAATGTCTAGAGTAAATGATGCAAGAAAGGAAATCAGTTCCTTTACTCAGGATGAGTATGAGAAATTCATGGAATGTTGGACAAGATTTAAGGATATGATGAAGTGTCCACCTCACGGATATGAGAAATGGCGTCTAGTACAATTCTTCTACCAAGGGCTGTGTTAGCCCAACCGTAGTATGATTGAACTGATGAATGGAGAGGCATTTCTGAACTTGACGGGAGATTTGGCTTACAAAGCTTTAGAGAAAATTGCTGCCAACTCAAAGGACCGTGATTTCACCAGCTGTCAAGATAAATCTGCCCGAAAAGACAAGAAAGGAGGCATCCAGGAGTTAAAAGGTGAGCAAGAGTTGACTCAAAGGATGGATGCCACTATGAAAAGATTGGACGCGCTGAGTGTAGTAAAGCCTGTAAATGCTGTAAACACATTCCCTGTTGAGAGTTGTTCTGTCTGTGCTAGTCCTTTGCACCAAACACAGAATTGTCCATCGATGACAGTTTTTGAGATGGAACAAGTGAATGCTTTCAACAATTTTCAAAAGCCGTTTAGTGGGCCATATTCTGAGACATACAATCCTAGGTGGAGGAATCACCCTAATTTCTCTCCTAGGTGGAGGAATCACCCTAATTTCTCTTGGAAGCAGAGTCAACCTACCACCAATCAAGGGGGAGCACCACATTATCCCCCAGGATTTTCTTCTTGCCAAAATCAAGGACGCTCGGCTCTGCCAGCATCATCATCATCTTATCATGCCCCCACTCAAGCCCCAGCCTCATCAACATAGTCACTGGAAGAGACCATGAGAGAATTTATGAAAATGACTGGTCAATCAATCAGTGACATGAGGCAGTCTACCATGGTAAACACCTAGGCGATCTCGAAGTTGGAGATGCAGATGGGACAGTTAGCGAATCACCTTGGTGAGAGGGACAAGGGAAAGCTCCCCAACCAAGCAGTGAACAACCCTAAAGCATGCAACATTGGAAATTCTTCAAATCAAGAGCATGTGTAGGCGATTGTCACTCTGAGATCGGGGAAGGGAGTGGACAATAAGGTTGTGAACCCAGAAGCAGACCAGGCTGAGGAAGACAAGCAGAAAGAAGAAGAGGGTGACAATCAGAAGGAAGGAGATGTTGAGCCATCTACGGTCACCCCAGTTGTGATGGAACCTCCTAGGGCGCTTGTGCCAAAAGCACCATACCCTAAAAGATTACAAGCGCCTAGGAATGGAGGGAAGTTAGAGGACATTTTGGAGGTGTTCAAACAAGTTCAAATAAATATTCCATTTTTGGACACCATCCAGCAAATCCCTTCCTATGCCAAGTTCTTGAAGGACTTGGTCACAGTGAAGAAGAAGACAAATGTCCCTAAAAAGGCATTCATGACCGAGCAGGTCAGTGCTATCCTACAATGCATGTTGCCTCTCAAGTACAAGGACCCTGGATGTCCTATAATCATTTGCATGATATAAGTTAGCCAGATTGAGAGGGCACTGTTGGATTTGGGAGCAAGTGTGAATTTGTTGCCCTACTTAGTCTATTTGCAGTTAGGGCTAAGAGAGTTGAAGCTCACATCCATGACACTGCAACTTGTTGATCGGTCAATGAAGGTTCCATGGGAAATAGTTGATGATGTACTAATTAAGGTGGACAAATTTTATTTCCTCGTGGATTTCATTGTGTTGGACACAGAGCCAGTACAGGTGATAGGGAGTGAGATCCCTGTGATTCTAGGACGACTATTTTTAGCTACGGCTAACTCCCTGATTAATTATAGGTCAGGAGTCATGAAAATTTCTTTTGGGAATATGACGGTGGAGTTGAATACTTTTCACATTGGAAAACAACCACTTGATTATGAACAAATGAATCAAGTATGCTTGATTGAGGAGATTCTGGATGAATTCATTGAAGAATCAAGTATAGAGGACCCCCTGGAAGCATGCCTTGCTCAGTTTGGTGAAGATTTGCATTTGGATAAATTAATGGAGCAGGCAGAGGCACTTTTGGAGACAGCTCCTTTGGTGAGCGAAGAGAAGAAGGAGACAGTAGTACCTGAGTCCCCGGAGAAGGAACTTAAGCCTTTACCTGATAGTCTTAAGTACAAGTTCCTAGGTCCATGAATCTTGCCGTGATTATAGCTTCAGATTTGATAGATGCTCAAGAGGAGGAATTGTTAGAGTTTCATATAGGGACTATTGAGGACATTAAGGAATCACCCCTTGTTGGTTATGTATAAGATACATCCGCGAAAATTCCAAACCATCGAGAGACCCATAGAGAAGGCTCAACCCAAAGAATGGAGGAGGTTGTGAGAGCGTATGATCAAGCTATTGGATGTCGGGATCATCTATCCCATTTCGATAGCAAGTGGTGAGCCCGACATATGTTGTGCCCAAGCGCCGGATTGATGATAGTGAAGAACCAGGATAACGAGTTGGTGCCAACTCGTATTTAGTCAGGATGAAGAGTATGTATAGACTACTGGAAGTTGAATGCTGCCACCAGGAAATATCACTTTCCTCTTCCATTCATCGATCAGATGGTGGAGCGTTTAGCTGGGCACAAGTACTACTGCTTCTTGGATGGTTATTCAGGATATAACCAGGTCCAGTGGACCCCAAAGACCAGGAGAAGACTACCTTTACATGTCCCTTTGGGACATTCGCCTACCGTCGTATGCCTTTTGGGCTGTGCAATGCACTTGCTACTTTTCAGTGGTGCATGATCAGCATATTTTCTGACGTGGTAGAGCAATTTATGGAGATCTTCATTGATGGCTTCTCCGTCTTTGGTTCATCTTTTCAGGAGTGTTTGGACCGTCTGACGTTTGTGTTAGTGAGATGTAAAGAGAAGAACCTTGTGCTTAACTAGGAAAAATGCCATTTTATGGTTAAGCAAGGGATAGTACTGGGGCATTTCATATCTCAGAGGGGTATTGAGGTTGACAAGGCGAAGGTAGACTTGATCTCTAACCTTCCACCCCCACGTACTGTGAAGGAAATCCGTTCCTTCTTGGGCCATGTAGGGTTCTACCGGTGATTCATCAAGGATTTCAGCAAGATCGCTAGGCCCTTGTGTAGGTTGTTGGCCAAAGATACCCCATTTGAATTTGATGAAGAATGTGAGAAAGCATTCGGGGCTCTGAAGGAGATTCTGATGTCCACACCAGTGATTAGACCACCTAGTTGGGGTGAACCATTTGAGATAATGTGTGACACATCAGACTATGCAGTTGGAGCTGTCTTGGGGCACCGCATTGAGAAACTTCCCCATATGATTTACTATGCGAGCAGGACTCTGAATACGCACAACTCAATTACTCCACCATAGAAAAGGAGTTGTTGGCGGTCGTTTTTGCGCTAGACAAGTTTAGATCCTATTTGTTAGGATCTAAAATCATTATCTTTTCTGATCACGCGGCGTTGAAGTATCTTTTCTCCAAGAAAGATGCTAAATCCTGTTTGATCCGTTGGATTTTGCTGCTTCAAGAGTTCGACATAGAAATCCGTGATAAGAAGGGGACATGAAATGTGGTGGCCGATCATTTGTCTAGATTGACCATGGATTTCACCGAGGACACCACACCTATTTCTGAGACCTTTCCTGATGAGCAATTGATGCACATTGCTCACAATCCTGCACCTTGGTTTGCTGATATAGTGAACTATCTTGTTACCGACCAAATGCCTTTGCATTGAGGGCAACAAGATAAGCTTAAATTTTTGTCCAAGGTGTAAACCTTTCTTTGGGATGATCCTTACTTGTTCAAGTATTGTCCTGATCAGATCATTAGGAGATGCATACCTGAATTTGACCAAACCAATGTCATCTCCTTTTGTCATGATCATGCATGTGGAGGCCATTTAGTGCAAACAAGACAGCTGCAAAGATTTTGCAGTGTGGATTTTATTGGCCCACCATGTTTGCAGACGCTCGTGCTTATTGCACTTCTTATGAGCACTATCAGAAACTCGGGAGTATTACCAAGAGGAATATGATGCCCCTCAATCCCATATTGATAGTTGAGATTTTTGATGTATGGGCATCGATTTCATGGGACCTTTCCCAAACTCCTTCGGGTTTCTGTACATTTTGGTTGCTATGGACTATGTGTCCAAGTGGGTGGAAGCGGTTGCATGCAAGACTAATGACCATAGAGTTGTGGTCAAGTTTTTGAAGGACATGATTTTTGCTCGGTTTGGTACACCTAGAGCAATTATCAGTGATGGAGGTACGCACTTCTACAACCGGATTTTTGAGCAGCTAATGAAGAAGTATTTCATCACACATAAGGTTGCCACCCTTTATCACCTACAGATGAGTGGGCGGGTTGAAGTGTCAAATCGTGAGATCAAACATATTTTGGAGAAAATAGTGAACCCCAGCAGGAAAAATTGGTTTCTATGATTGAATGACACTTTATGGGCATACAGGACGGCATATAAGGCATCGATTGGGATGTCACCATATCGGTTGGTGTACGGGAAAGCTTGTCATCTTCCAATCGAGTTGGAGCATCGGGCATACTAGGCCATCAAGTAGCTAAATTTCAATTATTTAAAGGCTGGCTCTCAAAGGAAGCTCCAACTCACTGAACTAGAGGAGCTGAGGAATGATGCATATGACAGTTCGAGGAAGTACAAAGAACACATGAAGAAGGTTCATGACCAGAGCATTCTGAGGAGATCTTTTGAGCCAAGTCAGAAAGTCCTTCTTTACAATTCTCGATTGCATCTGTTTCCTGGCAAGTTGAAATCTCAGTGGATGGGCCCATTCATCACTAGGATAGTGTTTTCTCATGGGGCCATCAAGCTAGAGGATCCCAAGAATGGTAACATTTTCAAAGTGAACGGACAAAGAGTTAAACCATTCTTGGAGTTGAGGAGTTTAGAGGTTGAGGCTACTCTATTGGAGGATCCGATTTACACAGAGTGATGTAGTCTCATATCACGAGTTTGGCTGAAGATGTTAAACTTAGCGCTTGTGGGAGGCACCCCTCATTATGTTTATTGCTTTACTTTTTACTAGTCAAATTTGGGGAAGCATTCTTTCATTCTATACCTAAATTGACCCATCCCTAGGTTAATTCGGTCACATTGTGGGCAATGTGACGTTTTAAGTTTGGGGGTGTTTTTGTAAATACCTGTGTGTTTGTAAATATGTGTGTGTAAATATTTTATTTTGTGTGTTGTGTTTTTATTTTGTAAATATCTATGTAAAAAAAAAAAAAAACTTTTTGCACTCTGCGTTTGAACGTATCATGTACGTTAGAACGTGTACACGGCACATCGTTCGACCTCACCCTTGTGTGTTCAATTGCGCTTACCACCACACACACACTATTGCATGTATGAATAAACGCCCACCTTTATATTCAACGCAGAGCACACTTGACATATGCATTCAAGACGAGTCGAACGCTTACGACGCTCAACGCACTCGAGCTGAGCCTTTACAGGACCTATTTTTAGGTCATTTTTCTCCCCTTCCCCCCATTTTCCTATAGCCGCATAAGCCCGCCCCTCCTTCCTCCATCTCTCCTCCTCCAAATCACTCCAAAATCAAACCACACACCCATCACAAACCCACCACCCCCTCCCCCACGCCACCTCTCCGCCATTCCACCCACCGACCACCATTTTCCCCATTTTCCATTTTTCCACAAAAACCCAAAACCCAACATCACCAATGAACCCATTTTTTCATTTTTTTGCTTTTTTTTTGGGCACAAACCCTCTCACGGATTGTGCCCCATTTGTTATGTGTTGGATTGGTGTGATTTGTGCAGGGTTGAGTGATTTGAAAGGGTTTCAAACCCTTTATTTTTGGGTTGCACACCAGGTGCTCGACAAAAAGCCCCAACCAATCTCCAAAATGCCTAGAGGCCAAGGGTCATCTCCTCGGTCCTCCAGGACCTGAGGCATGGTAGCCAGACGGCCCATTGAGAGCCGAAAGCTCTTATTGGAGAACACCTTTGCCATCAAAGAGGAGTTCTCCAATAACGAAGCTACAAGTTGGGCGGTTCAAGAGTTGAAGAACCGGGTTTGAGAAGGTTGTTCAAGCCCGTCGCCTCCACTGCATACGAGCGCCTGGTCAGAGAGTTTTATGAGCATCTGAGCTATGACTGCGACCAACCGGACATTCTTGTCTCTCCCATCGACAAAAGAGAAGTGGAGGTGACCATAGCCGATGTAGCGGCTGTTTTGAAGTGCAGTCACGAGCCTCCTGAGTCAGACATTCCTTGGCTCGAGTGCCCTTCCATGCTCACCCTTGACGATATCGTTTCCAACATGTGTGAGGGGCAATATGCAGACAGTCGTCGAAACGCAGCCATGAATCTTTTATTATTGATATGGTGCTGTATAGGAATGTGTGTCCTTTGGGGCACAAGACACAGAGGTGGGACATTTTCCTCAGTGCTCTATATGCATTCCATAGAGGTTTCTGGTACTCCATTCCCGAGATCATATGGCGGCAAATTCAGAAATTCTGGGACGGAGTGCACCATTGGGCAGCAAAGCACACGAAGACTTGGGGTTTACCTTTCCCTTTTCTTATCACTCACATACTGATAAAGAATGGGATTAAAGGTACCCGCAGACGGGCTAATCATTGAGAGCCCATTTTTTGGCAGCATTTAGTGGTGCCAGAGTTTGTCCCACATGCCCAGAGCCATACTAGAGATAGAGCCAGAGCCCATGGACATTCCTGAGATGGCAGCTGAGCCAGAGAGAGCGACAGAGCAGGAGGAGCAGTAAGAGGAAGAGGAGAAGTATGAGGATCAGGCTTAGAGCCTCAGATTTATTACACTTCCAGGACACCCTCGTGGACATACGATCTCAGATCGCAGATTTGCAGAGGGATGCTCGTCAGGACAGGCTCGAGATCTAGGGGATGTTCCGAGCCATCTTAGATAGGCTACCGCCAGCCTCAGGACGTTCACCACCACCACCAGCCCCGTGACGTCTTCGTGACGTCTTGGTTATATTTTTTCACACCCCTTTGCACTACATTTGTATTTTCTTTATCCGCACATTGTGGGCAGTGCGAATTTTGAGTTTGGGGGTATTTTATTTTCTTGTGCACATTTTATTTCTGATTATGCATTTTATTTTAATTATGCTTTTTTTTTTTTTTTTTGGTGAGCTTAATTCGATGAACACATAATTACTTTGTTAAGGAAATTTTGATTGTGTTACTTTCTTTGGCAAACATGAGATATTACATTTCAATTTGATTTTCACGATGCACATTTGGCACATAGTCTGTGGGATTAAATGTTGAGTTTGGTCATGCTAGTTTTGTAAGCTTAAATACAGTTGGGTAACCTGTTGAGAAATAACCGTGGTTTATGTCAAAAAAAAAAATGATGATCATGTTGAGCTTCCTACCGAGTAACCGAATCTCGTGCCTCATCAAGCATAGAGCATTCGCGTAAAAAAGTGAGAAGTTAGACTTGATTAGCAAAGCTTCGTAGCCTTTCTGACTCGAGTTAGTAGGTCCTTAGGGATGTCTTTACACCTAATGCCCTAAAACCTTTTGGTTTGGGAGTCATTGACTTAACGCTTGATACATGGGTCAACTAGACAGCTTAAGGGAGCTATGCAATAAAAATAAATTTTTTTTTTGAAATAAACCTTGGTTGTTGTGTCCGATGGGTAGTCTAATAAATTTTGAGTGCCAAAGCATGCATGACTAAGATTAGTGTTGAAATCCCATGATTATGTGTTGAATTCACTTTCACTAGAATTGATTAGTGTGATATCTCATATTGCCATGTTTGTAGCTTGATTGTTAATTCCCTGAAAATTGTGAAGATAGTGTTTGTTCGATTAAGCTTGCTCTTGAATTAAAACCATGATTGTTATGTTATTGCATGATTGAGAATAAAATGTTTGCACAAATGTTTGTGGGTATCATTCTTGAAAAACCCTCACGAGACTTCACTCGTCCTCTAGGGAACTCCTAGAGGTTTAAAAGGCTTGTTGCATACTCTCAATGCAACCGTTCTCCCACGAAAGCGGACTTATGTTTATTGTGTTTTCATTTTTTGTTTTGCTAAGGGACTAGCAAAATATAAGTTTGGGGGTATTTGATAAGTGCTTTTTAGTGCTTATTCACACCCCTTAATTTATGTTTGTTAGGCCTTTAGCATTGTTAATATCTAACATTTTTATTTGTTTTTATTGCTTTGTAATGTACAGGTCATTGCATCTAATTTGGACCAAAGGAGCAAAAATGGACCAAGTAAAGTGAGAAGCTCCTGCCAAGTGCGTTCGACTGCACTTGGTGCGTTCGAACGCACTCACGGCCGAACGCAGCAACCACGGTTGAACGTAGGCCCAGTCAGCCCACGTCTCACGCGTGTGCCCTAGCCGGCCCTAGGAGTCCATCGCTTCCAGCTAGCGCCGTGGCAGTTATCTGCGGTCGAACGTGGAGCGCGTTCGAACGTAGAAACATCAGTGCGTTCGAATGCACTACCTGTGTTCGAACACAGGCCCGTGACCTGTCAGTCTATAAATAGGTCCTTTAGCTCATTTGGTCGGGACTTCTTATTCTTTTTGGGCAATTTTTAGAGAGCGTTTTTCCATTGTTGGCCATGCTCTGCCCCTTTTATCTGTAATCATTTACTTTAAAGTTTATTTAATGCATTATTTTACTCTTATTTTGCTTTATTGTTCAATCTAAACTCTTCAACTAAGGTTGAAGATGAAGCCTCACCCTTAGTTTATATTTCTTGCTTTTACATTAAATGCGTTTATTTTCCGTCATTTAATTTTCTGTACTTGTCATTTAATTTCCGTGACAAAAAGTTAAATGGTTGTCATTTATTGATACATTGATAGTTATCCGATGATGTGTTCCAAGCCAGGTGTGTTGTGCCAAATAATACCTAAATTAATAGATAATATTTAGTACGTTTTACTCGCAAGTGCACAAGATCAAAACGATAGTATAGTAGGCAAATACGAGATCATTCCCACGAGGATTGTTAACTTTGCTTAGAATTAAAGAAATAAATTAAAAATATCAAGTTGTCACAAAATTGATATTAAGAAAAGAAATAAAAATAAAGATAAATAAAAGTATAGGGCTTTGATATCCAGCACTAATTATATTTAAATAATATAACAATATGCCAATGCTCCAATCATATCATGAATACCTAATGTTTGCCAACCTAAGGGCATGGGTGTCTACCCCTTAAGCTATTGGTTTCCCTAAATAACAAATTAAGCATAGGTATCTACTCTAATTCTTTTCTTCCTTAATGGATTTAGCATGGGTGTCTACTAAGTTGTTCTTTAAGAAAGAATAAAAACTGTGAAAACTAACAAACACATGAGGCCTAAGGTATGGATGTCTACTCCCGGTTCCCCATGTTGATTAACCCAAGAACCCGATGTGGATTTCTTTTATTACTCTTATTAAACCCAAGACTCGATCATCCAAATTGATTTAATTAACTAATCCATACCACATGCATATAATGGCCAATCACATACATATGAGGAATTCAATAAAATAGGTATTAATCAAGTTAAGCATCACAACATGATTATCACAAAGGCGCCAATATTGAAATATTAAATAAACATAATTAGGGTTTCAATCCAGCCCTACTAAAAGGTTTAGTTACACATAATTAAACTAAAAAGAAAGGGAAAAGAAAGAACCGAAAACCGCTCCTAGAAGTAGCCTCCAAATTCTCCTCTCTGAAATTGTCTATCTAATTGTGAGGCTTAGAGGTCTATTTATAGGCTTAGGAGAGTCATAGAAACCCTAGTAAACCTAGGAAATTCGGAATTCCATCTCCTAGACAAATTAGGAGACAATCCTATTACAAATCGAAATAGGATTTGTTCAAAATTGGGCTCCTATCTTGTGGGACGATTGTGGAATTGCGGCGCTCAGAATTACAAAAATTCTATTTCACAATGATTTGTAGCCTATTGAGTTAGCTTTCCAATGCTGCTGGAATCACTCCAATCCGATATTTGAGTGCAAAGTTATGGTCAAAATACCGAGACATGTGCAGAATCCAAATGCAATCCGATTTTGACTCCAATTTGATAAATTCCGATTTAATCATTTCCACATCTTCTAGGTCTTCCCAATTTGTCCTTTAAGCTTGGAACATTTCCAGAAACGCATCCATTTCTTCCATGACCTACAAAGACACAGAAAACACAAAAGAGAAATAAAATGGAACAAAATAACAAAAACTAAGAAATGAACAAATGTAAATTAAGGGCTAAAATATGAATATTTTGGCACTTATCAAAAGGTGCACAACAAGTAATCGATTATTGATTTAATATCCACTGTGATCTAAGGATACAGTGGATGATTTTATCAATAATCAATACTCATTGTAACTCCTTAACGGTAAACCCATTATTTGGTTTGACTTGTGTCAATAATGATAATAGAGTGTATTGAAGGGTTTTATTTGTTAAGATGGAAAATTGGTGTTTAATGTATTAAGCTAACTTTTCATATGGGTGAGGTTAATCTTTAACCTTAGTAGTTTTTATTCATTCCTTTATTTTCTTTAGAATAGTTTTTAATTTATGCAAGTTACGTGTTCATTACGATCTTTATTTGGAACTAGGTTAAAGTAGATTCAATTTAATAGTAATATTAGTTTTTTTTAGCAAAAACCAGTTCTCTGTGGTTCAATCCCGCACTTCGCATAAGTTATACGACCTAACGGTTCGTGCCATTGTAAGTGCAATTTAATTTGCATACCACTAAGGGTGAGGCTTCATCTTCAACCTTAGTTGAAGATTTAGCTACCCATAATAAAAGGAAATAACAAAAAGGTAAGAGTAAGCATTAAATATTGAAAGGAAATACAAAGTTTGAGGTTTAAAGAGGCAGGGCAGTGCCAAACAATGGCTTTTTCTCTCTAGCTACGCTCTCAAAACATAAGGCTAAAACTATTACACAAAGGTCTTATTTATAGACAACTAATGTGCCGCCAGGTCACAGGGGTGCGTTCGATCGCATACAGTGCACTCGAGCGCAAGCATATTTGTGCTTGATCGCTCGTAACTACTCAGAATTTCCACGGCGCAAGGTGAGAAGGCGGTGGTAGGTAGGGCAACGTGGGGTTTGCGGGTTGACAAAGCATGCGCTCAATCGCACCCCTTGGGCTCGAGCGTAGTGTGCTCGATCGCACCTAGTGCGCTCGAGTGCACTGGCAGGGAACAGAACTTCACTTTTTGCCCTTTTTCACCCTTATAACCCTAGTTTGAATGCAAGGACCTGCAACACCATAAAACCCTAAAACAAACTAAAACATTAGAAATTAACTAAGCTAGGAGCCTAACAAATATAAATTAAGGGGTTTAAATGTACAACATTATGCACTTATCAAATACCCCCAAACTTATATTTTGCTAGTCCCTTAGCAAAACAAAATGAAAAACACAATTAAAACAAAACAAAACAAACATAGGTCCACCTTCATGGGAGAAAAGATTGCATTGAGCATATGCAACAAGTCTTTTAAACCCCTAGGAGTTCCCTAGAGGACAAGTGAAGTCTTGTGAGGGTTTTCCAGGAATGATACCCACAAACATTTATTTGGAATTATGTTATTGATAGACAAAACCTTTCACACAAACATATGGTTCATACATTATTAGCAATTTTAGCAATTTTGAACACACAAACTACATCATCCAGGCCTCCAAACATCATTCAATTCACGACTAAAAAATCGAGAAAACACATGCTAAAAAAAAAAGGTGCAAAGTGAACTAACATATGCTCATGAGGTTTCAATTTTTCAAAAGACGTGCATCTTAAAATTCATAGGAATGCAATGTGATAAAAACAACCAAGGCATGAATTGAAAAGAGAAATTTTTATTTTGTGCAGGCTATGCAATGCTTGACTCCGTTAAGCATCTAATTGACTTATGTAACGAGTGTTGGGCCAATGACTCCCAAACCAAGAGGTTTTAGGGCACTAAATGTAAAGACATCCCTAATTGTAGTGACCCAAATTACTAACTAGGCATAAGTGGCTTAGTTGGGGGAATTAATTTGGGCTTTGGGTTACTAAGGCTGCTAGAAGGGTGATTGGACGACGCTTGTTGTAGTGCGGACGTCACGGGGGACCACCGGACGTACGCTTTGCAAAATCAGATGCAGACTACGGAGACCACCGGACGACGCTACTTTTTATTACCTTTGATAATACCGGATGGGACAACCTTTGAACCAGGCAAGAACCACCGGACGACGCCTTGGCCGGACGTCTGCCGCTTCGGGCCTATAAATAGAGCCCTACCCCCTCATATTTTTCATAGTTTCAGAATGCCCCTAGGCTGCTAGTTTGTTTCCAAAGTGTTTTCCAAGCTTGTGAGTGTTTGGTGAGTGTGTGTGTGGGCAAGAGTTTGCGAGTTCGGAGCGTTCATGAAGCGAAACTCTAGCGGATTGTTTCAAGGAGGTAACATTTGATCCATAAGCTTTTGTTACGTTGTTATGCTGCTTGGTTATTGTTTAGATGTAGTAGTTAGCCTAGTTGCACCTTAAAACCCGTTTGGGTTAACGTTTGGTTAGTTTGGTGTTGTTACGTTGCATGAAGGTTTTAAATTGGACTAAAGGGCTTTAGGTAGTACCCAGTAGCCTTAGGAGTCGGAGGATAGGCAGACAATGGAGAGAAAATGAGGTTCTCCCTGAGAACCCATACAGCAGATGTACGGTGTCGAGACCGGACATACGGCTTTGTCGTCGCATGGACGACGCACTCGAGCTCGGACGATGGGTCACCGGGTAACGTAAGGTGGAAGCCCTATTTTTGCCAAATGTTCCATAGCTTATGTTTTCCTTGATTTAGGATTGTTATAGTGGAATTAGGACTAATAAAAGGTTTTCCACAAATTTGGAGAACCCAGACTGTTTGGAGTTTTCGGAGACACGTGTTGACCCAGGTGAGTTTTAACTCACATAATACGCATTGTTATTTTCCATGCACTGCACATTTATTTTGTGTACCGAGAAAACATGCATATTTACAACTCTCACAGTTTGTACTTATAGCACATGAACTCTGTCATTTTGGGAAAAATGTTGTGCTGAATTTGTTAATCAAGCGAGACTTGTAAAAAGACATACGTGTAAAATACAGACAAGATAATTTGCATTGTATGACATGGTACACCAGTACGTGCGGTAGTAATGGCCATGGGCTTACTATACATGTTAGCTTTATGGTCAAATGTGTGTGTTATGAGAGGGCTATGGATCCATTGGTTTCGTGACCTTGATGCAACCATTCCCAATGGTTCGGTCACTACAGGACGGACGTCACTAGTTGGTGTGGGCCACTTGGGGTCGGACCCGATCGTGCCATTAGTGCTACGTACGGTATGTTGTGCAATGGCTGGGGCACTAGCATTGTATTATAGGTCCCTCGGGACAGCATCAACCCTGCTGAGAAGGGGTAACATCTCGGGTAGACCATCCTGTTGAACTATGACTACTGTTGACATCCTATGCATGTATCATTCTTATACATATATCACGCATAAATAATCTGTCATGGAGGAACTGTTTTGTTCAATAAATACCTGAGTTCATTTCCAAAATTGGCATGGGCATTATCTGAGTTAAAAATTACTAAGTCTTAGACTTACCCTTTTGTTTATATTTTTCCCATCATTACGATTAATTGCGCGGTTTAGCGGCACTAGACGAAGATGCCATCAGAGGTTTCGTGAGTGATTGCTCAGGACCTGATACGGGTAATTTTTGAGGAAATGGACCCGGTTTGGCTGAGGATGATGTGGGAAGACGGAGGATCTGCCCGTGCAGATATGATCGAGATTCTGATCTCATTAGCTTTGTTAAAGCTTAGATCTAGGCTTTGATTTGTTGATCTTTTGAGAACTATGCTGATGTAACATATTTTGGGTTGTATCTATTTATCTTGTTGACGGTCTGATGATCGGTACATTGATGACTACTTGTTATGTTATGGATGTAGTATTCTATCTCTGGTATTGTTGTGTGATGTTTTATTTACTATCTCTTAAATCCCATAGTCTTGGTAAAGTCTTCCGCTGCAGTTTTCTTGTTACGATGAGGAAAGTGTTTTCCCGGAGGTCGTGTCTTAGAGGACATGGCTGGGATGGCGCGCCGTGGGGTCAATTACTGGATAATTGATATTCCCATTGGGCGGGGCGTCACACTAATGGCTTAATTACTCAAGTCAAAAAGGGCTACGTAGCCTAACTAGCCATACAATCACTTAGTTAGAAATTCTCAGCTTTTTATGCGAACACTCAGTGCTTAGTGAGGCTAGAGGTCCGGTTACTCAATGAAAAGCTTAACTTATGATTTTTTTTTTTTTTTGCAGCCAAGGTTTATCATCACACATCATAACAACCTACAAATCTTAAGAAAAACACTTCTCAAGTCATATTTCATACCTCACAGACCCTATGCTAGTGTGCATATGAAAAATGGATTAAACACGTGAAGTCTCTTTAATTCAACACATAAATTGAAAACTGGGATTTCAAATGATATGCAGTGTTCAAACAAGTTAAACACACCAATGACATGTAATCACATATATGATGAGGTAAACCTCCATGCAACATAACAAAGCTAAGTTAACAAAACATTAACCTAAATATTATTTAAAGCATAATTAAGTTAACAATTATAACCAATAGTACAAGACAAAAATTGAGCAGTATAACAATGTAATTAAAGAGCTAGGTAACCAAGTATTACCTCCTTGAAGCGAAACTTCAAGAGTTCCTCCCCTGGTAGCACCGAAACACACAAAACACTCAGAAACAATCTATTGGCAGCCTATGGGCAAAGAGGGGCTTGAAAAATTGAGGAGGGGTAGGGTATTTATAGCTTAGGGGCTCTACCAACTCCTTAGAAAAGTAACGGATGTCTACCAACCCTAGCGTACGTCCAACACTTTTACATAGCAGTCCAAAGGCTACCTCATACGTTCAAGTATTAACTAGAGGGTATTTCAAAAGTAGCGTATGTCCGTGTACTATTTATAGAGCGTACGTCTAGTGGTCCTCACACGTATGTTCATACTACAAACAGCAGTGTATGTCCAACATTCTCCTATACGTCTTCCAGAAAAGACAGGAGCGTATGTCCGCTAGACCTAGCATACATCCATCTCAAAAGTCCAAATTACCCTTCAAGTGTCATTAATGACCTAAAGCCCAAATTAACCCCTTGAACTAAACTACTTATGCCTAGTTACGGCCATCGAGAGGCCATTGCCGTTTATATGAAAGGTTACTCTTGATGACCTTTACTTGTTGGACCATGTCTCTCCAGGGCCCGGGCCTTCCTTAGTCAGTACTTCCTTCGAAACCTCTAGCACTTCTCTTCTTTCCTCAAGAATAGCTGGGTAGTGGAGTATACTCCAACAACTTGCTACCATCAACTCTCATGAACACTAACAAGATAGGTCTCCAAGTCTGCAATCCGGTGTTCCTGCAACTCTAGCTGCCGATCTTTCAGAGTTAGCTAATGGTCCTTCATTTCAATGTTGGCCATCAACTTCGCTACCTGGTTCAAGTGATTCGCCAGGCTTTGCTCACGCGTCTCCAGCAATAGACGCAATCCAACAACCTCCACATTAGGATAATGAGGAACTCAAAAATAGAATCGTTCAACTCGTGAACGAGAAGAAAATACATCATCTTCAAATGGGTAAATGGCTGAAGCAGTAGAAGATTTAGTCTCTGCAAGGCTCTCAAATGAAGAAGTCATGGAGCAAAGAGAACAAAATAAGGAACAAAATGAGTTGGGTGAAAAGTTGAAGTGCAAAGGGAAGTTTTTATAGTGCAGAAACCCTTGAAAGATGAAAGGTCACCTTTAATGCAAAAGGACGTCCCGCGCAGAGTCCCCTAGAGAAACCAACCGATGCAGACTCGAAATCAAACAACAATGCTCTACGTGTCTCACTATAGAAGAACGTGTAGAGTAATGATGACCTTCAAAATCTAGAACGTCAATGCTAAAAGGCATGCAAAAATTTAATGACAAAGATTTAAAAAATTACTTTTTTAAATCCTCGGTCATGGGGGGTAGTCTACCAATAATCATAAAGAACTAAAAGAAAACAAATCATTGAAGTAAAATTCAAGTGTTTAGAAACAAAGATCCACAGTCATGTCAACCCAAATATTTTGAAGCAAAACAAAAAGTGTTCTTTTATATAGACAAAAGAAACAAAAACAAAAAAAGACTAAACTATAAAGAAGGCCTAGTAGCAGCAGTAGCATCAGCTAGGTCAATCTTAGGACCAAGAGGCTCGGGGGGTAAGTTGGCTACCAGGGTGAAAACCGTAGACATGTACTTCTGGATTATCCGGAATCAAGTCTCTGCCCATATACACCATCTCATCGTTGGCAGCGGCAGGGACATCCAAGAAGTTAAATTCCACTGTGGCAAGGTCAATGCTGAATCACTCTCGGTGAATGATCAAATACTAACAATTCTCGAAACCCCTGTGGAATCCATGTGCCTAGATCAAATCTTGAAGCCAAGGAACTAAGGACAACTCCACGAAATAGCAAACCGCTTTGGCTTTCCAGTAGTGTATCCACAGCAAATTTGACTACATCGGGCCTAGGAAGCCTCTAGGTCTATTGCAAGTTTCTCACGAGCATTTTTAGACCGGGATAGTTGAGCCTCAAGGGTCTTGGAAAATGTTCATAAAACCTCTTCAGAAGTTTGATCTTGGTGAATGTCCTCCACAACTTTGAAATGCTCCGTAGTCGCTAGATGAACGTTGGCATCCACCTCCTTGGCATGTTCCATCGGCTCTTAATTCTTCCGATTGACAACATCTAAAAGATCCTAGAGTTGTGTGTTGGCCAACCTCAGTTTGGTCTACCTCTACTTACTCTCTAAGAGTTTGTGATCCTTTGCCATCAACAAACGACGAAGATTCTCCACCTCGAAATTGGGGCCCTGAGAACTAAAAGCCTCCTACTGATTACTCATTTTCTAGACCAACTCTAGGAGCTCGACCCTCTCATTAGCACAAGATGTGATTTGCACAACTCATTGAATAATGGCAGTGGATCAACTTGTCCACGAACATCTCCAGAGTGAGCTGACCTTCTCCCTGGGTGTAATCTTGTAGTGACTCAAATATTTAACTAGGTATAAGTAGCTTGGTTAGAAGGGCATTTTGGGGAATTAGATTTCTAGACTAGACATATGCTACTTTTTTGTGAATGTATCTAAGAGGACCACCTGACATACACTAACAGATAGTACGTGATAAGAGCCAAATATTGGATATTTGGACCCCTTAATTTACATTAGTTAATCCTTTAACTGTGTCGTTATCTAACACTTGTGTTAGATTTGTGTTTTAGTGTTTTGTAGGTTGTTGAAGAGAAACTGCATCTTAAAAGAGGAAAATTACAAATTCTTGGAATAAAGCATAATTTGAGAAGACCTAGAAGATGTGGTTAAGTTTGACCAAATCAAAGAAAGGATAAAATCAAAATTTTCCTAAATGAAGATAATTTCGGATTGGATTCAAATTCAGATTCTGCACATGTTTCAGTGTTTTGACCATAACTTTCTGCTCAAATATTGGATTGAGATGATTCAAACGGCAGTGGAAAGCTAGTTCAAAATGATACAATTTATTTTGAAATAGGATTTTCCTAATTCGGAAGTTTACTATGCAAAAATCGTCCCGAAATATGAAAACGTAAATCTGAGCGAATCTTATCTAGATTTCAGACTTCTAATTGGACTGTGAGATTGACCTCTGAATTATCTGGGTTTGCTAGGGCTTCTAGGACTTCTCTAAGCCTATAAATAGACCTCTTTGTATTCAAGAAAAATCTACAAGCCGGGAGGCAAAAATTCACAGCTTCTCTTTAGTTTAGTTTTTCTGTAGTTTAGGATTTATATTTATGTCGGGCTAACCCCCAACTAAGGTTGGGGATGAAGCCTCACCTATGAAGAACAACAATACTTTTTTTGTAAGTTTTTATTGTCCGATTTTATGGTTTAATATTTTAATTGTTTTACTTCTTTTCAATGTGTGGAATAATTCTTGGATATCTTGTTGTGATTCAAGGATACACTTGATGATTTAGGATAGTTGCACATAATTGATTGCTTGGTTTTATATGCCTAAAAATTGGATATCCCTTGTGATTTGTTCTTCGGATACATTTGGTGTTTCAATTAAATTTGGATTCTTTTTGTGATTTGAATAAGGAATGGATACATGGGATGGTTTTGATTAATTCTTTGAAGCATAGTAAAACATACATAAGATTTAATTTGTGAGAACTTCGGATTAATACTGATGAACATGAAGTATGTGTTGTTTTGATTTGGTGAGTGTGGATTTTGCACCCTTACTACCTTATCTTTTGTTTTTATTTTATTTATTTTATGTTTATTAGTTTTCCAAAAACCCTATTCAAAAACCCTTTTGGAACTAGATTAGGATTAAATTAGCTTAGATATAAATTGACCTTTCAAGAATACAATTCCCTATGGGTTCAACCTCGCACTTGCAAACCATTATATTGCAAACGATTCGTGCACTTGCGAGTACAATAAATTTGTACATTAGTACACTGTACTCTATGAATAGTACACCGACGTACGCTCAAAAATACCAGACGTATGCTACTTTTTGGATTGACTACCGGGTAATACCTAGACATACAAGACAACCCTTAAACTACTGGGTAATAGTACCAGACATACACCCCATAGGCCAGACGTCTACTTCTTTCTAACCCTATAAATACCCCCTCACCCCTTGCCTATTTCGCACCATTTTTGGCCCTCAACCCCCCTCTTCGCCCCTAGGCTGCTTGTTGGCCGTTTGTGAGGTTTTTTGAATGTTTTGGTGTCTGGAGGAGGAAATCTTGAGGTTTTGCTTCAAGGAGGTAACGTTTGACTCCTTACCTTTTTAATACGTTATTATGCTACTCAATTTGTAGCTAGTTGTAGTTGTTAGCGTAGTTATGCTTTAATCTTGCTTAGGCTAGTGTTACGTTAGCCGGATAGTGGAGAGAAAATGAGGTTCTCCCTGAAAGACGTTGGAGTTGATGTACAGCCTCATCAACCGTCCCATAGCTCCTGTTTCCTTATTCTAGAGTTGCTTTAATGGAAATAGAACTGATGATAGGTCTTTTCTCAGTATTTGGGGTTATGGAGCATCAAGGGAATTACATGGAGGAGCTGTACGACCCAGGTGAGTATAAATTCACATGGATGCTTTGTTATTACTTTTCCTACATTGCATCTATATATATCAAACATGCATATTGCTTAGCTTTCCAATGACACCAAGATCACTCCAATCAAAGTTCTACATCTCTAGATATGGCCTTTTTGGTGGGACTCATTGGGTACGAATCATCGCTTGATTCAAATTTGTTGCCGATGCTCCCTGAACTATCTTAAGCCCCAGAATTAATGAAATTAGCCACAGATGTACTCTAGCAACCTACTAAACACTAAAACACCAAAACTAACCAAAAACATCAAAAAATAACAAAACTAAGGTTTTAACAAATACTAGTTAACGGTCCAAATATGCAATATTTGGCACTCATTAGTCAGAAAGTCCTTTATAATTCATGGCTTCATCTTTTCTCAGGCAAGCTCAAATCTCAATGGACAGGTCCATTTATTATTCAGTAAGTTTTTTCTCATGGGGCCATCGAGATTGAGGATCCGAAGAATGGTAACACCTTCAAGGTGAATGGATAGAGATTAAAACCATTCTTGGAGTTAAGGAGTACAGAGATTGAGACGACATTGTTGGAGGATCCGAGCTATTGAAAGTGATTGCCATTTATTATAGAGAGTCTGGCTAAAGACTTAAAACTTAGCGTTTGTGGGAGGCAACCCTCATTGTTTTCCATGTCATTTGATCTTGTTTGTTTGTTTTGCTTTTGCTGTATTTTTCAAGACAAGTGTTTGTCATTCTAGTTTGGGGGAGCGTTCTTCTACGTTACACCGAACTTGCACTGCCCATCTAGTATTGTATTTCTAGACACATTGGGGACAATGTGTCATTTTAGTTTGGAGGTGGGGTAGACATTTCTATCTTATTACTTGATTATTTTTTTTTTGGTTTGTTTTCATCTTTTTACTTGATTATTTTTGTTTCCAAGCAGCTAAAACCATGAGAGGCTAAAACCTTCAACTAAGGTTGAAGATGAAGCCTCGTTACTAATAAACAATCATGTTCTTGTCGTTTTATGTATACAATTCGATGTTTAATCAAATTGTTGTTCAAATTCAATTTAATTGCTTGATCAATTTCATTTGATTGAATGTTGTATCTGTTATTCATGCAAAGTTTTATATTCGTTGTGCTTTGTCCATGAATTCATCGAATGATTTGATTGAGACCTATATCGATTGTGATTCGTATATCAAACGGATACAGTGGATGATTTGATCCCAATTGGATATTCGTTGTGATTCATTTAATGGTTGGATTAATTGAATGATTTAATATGCATGTTTATGAATTTTGAACAATGTATAAAGCTTATTGTTTGTTAGTTGTATGCATAAAATGCAAGACATTATTGTTTGATTTGGCAAGGTGGATTCATAAAGCCTTAGTGTTTGAATTCATTTGATTATATCATTTCATTTAGTTTATGTTTATTTTGCACAACCAAATCACGAACTTCAGAACTAGGTTAAAGTAGGGTTAATTTAGATAGAAATTGGTTCTTGCAACGTAATTTCCTGTGGATCGGCCTCACACTTGCACACACTGTATTACAAACGACTCGTGCACTTGCAAGTACAATTAAAACTCACAATACTTAGTTAGAGGGTTAATTTGGGTTTTAAGTTACTAAGGACACTAGAAGGGTAATTTGGACTTTTGGACTAGACATACGCTATGGTTGGCGAACATACGCTCCTGTTTCTATTGCGGACGTACATGAGGGGACCATTGGACGTACGCTTGTAAATAGTACATAGATGTGCACTGGGGACAACACAGATGTATGCTAATTTTCAGAATACCCATTGAATAATACTTGGACGTACGATACAGCCTTTGACCTGCTATGTAAATAGTATTGGACGTATGCTAGGGTTGTCAAACGTTCACTACTTTTCTGGAGAGTTGCTAGCACCCTTCAGCTATAAATACCCCCTACCCCCTGCATTATCACATGCCCATTTTCACTGTTCACATTGCCCCTAGGCTGCCAGAATCCTTGTGAGTGTGTTTTGTGAAGTTTGTGAGCATTTGTGCAATTGGAGATGAGGTTCTTCAAGTTTCGCTTCAAGACGTTAACACCCTTCCTAGCTCATTTCTACATCATTATGATGCTTTCATGTTGCCTTAAATCGTTAGTTTTAGCTTTAGCTATGTTGTGCTTTAAATCTTGATTAGGTTAGTGTTTATCTTGGTTTAATATGATTTCATACGCATTGAGGTTTCATTTTGAGTTAGGAGACCTTAGGGTAACTTTTAATAGCCTTATAATTTGATTTGGGAGAATAGGAGGATGAGTGGACAAAATGAGGTTCTACCTAAAAACCTCAGAGCGGACATACAGTCTCGAGATCGAATGTAGGGTTTGAGGTGTTCCAGGCAATATTGTTTTGACTAGTCGTCCGATAGCTCCTATTTTCTTGTATAGAGTTGTTTTAGTAGAATTAGGACTAATAGAAGGTTTTTCACAAATTTGGGGAACCCGGATCATTTGGAATACTCAAAGACGTTATACGACCCACATGAGTTTTAACTTGCATAATGCACACAATTATTTTCCACGCACAACATGGCTATTTTGTGTACCAAAAACATGCATATTTGCAACTCTCATGATATACACTTTATTTCACATGAACTCTAGCTTTTTGTGAAAAACAATGTGCTCAATATGTTAAGAAAGTGAGACTTGTAAAAGCATACACGTAAAATATAGATAAGATTTATTGCATCATATGACATGCTACATTGGTACATGCAGGATAACGGTTATGGGCTTACTATATATGTTAACTCTATGGTCAAATGTGTGTGTTATATGAGCCTTGGATCCAATGGTTATTTTGTGACTGATGTAGCCTTAACGGGCAGTTATTATAGGATAGACATCCTTAACGGTGTGGGCCACTCGAGGTCGGACTCGGTCATGCCACTAGTTTTATCTATGGTAGCATACAATATTTGAGGCACCAGTGTTGTATTACAGGTCCTTTGGGACAGCGCAAACCCTACTGGAAGGGATAATATCTTGGGTAGACCATACTATTGAACTATGACTGTCACACCTATGAAAAATTGTCATGATGGAACTATATGCACTTATAAAATTAGAGTTCATTACCAAATTGCCATTGGCATTATATGCGTTAACATTCACTAAGTCGTAGACTTACTCTGTTATTTATATTTTCTCCCTCCATTACAAATATCTGGGTGGTTTAGCTATCTTCGACAAGGATGTCATCGGAGCAGACTTGGGTGATTGCACAAGATCTAATTCGGGTCATCTTTTAGGACATGGACTCGTTGTGGTTGAAGTCTATATGGGATGATGAAGGAACTATCTATGCTGATATGATCGAGATTGTGATCTCGTTAGCCCTACATAAGCTTAGTATTTGATTTGTTGATCTTTTGTAAAACAACGACGTTATTATGGTTTGTAACCCTTTTATTTTGATGATGGTTTGATGACCAGTACACTTGCTAATCGTTCTATGTTATGAGGCATTATATTTACTCTGATGTACAATTGTGTGGTTGTTTATTTATTGCTCTCTATTTCCTATAGTTTTAGAAAGTCTTCTGCTGAGGTTTCTCACTTTTGAGAGGTTAAAATCCTTTAGTCTTGTCCCGTGAAGAATAGAACTGGGAGACAAACCATGTGGTTAATTACTAGTTAATTGATTTCCCATCGAGGTTGTTACAATTGGTATTAGAGCCTTTGTGCTCTGAAAAGATTATAGGGTCAAAGGAAAGAGAACCTAGGCTATGATCACACTAGAGTTTAGGCTAGAAGAGTTGTTAAGACTTAGTCTCTAGAATGGTCACTCGATTCTAGATAAGTCGGTTCTAACTCTGCACTTCGTCGCACAAAATGCTACTCCAACTGCAATCAGACCTAACATGCTGGAAATCAAAAGCCCCAAGGGCAATGTTCATTTCAAGCCTGTGGACATCCCAGTTTACGAAGTAGCACCCCCAGGAAGTCAAGTGATGGATGCAATTGGTCAGCTAGTGTCAGCTTTAGATCGCAATAGGATCCAAAGGCAGCCAGTTGATGGAACTGGATGTTCTTTGTAGGACTTCTATAATCATCCCTCGAAGAGCTTCGATGGAAGAGGTGATCACATCAACACTGAGAATTGGCTGGTGAAGCATTTGGCGATTATTGACTGCACTCAGAAGCAAGTTACGTTTAGGACGTGGGGAGAAGGAGAAGTGACGTACACAGTATCGTGAGTGAGGTCTTTACCTCCGACTATTTCGGCCATTTGGGCCAAAAAGCTTATTCTCGGAAGAGAACATATATTTTTGGCATTCATTGTTGCTTTAGAGAAGGAGGAGAAGAAGGACTTGCAACACATTCTTGTGGTGCGGGATTATCTAGATGTCTTTCCAACAAACTACTCTAGGTTGCCACCACAGGGGGAAGTAGAGTTTGGGATTGAGTGCACGCTAGACAATAATCCTATATCGAGGGCACTGTATAGAATGGCGCCATTAGAATTAAAGGAGCTAAACGAATAGCTCCAGGAGCTTCTAGATAAAGGATTTGTCCACCGTAGTTCATCACCGTGGGGAGCGTGGGTGTTGTTCATGAAGAAGAAGGACAGGTCGATGCAGATGTGCATCGACTATCGCGAACTAAACAAGGTGACGATCAAGAATAGGTATCATCTGCCAAGAATTGACGATTTGTTGGATTAGTTGCAAGGAGCGGCGTTTTTTCTAAGATTGATCTGCACTAAGGCTATCACCGAGGGTGAAGGAAGAGGACATTCCTAAGATAGCCTTCAAGACACGTTATGGACATTACGAGTTCTTAATTATGTCTTTCGGATTAACTAACGCACAAGCTATCTTCAGCAATAATACTTTTCATTAGTTTCACCAAAAAAATACAAGGAAAATTACACTTTACCCCTAAAGTTTAGGGTGATTTTCAATTCAACCTCTAATATTTCAATTTTCAGAATGCACCCTCCCCCCCCCAAAAAAAACTTCCAAATTTTTGCAATTTAACCAATTTTATCCTAAAATTCCCATATTGCCCTTAATTATTTATTTATTATATATAAAAATAAGGGTAAATATATAATAACTCCTTGGGTCTGCCTTCCAAAATTTTAAAATGCTTAGGTTTTTTTTTCGAAAATTTACTCCCTGGGTGGAAGGAAACTGGAATAAAATCCCTGCCGTCACACTTTTGGTAACGGCCGTTAACGGATCCAAAATGCACCGTTTTGGGACCTGACACGTCGGACGAACTCTCCAGGTAGGATCCAAAATGCACCGTTTTGGCATTAGCCAAAACGATGCGTTTTGGGCTAAACTTGGGGGTTTTTCATCAACACCCCCAGACCACTCGTGCGAGGTAGCAAGTCACCCCCATCCCCATCTCACGACCCCATCTCCCCTGACACCCACCCACCCACCGGCGAACCGACCCAGACCACCGGCGCAACACAGACCATACAGAGTACACACGCTGATCACGATTCAGGCGCTCCACCTACACCGCATTCAAATCATTTTTTCAAAAATAATTTTGGGGAAAAAATCTCTGAGCAAAGCAGGTATGATCCAAAATTTCTTGAGGGATTTTGTTGTCTGAAACGTATATAAGGTTTTTATTGTGCTTTTGGTTGGTTGTTGGTTGATTCCGGAGTTGTGAAAAAAAATCCGCTGTGTTGCTTTATATCTCGTTTGAATTTGTGGACTTTTATGATTGGTAGTGAGTTTTGTGGTGGCCCTGGAAAGGGACAGTTGTGGTCCCGAATGCTGATGAAATTTGTTTGTTATGTTTTTTTAGTGCTCCACAGGTGGGCTTGTTGTCATCTTTTTTGTCCCCATACGTAGCAAGCAGTCATAGTTTAGAAAAAAAAAATAAAGGAATCCTGTGTGGTGGCCCTGGAAACCAACAATTCAAATGAAAATAATTTCTGAACTCATTGATGCACAGTTTTAGACGAGAATTAGTGGTCCCGTAAGAAAACATTGATTCAAAAAGCAGATTCTTTTGTCCTGAATATATATATTGTTATTAAAATATATATACAACTATATAGGCTCCTCATTGATTTTTGTCATGGCTAGGAGAGAGAATATATTGTTGGGTTTAGTTTGTGGTCGCATATCAAGGTTTTATGTATTTTGCCTTTACAATTCCTTGGGTCTTTTTTGATAATTGTGTTGGTATTACTATCAAACCATTCACAATAAAATGACTTCCTCTATGTTTGTGCTTAAGAATTTGCGTTGCTACCTACTAAAGTGTTTTTAATCTGCTCTGTTTTTATTATTATTATTTTGATAAGTCAGTGTATTATTTTCATATGTTCACTGGTATGCTTGTCAATATAAAGGTCCACCATGGTATGAAAGCCATGCGCCGCTTAGCTATGTAGATGGTGACATCCATGACGCGTGAAGATATGATGTTCAGTTCTTCACTATGTGGGAACTAAAAGAATTGGTGCGGATTTTGGATACATGAACGAATTTAAATGTTGGTACAATGTCGCGGAACATGAACAAGTGATAGCTTTGAATACCGATGTAGATATTGTAGATTTTTAAGCGTTATTGAAGACTATAAACCCGAGGTTGTTCATCTATATGTTGAACATACGGTTGACTACGTTGTTATGATAAATGAGGGTTTTGTGCATGAATATTCTCAAGCACAAGTTGGCGAAGGGGTGGTGGGGTGGATGAAGTACAAATGGGTGACCGTGAAGACGGGGGGATGAGGTTAACACAAATGAACAAAGAAAAGATTCTCAGCAACACCAAGTAAAACTCCACATGCGGTTAAAACAAAGGCTGCCAAGCTTACGCCTTCAAGGAAAAAGACTCCACTACTAGTGTGCCTCACTATGAGCAACCAATTGAGCATCCAACGGCCAGCCGAGGAGGTAGAAATTATACCTTTGTTAAAAATCGTTTTATGTATTCTATTTCATTTTTAAAATTGAAAATGGTTAGTGAAATTGATGTTTTAATTTTTTAATTTAAACAGGAAGAGGCACATCCGTTCCTAGGACTCGCCAAAAGAGAAGGACCTCAACATAGCGTGGATGAAAGTGAGCAACCAACCACCAGAAGTGTTCGTATACCTAAATGTATTACTATCGCAAGCGATGTAGAAAGTGAGCCTCTGACCACTAGGTCAAATCCGACCACCACTAGGGAAGGTACATCTGCCATCACTTTTTTATCATTTTATGCATTATATTTTTAAACTAAGAATTTGAAAATGGTTAGTTAATTGTAACTGATTGTTGTTATACATTTGTTTTGTTTGTGAAAATGGTTAGTTAATTGTTAACTAATTGTACTTTTTAAGGGTATTTTTAATGTTTATGTAATTTTTCAGAACGAAGAGCTAGAAGAAGAGAAATAAAGGTGAGACTTTGGAGAGAGAGAATCCGACCACCAGCCAGAAAGGTACACCTGCCGTCACTTTTTTATGGTTTTATGTATTATATTTTTTATATTTTAAATTGAAGATGGTTATTTAATTGTAACTGATTGTTGCTATAAATTTGTTTTGTTTTTGTTTTTGTTTTGTTTTTTTTTTTTTGGTGTAATTTTCTCAGAAGGAAGGACAATACAAAGGGAAGAAGATGGACAACCTGTTGAGGGTCATCCCGTGTCTTTTGAGGGCAACGTCAGTGTTGGTGTTGATGCTGTGCCTGAAACTGAACCGCCAGGACATGACAATGTTGGTGGTAATGAAGTGCCCGAAATTGAACCGCCAGGACACGACAATGTTGGTGGTAATGCTGTGCCCGAAACTGGTAAAGGATACAAAAGACGTGGTAGGCCTCGAAAGAACAAAGATGTTATTGGAATTGATGAGGTTGTGAAGCAAGTGTTGAGCGAGTTTGAATTTACTGATGGAGAAGACGAAGACCTCTACTATGATTCTGACGAGGTTCAAAAGGAAAGGGAGGGAACGTCCCACTGGTGGGACAGTGTTGAATTTAATGTGAATGAGGGAGTAGGAGTTGGGGAATGTCAACCTGATGAAGTAGAAGAGAGCGATGGTCTATCAAGTTTGGGAGACAGTGATTCTGATGGGGTAAAACCAAAGAAGTATCGTCAATTTAATGAGAAACACGATTTGATGAGGCCAGTCAAGCTTGCCCTAGGGGATTAGTTCACAGATGCCTATGAATTCAAGAGGGGCGTTAAAGACTTTTGCAGTGCAAAACGGTTTTGATTACTACTATAGGCACAATGACTTGGGTAGGGTTAGTGCCATTTGTAGAGAGCATGAACGGAATGATTGCAAGTGGAGGATTCATGCCTCAATTGATGCTACAAGGGCCTGTTTTCAGATTAAGACCTTATACCCAACCCATACTTGTGGTAGTCAATATGAAAACACCCGATGTGACGTTGAGTATCTTGTCCGTGTTTACAAGAAAGACTTCAAGGATGATCTCACATGGACCCCATACGCTTTGCAACAAAAGGTTAAGAGGGACCTGAACATTGATGTTCCGGTTGATCGTTGCTACAGAGCAAAGAAAGAGGCATTGCGGCTGATTTTTGGCAGCCATTCCAGCCAATACCGACTCACCAGGCGATATGCATTGGCAATACTAAGCACGAACCCTGGTAGTAGTGCTTATGTTTGTAGGGATGGAGTATTCTTTCAGAGAATGTACATTTGTCTTGAGGCGTGTAAGAGGGGTTTTAAGTCTGGTTGTCGGCTGATGCTTTGCTTAGATGCATGCCATCTAAAAGGGGAATATGGAGGGCAGTTGCTTTGTGCCATAGGCATAGATGGAAATGATGACATGTTCCCCATTGCATAGTGAGGCCGAGTGTAGAGAGTCGTGGCAATGGTTTATCCATTTGTTATTCATGAACTATGTGGGCGAGGGCGGACTCATTGGACCATCATGACCCAAAGAGAAGGTAATGGTTTATTAAATTTCTTATTATTATGTGCTAAATTCTATCAAATTATTTATTGCACTCTATTGTTATTTTTTGTAGTCATTTTAGTTGTCATATTTTACTCCTTGAAACATCTTTGTGTGTCATTTTTATTTGTGTGTGCAGGGGCTTGGTATCGTAGTTGACATTGTGTTGCCGCATGCAGAGCATCGCATATGTATTCAACACTTGCATGCGAACTGCAAGGCGAGAGGCTACACGAGTAAAGCATTTAAGGATGAGATTTGGGGGGCTGCACGGGCAACCAACGTATATGCATTTGACGAGCACATGCAAAAAATTTATGAAATGGACAAAGGTGCACATTCTTATCTTAGTGATGTGCCCAAGCAATCATGGTCTAGGCATGCATTCAATTGTGAAACAAAGAGTGACATTTTGTTAAATAATTTGGCCAAGTGTTTTAATGCCTAGATCAAGGAATCAAGGAGTAAGCCCATTCTCACCATGCTTGAGGATATTCGCTGCCAAATAATGGCCCGCTTCCAATAGAAAAGAAATGGTATCCGGTCGACGAATTTTGCCATTTGCCCAAAAATTCAAAAGAAGTTGGAGAGGTCGAAGAGTGATGCTAGGAATTGCATAAGTCGCTGGCAGAATGAAATGGAGTTCGAGGTGGACCACATGTATGATGCACGCCGCATAGTCAGATTAGATAAATATACATGTAGTTGTGGGCGGTGGCAGTTGAATGGGATCCCATTTCCTCATGCTGTTGCTGCAATATACCTGCACAAGGAAAAAGCCAGAAAAATACGTGGATGCATGTTACAAAATGGACAAGTACATAGAAGGATATGGTCCTAGAGTATTTGGCATGGAAGGGCCAAATACATCGATGATCCATGTGATCCCATTATGCCACCTATTGTTAGAAGGGCTCTGTAGACCAAGATAGCCAGCAAGAGAGCGGCAGACTAACCCAGACAAGCTACCCGTAGTGGATATATGGTGAAATGTGGCAATTGTGGAGGGTTAGGACATAACTAGAAAAGTTGCAAGCAACCTTTGAATCCAAACCGAAAAGGTGGAAGCCAAAAAACTAAGAAGCCTAAACAAGATAGGCCAAGCTCAAGCAATGACATGTATAAATTATTATATATGCTTTTAAAATAATTTGTACATGAGTTGTTTAGATTTTGATATATTTATGTTGCTTATTTTTTATGTATGGCTTCTTTAGGAGCACCGATTTATTTTCCTTACGTGTCAACCATGTTTGTTTTCTGCTCCAAGGAATCTTGTCTTTTCTTTTCTTTCCTTTTCTTTACTAAGCCACATTCATATACAACTCAATAATAGCTACAACACGACAATGTTGGTAATTGTTTGGTTAACGATTGTAGGGATCACAAGCTCAACCACAAGTGGCAATGTAAAGGGAGGCGCCACAACAAAGTGTTCATACACGCCGGGTGACACGGTCACAGTGTAAAACCATTACTTTTTACTTAAGAAAATAATGTTGATGATCCATATCATAAGGTCCCACCGATTTTAAGGCATTTTTGTCCTTTTAAGGCCATTATTGATTTTGCCTAATTTGTTGGTTAATGTATTGTAGGGATTACAAGCTCAACACATAAGTAGGAACGGAAGGAAAGTCTGGCAAAGTGTTAACATCGTCGGCGACACAATCACAGGTAAAACAATTACGTTTTAGTTAATATGTTTTTGTTATGAAATTGGGAAAACATTGTTATGCTTTTGTTACCTAAGTAATATTTTTCTTCTTATAAACCACAGCGGAGAGAAATGCGGATCATCGCGTGTACTAAGGAGCGAACATGTGCAACACAATGATGTGTTTGTCATTAAGTTTTTTGTTTTGTTAACATATATCTATATATATTTTCTGTTATATCCACATGGGGTTGAGCCTATAACAATAGCATAAGTTTTAGTGTAACAAGTGTGATTTGGCATGAGATGTGGTACGCAGCAATCTCACTTGATCAAGTGTGCAATGGATGCTTCTTATGGTGATATGTCAAATGAACCTCCGGTAATCTTTACTTTCTTGACTAGTTTATGCTTGTTTACACTTTGTCCGCGGGGATCTGTAGTTAGTGGAGAAAATTCTATTGGACGCCATGGTTTTGAAAACCTAAACAAATATGCATGCTAACTAGGAAACAGATGGTCATTGTGATGCAAGTGTGTACATGGTTGTCTTTGCTTTTAAGGCTGGGAGCTTTACTGTGTTGAGTCTCATAAGTATGTTGGTTGAGATGAATAAAGCAACTGTTCACTTTCCAAAAGATGGATTTTTATAACACATTAGGGTTGTTTGGATTACTTGTGGAATTTGGTTTTGTGGAGCTATTACAGGAAGGACTTATTTGTGATATGGATGGCTCATCTGTGTAACTTTCTTTTAGTTTACCATCTGTTCTTGAACCATAGTGCATTGAATTTATTAGACAACGTGAATGACCCTATTCTATTAATGTGGTTCACTAAATTCTGTTATAAATAAGCATCATTGATTCCAATCTCTTTCCTTATCTGCAAGTTCAGCTATCTTTCCTAGAATTAATATGAGGGACCCATACAAACGACTTGGAATAAACAGGGAGGCATCTGAAGATGAAATTCAAGCTGCAAGGAACTTCCTTGTTCATCAATATGCGGGGCACAAACCTCCTTTGTTATTTTGTTTGTAATGGTTATATTCATTTGTATGTAATGGCTATGTTGACAATAGGTTATTTACATAATAGGGTTTTTATGTTGGTGGTAGTTGGTGCTTTTGGTTAAGTGGCTGATTTTGTACCATATGCCACAATGCCTTGTAATTATGGTGGCACGTTATTATAAACCTCCTTTGTTATTTTGTTTGTAATGGTTATATTCATTTGTATGTAATGGCTATGTTGACAATAGGTTATTGACATAATAGGGTTTTTATGTTGGTGGCGCTTGGTGCTTTTGGTTAAGTGGTTTCAATGCCATATTGTTATGTTGTCACTAAATAAAAACAAGGTTATAAGCAAATTTATACATTTCGTTAAGTGGCTAAATTGGGTTAGGTCAATCACCATGCAATTAGGACACAAAATAAACGTGCTAACATAGAAATCATAACGGCCATTAACATACACATTCATTCTACAAATTTAAAAAGTCATACTATTTTTAATTCGCCTACCAATACAAAATATACAAAAGAAGTTGTACATGAATGAGCATTAGCATTGATGCCTCAATGACCCATCAACAACGGAGACAAAACAACAGCGACAAACCACCAACGAAAAAACAAACAAATATGTTTGGATCCTCAGTCTAGCTCTAAGTGATGACACTTCACCCTTCGATAGTGAAGCTTTTATACAACCAGTGGGACCTCCTTCCATCAAGACAAGTTTCGTTGTCATACCATTGGAAAAATGGCATTGTCCAACTTTCTGTCATAATGCAAGAAAAATGGGTTTTGAACTTCAAATATCTACATACAATTAGGATTTAAATACCGTAACTCAACACCAAAATGTTGCATACCTTTTATGGTCATACATAGCACAACCATAAAATCGCCTCCCGGATTTCTAGTAGTAGTGGATGTTATAATTGGGGTTGTAAATCCGCACCTACACCGCATGAGTTCCGTGTCCTCTTTAACCAACGATCTAACAGATGCGATGCGATGATTGTTCATTCTACAATAACAAATAACTCGTTAGCGACAAACAAAAACAAACATCTTATGGGTTTAACTAAAGTAAAAATTACAAACCTTTTAAGCTTCCTAGTGTAGAATTCGTCATTGTTCACTCACTAATAATTTTCTTCATTACGCTCATCTTATTAGTGGGACCTAACAATATACAATTGAGAAGGGCAAAGGTCAAAGTGTTCTAGGAAATTGAGAAGGGCATAGGAATGGGTGGATTATTTTGGAGATCATCATTTTGTTGTTGATCAGTTGAATATAAATAGGAGACCGGAGAAAGAAGAAAAGGAAGATGAGAGATCTTAGAGCATTCACAATAATGGGCTCTTTATATTTAGCTTTTTGTAAAAATCTAACAAAACTCATGAAAACGCTAGATAATTTTATTTAGCTAATTTTTACATCTCAGAGCCAAAAGTTAAAGCTCGATAATTTTTTAAGCTTCTTTTTACATCTCAAGGCATGCTCCCTAATCTTTTCTACTTTGTATGTTTCCTTTTCTCAAGTGGAACCTTACATCAAGTTTACCAAATAAATGGTATATTTACTAATTCCTCATTTTCACATATCCTCACAAGGATATGGCAAATAAAACTACAAATTTAGTGCTTACATAGGTGTGCAATCAATTCATCCAACAAAACTAATTGAGATGTATGTTCTAAAAGTACACCCTTCTAACTTGTTCGCCTATATAATTTCAATTGTCTTCTACTCCTACTTCATCTTGCATTATATAATATGACTGCATTATATTATAAAAGTTCATGACTTCTCTTCTACTTCATTGCATTATATAATGAAAAGTGCTTGAATTTTCTAATTCTCGTCTAAAGCTGTGCATCAATGAGTTCAGAAATTATTTTCATTTGAATTGTTGGTTTCAAGGCCACCACACGATTCCTTTATTTTATTTTTTTTCTAAACTATGACCGCTACATATGGGGACAAAAAGACGACAACAAGCCCACATGTGGAGCACTAAAAACAAAGATAACAAACAAATTTCATCAAGATTGGGACCACAACTGTCCCTTTCCAGGCCACCACAAAACTCACTACCAATCATAAAAGTCCACAAATTCAAACGAGATATAAAGCAACACAATGGATTTTTTTCACAACTCGAATCAACCAACAACCAACCAAAAGCACAATAAAAAACCTTATATCGTTTGCATAACAAAATCCTCAAGAAATTTTGGATCATACCGCCGCTCGAGAGATTTTTCCCAAAATTATTTTTGGAAAAATGGAGCCCTAGTCGCCGGAATACGCGCCACCGGTGGAGCTCCTGAATCGCAGCCACTACTGCACTGGCCTCAGAGTGGTCCGTGTTGTGCCGATGGTGCGCTGAGTCTGGTCGGTTCACAGGGTGGGTGGGTGTCGGGGAGATGGGGTCGAGATGGGGATGGGGTGACTCTGCCTCAGACGAGTGGTCTGGGGGTGTTGTTGAATAACCCCCAAGTTTAGCCCAAAACGCAACATTTTGGCTAGTGCCAAAACTGTGCGTTTTGGATCCTACCTGGAGAGCTCGTCCGACGTGTCAGGTCCCAAAACGGTGCATTTTGAGTCCATTAACGGCCGTTACCAAAAGTGTGACGGCAGGGATTTTATTCCAGTTTCCTTCCACCTAGGGAGTAAATTTTCGAAAAAAAAAATCTAAGCATTTTAAAATTTCGGAAGGCAGACCCAAGGAGTTATTATATATTTACCCTAAAAATAATAATTAGGGGTGCAAAAATGTCTAGATGACCAAAGGGGTGGCTATGGCTATCCTGAATTTTTTTAAAATTTTTTATAAAAAAAATAAAAAATAAAAAATAAAGGGCAATATGGGTAGTTTGGGATAAAATTGGTCAAATTACAATAATTTAGAAGTTTGGGGGTTGCATTGCAAAAATTGAAACATTAGACGTTGAATTGAGAATCCTCCAAACTATGGGGGTAAAGTGTACTTTTCCAAAAAATATATAAATAAAAAATTATTTTGGAAAAGGCATTAAATTGGTTCACTAAAAAAAAGTCTTAATTAAAATACTTGGCCAAAAATCAATGGTCTGTCAATAGTGCCCAAAGGAATTGTTTTGGTTTTAATTGCCCACTAATTTGAAGTTATGAATTAGAGAAAATAAAAATTAAAAAATATGCCCACATGTGTTTTTTGTTTTCTCTTTCTAACTGCCAACTATTGTGTTAAAATCATAACAACACAAAATTGAGCATTTGCACTAAAAATTAAACCAAAAGAGTGCTGGTAGCTTGTGTTGTGCAAATTTATTTAACTTGCAAGTGCATAAATCGTTTATAGTTTAATGGATTGCAAGTGTGAGGTCGAACCCACAGAGACTTATATTTTTGAAAGATCAATTTATATCTAAACTAATTAAATCCTAACCCAGTTCCAAAAGTGGTTTTGAATTGCATTTTTAAAATTAAAAGACTAAACATAAAATAAATAACTCAATGGACAAAGGTACTAAGGTTTGAGAATTCATACTCACCACATCATAACAACATACTCTATGCTCATCAATATCAATCCAAAGTTCTCACAATTAAAATCTTAGATATGTTTTACTATGCTTCAAAGAATTAATCAAAACCATCACATGCATCCATTCATTGACCAAATCACAAAAAGAATCCAAATTTAATTGAAACATCAGATGTATACATAAAACAAATCACAAGGGATATCCAATTTTTATGAGTTAAAAACCAAACAATCAATCATATGAAATTATCTCAAATCATCACATGTATCCTTGAATCACAAGAAATATCCAAGAATCACTCTACACAATTGATTAGGAGTAAAACAATTGAAATAATAAACTCAATAAAATCGAATCAATAAAAACTTACATAACAGCAATGCCGTTCTTCATCGGTGAGGCTTCATCCCCAACAGCACTAGGGCACTAGCTTTCCAGTGCCGTTGGAATCACCTCAATCCAATATTTGAGTGGAAAGTTATGATCGAAATATTGAGATGTGTGCAGAATCTAAAGTTGAATCCAATCCGAAATTGATTCCAATTATAGAAATTCCGATTTTATGTTTTCTTTGATTTGGTTAAACTTAACCACATCCTCTAGGTCTTCCCAAAGTATGCTTTCTTTCAAGACTTTGCAATTTTTCCTTTTAAGATGTAGTTTCTTTTTAGCAACCTACAAAACACTAAAACACAAATCTAACACAAAACATTAGATAACGACACAACTAAAGGATTAACTAATATAAATTAAGGGCAAATATGTAATATTTGGCTCTTATAAGCTTACGAGCCACATGTTAACTAACAACAAACGGGGAATTTTGGTTACAAACAAATGGTCGTCGTCTTCAACAATTCATCTAAACTAAAATCCAGGAAAGCTAAAAATTGTGACAAAAAAAAATAATAATAATAGCAGGGGTGAGGGAAATTTTTGGGATTTGGGGGTGGGGCAGAATTAGTCAATGTGCTTGGTCTACGACCACCCTTAGGAACATCCATGAAAGAGGGCATTTGATCCATCTCAACCCCTTACCTTTGCCACAGATTAAAAATGTCATAAAAATTATATGCATTTTATATACGTTAGTTGAATATACTTAACTTTAAGAAAATTTTGGTGTCCTTTCAAAAAATTAACAATAATAATTCCATGAGACAATCAACATACTAGAATTTAGGAAAGAATCACTACGTAAAAAATTAAGCACCATTGCAATTTCCAATTAATACAAAAAATTGCACCAAGAATCATTGTTTTCATGTTGATATCTCCATATTGAATCATCTTCTTCTTCCTTAACCTAAATATCTGGTAAAGTTATACTAAGGCTTATCTTTAAAAAAATTAGAAGAAGTGTAAGCCACTAACCTTGCTCTTCGATATAGGTCAGGGAGATGTTCGAAGTGATTGTTTGGAGCTCTCCTGAGGCATATTGGCTTTTTTTGCTGTAACTATCTGCTACTTGTTTGTCTTGGCAGGGAGGTCATCATGAATACAAAAGAGAAAGTTTTAGGGGAGAAGAGAAGAAAGAGGTGTCTAGGGAGAGAAAAAAAGAATGGGAAGAAAGAAAGAAAGAGATTCACAAATAAAGTCCTTTACGTCATTCATAAGTGAAGTGAAATGAGGGCTTTATGGTCATTTTATGAAATGGATTGTTGAATACTTCAGAGAACCCAAGCCACAAATATTTTGCTTTAGCCTTTTACAATAATTGATGTCAGATGCATGTGTCACCGTCATTTCCTTCTAGCAGTACAGTGGAACCAATGTTGTTTAACAAATAAGGCCAACATATTTTTATTAATATACATATATATTAATAAATAAATATTATTATTGTTATATATATAAATGGTTACCGGTTATAACCAAGTATATAAAAACCCCAAAACTGGTAACCGGACCGGGGTACACAATTACTCGTTTAAAACTGGTTTTTAGGTTACTGGTTGGTGCCCGATTACCGGTTTGTACCGGTTATAACCAAACAGGTTGATACCCCTGAGGTCAATGGTATTAGAACAATAATAAGTTATAGTGTGATAAATGATTAATGGTAATGGTTAGTGAGTGAAAGAAAGGAAAGTCATACCATTTGGGACACCAAAAATTTAGTAGAAGTTACTGTTTTAAGGTATTGTAGAATAATAAGATACTAAGTTTTTAAAAGTTGTTTTGTGATTTTTGGACATTTGTAGAAGGATTTATAGTTGTTAGAGAAATGTAAGTGTCAATGCTAAAATATCATTCATATAGAACTACAAAATTTTGGGAAACTTTTAAGGTATCTAAAAATATTGGGTTGCTATGAATTTTGGATATGTTATGTAACCTTAAATGAAGAAAATTTCAAAAATGAGGGGATATGTTATGTCATTTTAAGTTAAATTGAAGGGTTATGATTTTTTTCAACCTTGATAGATCAAGCAGTCAAACGTCTACAATACCCATGATTTGTGGAATTATTTGGATGGGTTAATGATTTTAATCGGCCATGATTTTTGTGTATGTAGTAGTCAAAATGTTTAGGTTCATTGAGGATTAATTATATATTTTTACAACTGCATCCTAAGGTAGAAGTATGAGAGCTTAGCTAGAAAGTGATAGTAATATGTTAGGAAAACTTCATTTTAAACCCCTGAACTACCACGCGTTTTGAGAAGACCCCCCCAAAGTTAAAAAAATCTCAGTTTAAACCCTCAAATATCACTTGCAATCAATTTAAATGCATCCACTAGTTCAAGTCATTAACCTCAAAGGGAATGGCTATTAGATGAGAGTCACGTGACTTTTTTGCCTTACTTTACCCCTTATGTCCTCACCCATTCCAAGTGAAATGTCATAACTATCTATTGTGAAAAATTACAAATTTAACCTAATAAACTAATTTCAAAAGCCAAACACCCAAAACAAAATTGAAAGACACTTCAAAGTGTTCTTGCAAGGAACCTTAGCATCCATATGCCTAGAACAAAATTGAAATGAACGGCTATCAGTGAACCGTAGAAACTGAAGTTGCGGTCACGATATGCAATGGGTTACTATTAATTCGAACTTAAAATCCGATCGTGACTGCGCTAATCATATAAGTTTTACTTTTTTCCTAAAGTTTATTTGTTAGGGTTTATAGTCGATCTTTTCTTAAATTTCTGTTTGATCATTGGGGCTTTTTGCATGGGTCTTTGGGGATTTTGCATGGAATGCTTCTGAATAATTTTCCTTGTTTGGGTTTTCTATTTATATTCATCTTTTGCGAAGTGGGTTTCTCTTGAATGCCGTTATTTGTTTTTTTCTAACAATGCTATTAAAAGTTGTCATCTTGTCATTGTCTTGTTGTCATCTTGTCATTGTTTTTTTTGTCATCTTGTCGTTGGTTTGTTTAGGTTTAGTACTGAATTGTGGTCCCTTATTTGTTACTTGTGTTAGACACATGATTACCACTTTGAATATTATACACTGAATGACGTGGTCCCTTTTCATTGCTTGGTTGCTTTAGTGGACAATGTATATGCTTATTGGTAGGCTGCTTTAATAATACTTGTGAAGTTGGTGTTGATTGTTTTGTGGCTGGTAGGTGGTATTAAGTAAGGTTGAGTATGGGGGTAATGTAATCCTTTGCTACACATGCAACAAATGGTACTATGAATAATGAAATAAGTTTAAAGTATTATTTTCTAATCATATGCTTTTACACATGTTCACATTTGGTGTATTGACTTGCACATTTACTTTGTTTTCAATTTAATGAATATGGTAGGATACATGCCGGGTGCATACCAATTTATATTTGAGGTGGACCATGGGGGTACATTTAATCGCCAATATAGGTATAATTATGTTGGTGGCACTATTAGTAATTACCCTAACCCATATGATGGAAATAAACTTATTTTTTTTGTTATAGAGCACATATGTAAGATGAGGACCTTGTTTATTACAATATGCGAGAGTAACCGAAATGGTCTCACACCATGTAAGTCATGATCATGTAGAGTTGTATATAGTTATATATGGTGTAGTAGATATGGATGTTGAAGGAGATGACGCTGCTGTAGAAGATGATTTAGAATATGAGAGGGTTGTTGTGTTTAAAAAATGATGATTTTTGTAATGATGTTCTTAATGATGGCAGATGGTCTTAAATTAGATGATGAGGGGACTACTCATGTTTATGAGAACATATATGATGAAAGGATGGGAATTGAGGCAAAGGTAGAAGAGGATGACACTGCTGAGAATGTTGGTGAGAGTACTGAAAAATTTTGGTGAGGATGCTGAAAATGTTGAGGAGATTGATGTTTTAGAAATGATAGAGATTATAAAGGTGGGGAGGAGAGTAAAGAGAGTTCACATATGGATGGATAGTGATGTGATTAGGACATCACATTCAAGTAATGATGATAATATAGTGAACTCATTCCATAGTGATGTAATAAAAAATTTGCAGTTTAGTGATGTTCATTTGAGTAATTCAGTATTGACTATGTTCAATTTCAACAAATATGACGCAAATTAATGCTTGAAGGATGGACTTTGTCGAATAATGTTTCTTTGATAGTTTTTAGTAATTTTTTGCATATTACCTTTTTTTTTTTTTTGGGTACTTGATATTTAGTTGTTTGTAGTATTTTATTGATTTATTACTTTTTTATGTTTTGATTTATTTGATTGTTGAAGGTATCAAATAGAAGGAATCAAAGGATGTTAGTTACTATTTAGCTTTTGTTAGTTTTCTTATGAAATTTCTAATTGAGTTTGTGAACTTTTAATTTATTCTTTGTTTAATTCTTTTAGTGAAGTATGATATGGTGTAATACCCCATAAAAACACCCTTTTTAAAAAGGCTTATAAACGTAGTTAAATATTTCATAAAACATGGTTTTATAACGAAAGACCTAAACCCTTGTAAGTAAACCAACCACTTGAGTCTTTTAAAGCAAAACCTAGAGCCCACCCCTCTTTGACCGTATGTACTGTAGTGACCCAAATTATTAACTAGGCATAAGTAGCTTAGTTGGGGAAGTTAATTTGGACTTTAGGTTACTAAGGATACTAGAGGGGCAATTTGGACTTTTGGGCGAACGTATGCTAGGTCTGGCGGATGTACGCTACTATCTGTAGTGCGGACGTACAGTGGGGACTACTGGACATATGCTCTGCAAAATGTACAAGCGGACATACATGGGACCACCTGAAGTACGCTACTTTTTGGAATACCCTCTGGTCAACCTGGATGTATGTGACAGCCTTTGGACAGTTGGGCAAGAATCACTGGATGTACACCCCTTTGTCCGAACGTCTGCTACTTTGCCAGGGGAGTTGTTGTTAGCCCTCTCCTATAAATACCCCTACCCTTCTTCATTCCTCATAGTTTTCAGACGCACCCTAGGCTGCCGGTGTGAGTTCCCAAAGTGTTTTGAGTGTGTGTAAGGTGTTTGTGTGTTTCGGAACATTCGTGAGGCGAAACTCTTGCGATTTTTTTTCAAGGAGATAACGTTTGACCCTTAGCTTTTTAAATACTTTGTTATGCTACTTGTTTTATGTTAGTTGTAGTTGTTAGCTTAATTACGCTTTGAATCTCGTTTGGGTTAGCATTTTTGATAGCTTAGCGTTGTTACATTGTGTGGAGGTTGTAAACTAGATTAGGAGGCTTTAGAGTGTTTCTAGTAACCCTAGGAATCGGAGAATAGGCGGACAGTGGAGAGAAAATGAGGTTTTTTCCCAAAAAACCCACATAACGGATGTACGATATCGTGACCGGATGTATCGCCTGTCGTGACACAGTGGACGTAAGGCCCCAAGCCTGGATGTATGATCAGTGTGTGACAGGAAAACCCTATTTTCACCAACCTTACTTTAGAATATTTTTAGTGGAATTAGGACTAATAGAAAGTTTTCTACAAATTTGAAGAACCCGGATCTTTCAGAGTATTCAGAAACATTTTTCGATTCAGGTGAGTTTTAACACACATAATGCTCATTGCTATTTTCTGTGCACTGCACATCTATTTGTGTATCGAGAAAACATGCACATTTTAAAACTCTCATAGTTTATACTTATTGCTCATAAACTCTGACAATTTTGAGAAAAACGTTGTGTTGAACATGTTAACCAAATGAGACTAGTAAAATGATATGCATGTAAAATATAAACATGATAATTTGCATCATATGACATGCTACACCAATAGATGCGGTAGTAATGGCCATGGGCTTACTATACATATTAGCTTTATGGTCAAATGTGTGTGTTATATGGGGTTTGGATCCATTGCTTTCATGACCCTGGTACAACTATTCCCAATGGTTCGATCATTATAAGATGGACATCATTAGTTGGTGTGGGCCACTTGAGGTTGGACTCAATCGTGCCATTAATGTTATATACGATATGTTGTGCAATGGTTGAGGCACTGGCATTGTACTATAGGTCCCTCGGGACAGCATCAACCTTGCTGAGAATGGGTACTATCTCGGGTAGACCATACTGTTGAACTATGACTGTTGTTTACCTCATATGCATATATCATTTATTATAATATATATCACGTATAAAATAAGCTGTCATGATGAAATTGCTTTTATTTATTAAATACCTTAGTTCATTACTAAACTAGCATGGATATTATATGTGTTAAAAATCACTAAGTCTTAGACTTATCTCTTTCCTTTATGTTTCATCTCCCATTACAATTATTGTACGGTCTAGCTGCTTTAGAAGAGGATGCCGTCGGAGCAGACTTGGGTGCTAACTCAGGACTTGATCTGTGTGATCTTTGAGGACATGGACCTTATTTGGTTGCATTCGATATGAGAGACTAGAGGATTTGCTCGTGCAGACATGATAGAGATTTAGTTTTCATTAGCCCTGCTTAAGCTTAAGTCTAGGCTTTGATCTGTTGATCTTTTGTGAACTATGTTGATGTTTGTTATTTTGGGTTGTATCTATTTTCCTGATGATGGTCTGATGACTAGTACATTTGATGACTATTTATGATATTATGATGGCATAGTACTTTATCTTTGGTATTATTGTGTGATGTTTCATTTACTGCATCTTCATCCTATAGTCTTAGTAAAGTCTTCCGTTGCATTTTTCTTGTTACGACGAGAAAGTGAATTCCCAGAGGTCTTGTTCTGTGAGGGACATGACTGGGATGGCACGTTGTGGGCTCAATTACTAGTTAATTGATTTGCCCATCAGGTGGGGTGTCACACGTACGCCCAATAGTACAGTATGTACGCTTCTATTTTTAGTGAGTATGTACGCTAGAGGACAACCGAACATACACTCTCGTCTTTAGTGAGGACGTACACTAGGGGACCACCGAACGTATGCTCTTTCTTTTAGAGAGGACGTACACTAGGGGACCACCTATACGTATGTTGACCAATATTTGACCTAGTGGGCAATACCTCAGAATGTACACCTGAACCGTTTTACCCAATAGGTAATAGTACCATACGTACGCCCCTAGTACTATACGTACGCTACTTTTTAGAATAGCCTGTAGTGCTCACAGCATTTTCCCACCTATAAATACCCCCTTCCCCTTGACCTTTACGCTCCATTCTAGCTCCCATGCTCTTTGAAACCCCTTGTGTGAGTGTCTTTGTGAGTTGTGGTTCGAGAAATTGAATGAAGAAAGCTTGGTGTTCTTTCCACCTTCCATGGTAATCCTCTTACCCATTCCATGGTCTTTTATTGTTGTCATTGGTATTCCATGTTTTGAAGATGCTTTGGTAAAGCTTTCACACCTATATCTTTGTAAAGGCCAAGTTTGTTTTGAAAGAGTTCTAAACCCTTCTTTTATTGCTTTGAGTTACATGATAGCATGTTAATTTCCTTGAATGTGTTTGCTTAGTAGCCTAGAAGGAGATATATTTGCCCTTAGATTGAATAAAAGCCTTAAAACATCGTTTTGAGCTTTTGGCCGGAATGCTTAACTCAGTGACTGGACCTACGCCCTCATGCTCATACGTACAGCCATGAAGCTAGGCGTCTACCCTCAGCCTCACTTATATATTTTAGAGTCCAGCAGCCCTTTTATTAGATAAGGCTTAGTACCATACTCATATAGGTCCTTTAGTACTGTGCATAACAATATGTCGTATTTCATTATAGTAGGATTTTTGTAATGTCAGAGTACTCAAGCGAGCGAATGAGGTAGTAAACATTTACGAACACTTTTCTAAAAAACATGGGCATGTTAGTTGACTGACAACTCATATGATATGAGCATGTCTACTTTTTATAATAACTTGGTAACTACTTTATTAACTAGTTGATAAGATGTATCATATGACATGATACATCGGTATGTGCAGAATAATGGTCATAAGCTTACTCTTTAGACTTCATTTTGCAGTCTATGTATGTGTGTGTGGGCATTGGATCTAATGGTGTTTGTGACTGGCACAACCATTGGCAAATGGTTGATTATTATAGGACGTACATCACTAGTAGCGTTGGCCGCTTGAGGTCGAACTTGGTTAGGCTGCTAGTGGTGGGCGGTAGCATACTAGGGTTGGCAAAACAGGTCGGTGGGTTGATTCGTTTACGACCTGTGATGACCCACGACCCATTTAACGTAAACCCAAACATGACCTGTTTAGTTAATGGGTCAGCCCCACCAAACCTAACAGGACACGACAATTTTCACGGGTTATCCGACACGACCCATGAAACCCGTTTAAGTTGGGCATAAAAAATAAAAAATAAAAAATAAATAAAAAAAACTTTCATATAGATTCCAGAATAGTAGAATACACTTGGGAATTCAAATAGATCATTCATCAAACACGTTCTAGGCATTTATTTATCAACAAAAATAGCAAATTGTCAAGTCGTGTCAAAATTATTGGCCCTATAGAATGGCCGAGGCACCGGCATTGTATTATAGATCCCTTAGGACAGCACCAACCCTTCTAAGAAAGTGTAATATCTCGAGTAGACCATACATGAGAGTTATGACCTATAAAACACTAGTCTTTCTTCATTAAAATACTTAGACGATTACCGATTGCCACTGAGAGTACACCACTCCTTTTTTAACCAAATAATACTTTTATGATATATTAACGGAGATAACACCTATTTTTAAATGTTTACTAAAATTGCATATTTAGTTCTGCTTAAATAGGCTCATGTCATACCCAATTGTGAGGTTTACTTACTAAGTTGTTAGACTTACGCTGTTATTACTCTTATAGGGAAGATGTTTCTAGAACCCAAGAGTGGTACAGCTGCCACTACAAACTTTGCTTTAAGGTTTACATGTTGTTATCAAGTTTGTTTATTATTATTGTTAGTTGTTTAGTGTCTTTAATTTGAGGATTTTACTTGTACCATAATGATTTATAGATTTCTCAGATTTATATTACATTCCTATGCATTAACTCTGATAATGCTTAAATGGGTGATTCTTCATTTAGCCACAAGTTGGTTTAACTAAGGTAATTGTCAATAACCCTGCCAAGCTGGCCAATGCTAGTTTTGGGGTATGGACACTAAAGTATTTTGTGATTTGTGAAGTATGGATAATAAAGTTAAGTTTAATTGACATTGTCAACAATAACCCTCCTAACATGGCACTATGCATGTGTTAGCTGACACACTTTTACGGAAGAAAAAAGCATCTAGCAACACCTTTTTGTTGGTGCAAATGCAACCATGCGGACATTGTTTAAAAATTCTTTATTCTAATCACATATTGGCTTAACTTTAGTGGAAAATGCAATTACAACATTTTGTTCTAGCCACAATTTGTTTTAGTGTAAATGCAATCACAATATTATGTAGTGAATCATAACCTTTGAATTTTTAATTTAATTTATTTTTTTAAAATAAAAAAAAAATCAATGCCAAACTCGGAATTTTGTTTGTTTGTTCTATTTAGCTTTTATTTTGGAACTTATCTTTGGTAGTTTTATAGTGCATCATGTTCGTTCTGCATAATGAAGAATAGTGGTAGTTATTGACTTATTGTCAATTTAGTAATTTTTAGTTTTTAATAAATTATCATGCTTATGTTTTGATTTGTTTGGTTATTGAAGGGATCAAATGAAAAGAATTGAAGGGTATTTATTTAGTTTTTTGTTTTCTTATGTAATATTATTAGCTATTTGCTATTTAGCTTGTGTTAGTTTTCTTGTATAGTTTTTAATTTGGTTCATGAACTTTTAATTTACTCATTGTTTAATTGTTTTAGTGAAGTATGGTATGGACACCAAAGTATCTTGTGATTTATGAAATATGAACAGTAAAGTTAAGTTTAATTACTATTTTTAGAATGTGTTGTGTTATTTAGATTGTGTGTGTGTGTTTTTAAAGTGACATGTTTGTGTTTTGAATCGCAGCCAAAATCCTTACAAACTACAAACATTAAATAAAAGGCTTTTGCTATTTTCAGAAACTAGGGTGAGGGTTCATCCCACTAGGATATTCTCTATGCTATTGAATGTGGGAACAAAGGTTTTTGCCAAAAGCATAGTCATTTCCCATAAAAAATAAAAAGAAAAATGTTTTTCCATCTGTAAGACACATTACTCGCAACAAAAGAAATTTTTGTTTTTAAAGTATTTAGTTTCTAAACGTGTTTTATTGTTAATATGAAACGAAAAATAATTTATTTTAAAGTATTAATCTATAAGCAACCTAGGTTGCTTTTCCAAGGTAAAAACTAAAAGTAAACCTTAAGCATGCTAAATACGAGAATGAGAGATATGGTACAAAGTTGCGAGAGCGGTTATTGGCTAAAACCGCAACCACCTAAGGTAGTTATTACATTTTAATAACTGCAACCACTTTGCTTAAGTGGTTAGTGGTTAATTTATAACTAGCGGTAACCGATTATTAAAGCCAAAAACCGTCGATTGATAACCGCTTTTTATATATGGGCTTTTGATAGTGTTTTGAGCTTTCTTTATGCCTCTTTTACGGACTTATTTTAAATAATTTTGAGTTTTTATTTTAAAGAAAAAGATTGTGCATTATATATATATACACTCACACTTGCTAAAACACTTGATTTAACGCTACTCCTAAGACTAGAGGTTGTGTATAATATCTATACAACATGCATCAGGGCTAGTTCTTCTTTCATTTGTTCTATCATGTTTTTTCCTTTGGCAAAGTGATCAACTAGGAAGATGTGAAGAGTTTATTTTCTGGTTTGTATTGCTAAGGGACTAGCAATATGTAAGTATTAAATACTTGAAAACACAAAAACAACACAAAATCAAACAAATAACAATGCTAAGGAATTAACAAATGCGAGTTAAGGGGATTGAATGCGCAACATTCGGCGCTTATCATGAAGTGTTCTAGCAGATAAGTATAAGAAGATGAAGAAAGCTGAAAGAAAATTGTAGTAAAAAATTAAATAGTAGTATGTACGTGTAAGGAGTGATTTGCTTAAAACACCAACATTTCAAATCCAATTTGTACCAATGTTAGGAAATCCAAATACAAATCCAAAACATTACAAATCTAAAATCAATTAAAAAACACTAGAACATTATATATATATATATATAGGGTAGGCGGTTACGGTTATTAAATATTTACCCCTGGCTCTAAAATTGTTAACCACCCCACCTACAAAAGCGGCTATATGGTTAGCAATTAATAGTTATAAGTGGTTAGCAGTTATTGGACCCGCTCTGCTTGCACACCCCTATTCAGAGAGAGATATCATATCTTCACCATATTCTCACAATATGTACGAAGGAAGAAGAAAGTTTCTCTCTTTCTCTCTCTCTATGTGGTGATGTAGTGTGTCTTAAAGAGAGACTAGAGAGCTCATTCTTAATCTCATGCGTACTAACCGTCTCTCTATACAAAATGAAGCTCTTTCTCACTTGTCACTGTGTCTATCATTTGCTCTTTCCATGCAAGAACCACTCATCTTGGTTTGATAGTTTTTGCCTTTTTAGTTCTACGATCAATCAGTCCATTATCACCACCACTATAATCTTACTACTAAGGCTGTTAATTTTTTATATAACTTGCGAAATTGATACAAAATTAGAGGGTTATTTTGGCATAAGTAGGTTTGGGCCACAAAAATGAGTCAACCCCGTTTACCCGTTTATGAAATTATATATATTGTTTAGATGATAAATACAATACATATTGGAACGGGTTAATTAGGTCAAACAGGTTGTGTTTGGGTCGAAATGGGTCAAAACGGGTTGCGTTAAATTGGGTCAAAAAGGTTAAACATGTCAATTTGAAGTATGAATGGTTCGATTTGATTGTGACCTGTTTATTAAATGGTTCAAGCGGGTTATGTTGGCACTTATGAGTCGTGTTAGGGTCGAAGGGTTTGACTTGTTTAATTAAATGGACTGTGTCCGGGTTAACTCTTAATGGGTTGATGGGTCAAGCAGGTTGTCACAAACACGACCCAACAACCCATATTGCCAGCCCATTAGACGCCGCCCCTCTAAGCAGCGACTTGGAAGCCAATTTTCTTGTCGATTTGAAAACTAACTAACTAGAGCTTTCTTATTCCTTAACTAATTACAGACAGTCACCGCCATCGATTCACCGGTGATGATAACATATGAAATAAACCAAGTTGGGATGAAGTTAATGAAATTATGAACTTTATCGACAAAGTCGAGATGGTAGGCGAAAAACTCCCTATCATCATCGAATCTCTCTCAATACTCACCCCTAGTAAATAGTAAATTGGGGATTTTTTTTTTTGTTTTGGGTTGCGGACAAAGATATTGTAACCTGATAATACTCACCCCTAATAAAATGGTGATACCTGTGATTATTGAAAATACACACTTGGTACTACTGTCCTCTTTCCCTCCAAATATTTAATGAATCTTCACCTTAGCACGCATAAAATGGTGACACCTGTCCCGAATGCCACATATTAATGCTAAGTCAAAAGATTGGATGACTTGGCATTATATCATAGGTCGTTCGTATGCTTTTGGTGACATATATGCTAAAAAACTAATAAAATAAGGGTAACTTAAAAGAAAAAGCAAAAAGGGTAAAAAATTTGGGGTGGCAGGCCACCCTTTGCTAAGAATGGCCAGCAAAGTGGTGGCCAAACCACCCCTTGGCCTATGGGGGTGGTTCAACTACCCCCTAACTTGCAAAATGGGGTTGGTTGAACCACCACCAAGGGCCATAGCAGTGGCTCGGCCACTCTTGTTTGGCTTGGGGGTGGCTTCAGCTACACTAGAGCAGGTGGTCGAAGCCATCGCTATGGCCCTTGGTGGTGGTTCGACTACCCCCAGGGGCCAAATAAAAAAAAAAAATTTGAAGTGTTGGCCCTTAAGGGTGGCCGAACCACCCCCATGGCCCATGGTGGTGGTTTGGCCACCCCCTTGTTGGCCATTAAGCCATCCCCTTGCGAAAATGGTTTCTAACTTTTTATTTTTATTTTTTATTTAATTTAATTTAATTTTAGTTATCATTATTTTATTATCTTTTGCAGCATATGTGGCACCAAAAGCATAGGTACCACTATGATTTAAAGCCGCATCAACCAATCTACTGATGTGGCATCAATATGTGGCATTCGAGACAAAGTGTCACTATTTTATGCGTCTTGACTTAGAGATCTTTTAAATATTCGGATGGAACATGGACGGAAGTATCAAATGTGTATTTTCAATAATCACATGTAAAAAAAGGTTTGTTTGATTTTGGGACTAACAACTAGTACCAAAATTACATTTAACCCAAAAATTAAAATGTTGAAGGACTAATTAGAGGGTAAATGTGGTTCCGTTTAAAAAAAGGCGGTGGAAATAAAGTGTGTTTACGTATCGCACCATCCAAAATTTAAACGGATAATACAAACCCCAGAAGCAGGAAAAGCTAGTAGTCGAGAGAGAACCTCCGTTTCTCAAGGTGCCATCAATGTCCGCTCTCAGCATCGGTATAGCCACTACCGCCATAACTGTCCGTAGAAATCTCACACCTTCGAGCTCTTCGAGGCTCAGAGTTTCCTGCATTGGATGGGTAACTCTCCTCTTTCTTCCATAGCATTCATCTATCAATTTCTCGTAGCTTAGTGAATTTAACTTTGTAACAAAGGTAGGACCCAGAAGGCGTACTCGGCCCGCCGCAGACCGGTCACATCGCAAGGCATGAGTTCAAGAGGCGGCTCGAGAGAGACACTGAAGCCCGGAAGCCTTCGAAAGCCAAGTTCGTGAAGAAAAGGAACGCCGCCGTGCGCTTCGACTGGTAATTTGATTAAACGGATTTTGGATTTAGAGGATATGGGTCTTGTAAAATACGTAACCATTGGTGTTTTATTTATTTATTTATTTTTACTACTTTTATATGGTCGTTTTGTTGTTTGTTCTAGTCGCGGTTGTTCCAGATACTCCGGAGGAGCTGATCGAGTACTTTCTGGACACCGAAGCACAAGAGATTAAGTTTGAGATTGCGAAGTTGAGGCCGCGGTTTGTGCTCTTACATTGTTACATGTTGATTGCGTGAATATTGAAGTTGCCTACCTGCTGTTTGATGTTTTGATTCCTCAATATTTTGGTGTGCATGTACAAACAGAATTGATGGCGTACTTTGTTTTATAAACCATGTTAGTGTGGTGTGCTTTGATTCTCCAATTGTATGCTTAATTGTGCGTACTTTTGTTTTATGAACTATATCTGTTCTGAGCCAGCAACTTTGGTAGACTTAGACTTTTTTGCAGCTTGGTTGAATAAAATTCAAACATAATAACTAATTGAATACAACGTTCACAAACTCAATAAGTGGAGTGGAATATGTTCCCTTCATCTGAGCTCAAGCTCTTAAACACAAACAACTTGATAGCACCTGCAAAAAACCATGTATTTTTCTTTTGAAGGAATAACTTCCTTTTTATAAATTTTGATCTTGCCTGCTATGTAAATGCTGTTCCACCTTTTTTTCCTTCTGTTTCTTTTTGGGCAAGCTATAAGCATTCTGTACAATCAAAGATCTTATAAGTACACTCCTACTGACACGGAGTTATTTAATTTCTTATTGTCTAGAGTTCTTTATTGCTGAAAGTTCACTTATTTCCTTCTAAATTATCTGCAACCTGCAATAATATTTTTAAATGTTATTTGATGCTAATATTTCCCTGACTTTCTAGCATATTAAGATGTAAAAAAAAAATCCTGCCTTTTTTTCTAATAGAATGACCATATGCTCGAAGGATCTGAATAAGGTTTGAAAAGGGATGAATTTGTTTTTTCCTTCTATATTATAAATGGGGAATTTCTTAAAACAAAAAATAGATGGCTGAAAAGTCATACTATCCCTTAGTTTTTTCTATTTGTAAAGTCTTATGCAGTTTTAATATTTTATGTTGTAAGAAGGAGCATAGTGTCAGTGGAGAACCTACGACACTTTTAGAAGAAAGTTCTCAATGAATATATCGCTATTGCATTTGCATCTGCTCCCTTAATTAATATAGTCTTTTTTTTCTTTCCTCAATTCTCTACTTTGCCATCAACAAATGCTTCTATAACATGTATTATTTGCAGATTGAACCAGGCATTCTTTTCACATCTACAATTTGAGCTGGGTCAGCTTCGATTTGCTGTTTCAAAAACCCAGGTTCCTATTTTCAAACTATAAATTTGAGTTATATCCCACAGTAATGATTGGATTGACTAACAACATGAAAATGCTAATATTGTATCTAGAACGTGGAAGATAGATTGATTGAGCTAGAAGCACTGCAGAAGGCCCTGCTGGAAGGAACAGGTATGTTACACTCCAAACTTTGGTGATGAAGATATGCATCCTTGCATTTTTCTATAAACTCACAATCCTTTGGCCTTATCTTTCGTTACAGAAGCATATGATAAAATGCAAGCTGACCTCATAACAGCAAAAGAAAACCTAACCAAAATCTTGACATCAAAGGATGTAAAAGCCACTGTATGTGCTCCTCTTTTCACTCATCAAGCCTCTTAGTTTGATATAATTTATATCGTTTATTGCCCAAATGGTTAACTTTTACCATGCAGTTATTGGAGATGGTTGAGCAGAATGCACTAAATAGATCTTTATTGACCCTTCTCGATGAAAACATAGCAAATGCCTACAACTATAACCAGGTAATAGCGATTGGGAAACTCTTGCCTATTTGGTTTAAATAGAATTTAGAGTTGTTCTGTAATGTGTAGTTTCGGGTGGAGATCCAAGATCCTTCACAGGTGCTCACCTTTCTTTTCTTTACCAAGAAGTACTGCAGCACATTCATAAAATTGGGAAATTTGGTGGCAGATTCCTTTGTGAACTTACAGCCACAAGCTTAAAAGGGAGATAATGTATGAGAGAACTTTCTCTCATTGAAATACTTTATTGAAATAATGATATTCAACTATTAACTCTTTCACCTAACTGCCCATTAATGAACACACAATGCTTCATAAGCATGGTACGACCAATCCTATATACAGAAATCACAGCATGGGATGGTTGCCTATGATACATAAATTTAGAACTTAGCAGTTTTCATTGAAAAGTGAAACATCCGACAACTTATGGACTAATAATCTTAGCAATATTGATTTAGTGTACTGCATCATTAATTCACAATGCAAACGAGTTAGCATATACTCTTGCTACTGATTTTCAATACTTCCTCCAGTATTAATTTCATGTCAATAGAAACAGGAAAATAAATGTATTTTGCTGTTATTCTACTAGTATGAATATTTGGAACACTTAATATTCTCTTGTATTGAGACTTTGGGTTTTCTCTCCCAATGCTTTGTCTTCACTTTGGTTACACCATGACTGTGGAAAATGGTCCAACCCATAAGTGGCTGATTGAGTGGTTGAGGGAAGGTGTAAAGGATGATGAGCATATGGTGATCTTGCAGGACATGGAAGAGAATTATCATCGGGCAAATAAGGTAGCTCACGATGGGGAGCTGTCCCCCGATCCCTTGGTTCGGGTGTGGGATGGCAATGAGGAGGAGGATCAGAAGT